>OZ018376.1:71095737-71594591 GCA_963969555.1 Polydrusus pterygomalis
CAAGATGGCGGCTCGACCGCATGAGCCTCGCTACTACCCCACCTTTTGCATTCAAACACCCCTTTTTGATACCCACGTACTGGAGTAGAATCAAACTGACGCAAACCGTGCATGTGTGCAAGGATAACACAAACGCGGTAGATCGCGTAAGCGGTGCCGTTAGGACGGTCGCCGTGAGTATGTGCAAAAGGCCTATTGTACTCCAAAAATTGGTCAATTTTTGGATAAAACGAAAAAGTTACGAAATATTAATTTTAAAAAGAGGATATGACGAATGCGCCACTAGTGTTTGCCCCTAAACCTAATTATTCAGCTTTTTCTTGTCATTTAAAAAAATAATGTGTTGATCCGCTACTCCATCACTGGGCTCAGTTAAGGTCCGGACTGTGTGATTATATATATATTTTAACTAGATAGTAATGTCAGACTAAATAAATAATTATGTACTTTTTTCAGTATTCCGGCTTCCAGCAGACTGCAGAGAAATGTGCTATTTGTGGCCACTTGATTATGGAAATGGTAGGTTTTTTTAGTTAGGTTTAAGTAGCGATACTGTTTGGGGAGTGGAGGGGGTTCCTGATTGGTCAGAACCTAGACTGTCCTTTCTTACAAAATTACAAATTTACAAAATATTATGTTACTAAGGGTGGGTATTATAAAAAAGTCAAAAGTTAACTTTAATTTTAACCATTAGGTTAACTTCGTTAGAAAAAATGACAGTTTTATAAAGTCCTAAATAACCTTCGAAAGTAAAAAGAAACTTTTAACCTAACAGGTTAGGACCTCTGCCATCAATATAAATAATTTCTCTCTCTAAAAACTCTTGGTCGTCGGGGGCCTTCCACAATATTCATTATTAGTTAAAAGTTATTCAAATACATCATTTATATTTCCTGCTAACATTACGATATCTGAATTGAAAACACAAGCACGGAAAGAAAATTACAGGTTATTTTGTGTCAACAAAAGTCTTCAAAACCGACCAAAAACTGTCATTTCACTAATTTTTAATATAAGTTAACTGACGTCATTTTACAAGTTAACCTTCGTTCATCTGTCAATTAGTGTGCCATTATTTTTTATCTCACTAGTAAGTAAATGTTTCCAATTTTCAAAAAATGCCAACTTCAAAGCACGAAACGCTAAAATCTCATTAAAATTAGTACTACGAAAAACGCAGTTTTTACACATCATAATAATTATTTCCATCTGTCGCTTTGTAGTAGTAGTAGTAACATGTTTCATTTACCAAAAAGATATAATTAAATATTTTTTAATACATTTTTTTAACATATTTTTATAGATGTATTTTTAAATTTTAAAACGCAACCTTCTTTTAACAAAAACAGACACATTAGTTAAAACATTTTGCAAATTGTATCAAATATTATGTATCATTTTGTTTTTTAATTAAATGTAATTTTAAATTTTTTTTAAATAGTTTTAATGATATTTGAGATTTAATTGAATTTTCAAAATTATTATATTCTATCAAACCTTTATGAGAAATAGACTTATTGTTATAAGCTAATGTTTTAGACACTCTATCCACATAATTATAAAACAAAAAATTTTTAAACAATCAGGTAATAAATTATTTTTAATTTTATGTATAAAGATACATACTAAATAAAAAATTAAATTTCTGACATTCAACCAATCTAAATTTTTTAACATAAAATTTATTTTTGTATATTTGTCACAATTTATAATAAGCCTTATTCTGTAAAATTTGTAATTTATCAAATATTTCCTCACTAACACAATATAGAATGGAAGAACAATAAAGAAAATGTGGTAATATAATAGTATTAAATAATACAGTTTTTTAGAAAACAAACTTAAATTAGAACTGATTCTTTTAAAATAACCTACTTTTCCGACAATCTTCGATATGATACTTTCAAAATAATTAAAAAATTTTAATTTTGAATCCAGGACTATCCCTAAATATTTAAAACTGTTTACTAATTTCAATTTTTCACCATCAATTACAACATTTATATTTTGACAATTTAAGTTATTACCCATAACCATACATTTAGTTTTTGAAATATTTAATTTTAATTTATTTACTTTTAGCCAATTTAATAATCTATCTTATCTCAGAATTTAGAGTATTTAGACCATCAAAAATATTTAAAACATTAATGTAAATTAAGGTGTCATCAGCAAACATTTGTAACTTACACATTTTTAAAACTAAAGGCATATCGTTGATGTATAAAATAAATAATATTGGACCTAGTATACTTCCTTGAGGAACTCCTATATTATTTTTTTTTATTTGAATTTTTGTTTTTTGTGACCTGTTACTTCAATAATAATATACAATAATCTAGCCCTGTCAATTGTTTCGAATGCCCGCTTAAAATCCAAAAATACAGCTATACCATTTTCCCCTTGATCAATGGTTGGTTCTCTTCCACGTCTCAATCACACATGGAATGGCTGTCTCTGTCGAGTACCCTTTTCGAAAACCAGCTTGAAAGGACACTAAAATTTTGTTGGCATCAACGAATTCTAATAACTGTTCATATACAGGGTGGCCCTTTAGTGTGGCAAAGTACAATAGCTCCGTTACTATTTCAAATACATTAAAAATATTAATACAAAAGTTGAAGGGCAGTAAGTGACTTATAACGTAAAATTATTTTTAACTCTATAGGGTGGCTCAAAAAAGCGGAACAATAAAAAATGTACTTTTTTCAAATGGAACACCCTGTATATTTTTTCATTTTTAAATTCCACATAAAATTATAATTATTTTTTATTAAATACATTATTAGTCTATACTTTATAGTTTCCGAGATATTGACTCTTGAAAAGTGACATTTTTGAACTTTGACAGCTTCTAGCTTTCTAACAGTACGTCTTAGAGCAAAACGGCTTACATGTCCCTATCTTTAATTTTTATTATCTTCCCAAAAAAATCAACTTCCGGTTAAACCGGATGTTACTCGAAAGCAGGAAATATAGTTGTTCCGGTTTAACTGGAAGTTGATTTTTTTGGGAAGATAATAAAAATTGAAGATAGGGACATGTAAGCCGTTTTGCTCTAAGACGTACTGTTAGAAAGTTAGAAGCTGTCAAAGTTCAAAAATGTCACTTTTCAAGAGTCAATATCTCGGAAACTATAAAGTATAGACTAATAATGTATTTAATAAAAAATAATTATAATTCTATGTAGAATTTAAAAATGAAAAAATATACAGGGTGTTCCATTTGAAAAAAGTACATTTTTTCTTGTTCCGCTTTTTTGAGCCACCCTATAGAGTTAATAATAATTTTACGTTATAAGTCACTTACTGCCCTTCAACTTTTGTATTAATATTTTTAATGTATTTGAAATAGTAACGGAGCTATTGTACTTTGCCACACTAAAGGGCCACCCTGTATACGACTTCTTCCAATAATTTCTCAACATCCCATAAAACACTGGCCTCATTTCATCCCGTCTTATAGTGTTTTTTTTTTACTTTTGGCACTGGTGTAATATAAGAATATTTAATTCATCAGGCATATTTCCATATTTTAAACAAGAATTTATAAAATTTAAGAATGGGTAACCAATGCTGCCAAGTGATTTAACACCTTTTTATTTAATATTTCTCCATAGTTGTTATTTGAATTTAATTTTGAAATTACTAGGTTTAATTTATTTAATGATATTTCATTGAATTCTTCAAAAAAAAATATTACTTCTATTAACTATTTAGCATAGTTCTTCATTTCCTGAACAATTTCTTCAATGCTATGAATATAATAAGAATTTAGTTTTTCAGCAATAATAAATGGTTCCGTTTCTTTTTTATCTTCAAAGGCCACATATTATAATATCTCGTCTATTTTAGATTCTACAAGCCATGGGCAAATCGTATCACCCAGGATGTTTCCGTTGTTGTGTTTGCAATGAATGTTTGGATGGTGTACCGTTCACCGTTGATGTGGATAATAAGATATACTGTGTCAATGATTACCATAGAATGTTTGCTCCTAAATGTTCAGCTTGTGGAAAAGGTAAGTAAGTGCATCCATCCATATCATTGTGATCTAAACCAAGCCCTAAGTTTTTTAATCCAAGCCCTCTTTGATTCAAATAATTTTTGCTCGCACGGTATATAAAAGGCTTATACGTTTCTTTATCATACCGCTGTATACAATATATAATTACTAACTCTGGTTTATATTCTACACGCTGTACAGACTTTAATATTTGACTGTCAAGTCATAATTTGTTTTCTTTTCAAGGAATCACGCCAGTTGAAGGCACTGAAGAAACAGTCCGCGTAGTATCAATGGACAAAGATTTCCATGTCGACTGTTACGTATGTGAGGAATGTGGCATGCAGCTAACTGATGAACCAGATAAACGGTGCTATCCTCTAGAAGGGCGGCTTCTATGTCGTTCCTGCCATATACAGAGACTACAACACACACCACATAATATGCAGCCGGTAGCCGCGACATACCAGTATAGTGGCTAAAAACATTGATCGGATATTAATTACGTTTTATTTTGCTTCATAATTATCATTTTAAGTTTCTAAAAGAAAATTTTGGTGACGAACCATTGATTGTTTCGTCCAACGCCTTCTGGGATTTAAGGAGAAGTGAGTGAAATAGACTACAGGCCACATATACAGTGAGCTCGAAAAGGTTGAAATAAATTCGTTTAAAATTCAGGTGATTATTTTCTGGAAAAACGGTTGGACATGTCGATTATTATTTTTAATTGCGAATTTTTTGACATAAGAAACGTGTATGTACAGGTTGTCTCAATAAGAATATATACCTACCGTCAACATTGATTTTTTTAAATAGTATATTATATTTTTTTTAAATTCTACGATACATTCTGAGCACTTTTTGTATAACATACCATATCTCCAAAATCAACGGTTTTCGATATATTGCCATTTTTTCTGGTACGAAAACTACATTAAAAATGAACTCTTTACATCTATTTAGTCTATAATATTTACACACACTATATTAAATTTTATTTTAATAAATGTTGAAATTGACCGCCGCCAACTTCCTGATGGCAATATGCAAGTCGATCTTTGAATTCTTCCAAAAAGTTATGGATTACCAGAGATCCTAAAATTTTAAAAATAATTGTGTTCTCTGATGAAGCAACGTTTACTCTAAATGGGCATGTGAATCGCTAAAACTGTCGATATTGGGCTAAGAAAAATCCGCACTGGATCATGGAGTCCCACAAACAATACCCGCAAAAAGTGAATGCTTGGGCTGGAATTGTTGATAAGCACTTGGATACAAACTTTCCTGGCAAGTGGATTGGTCGACGGGGTCCAATAGAATGGCCGGCAAGGTCACCAGATTTGACCCCGCTAGATTTTTTTTCTGTGGGGCTATTTAAAATCTAAAGTATACTTTAACAGACCTAAAAATATTGATGAACTGAGCTGATGAGCTCGAATAAGGCATGAGGTTAGATTAATAGAGCCCCAGGTAATCCATAACTTTTTGGAAGAATTCAAAGATCGATTTGCATATTGCCAGAAAGTTGGTGGCGGTCAATTTCAACATTCATTAAAATAAAATTGAATATAGTCTATGTAAATATTATAGACTAAATAGATGTAAAGAGTTCATTTTTAATTGTGGTTTTCGTACCAGAAAAAATGTCAATATATCGAAAACCGTTGATTTTGGAGATATGGTATTATAGAAAAAGTGTTCAGAATGTATCCTAGAATTTAAAAATAATATAATATACAGGGTGTTCTATTTCAAAAAAAAATCAATGTTGACGGTATATGTTCTTCTTGAGACAACCTGTATACACATTTCTTATGTCAAAAAATTTGAAATTAAAAATAATAATCGACATGTCCAAGCGTTTTTCCAGAAAATAATCACCTGAATTTTAAACGAATTTATTCCAACCTTTTTGAGCTCACTGTATATACACTAATATACAGTATGTCTCCGTAAGTTGTAACCATATGGAAAAATTTTTTTAGTATTAATTTTATGAAAAAAAGTTATTAACATAAAACGTTCTGCATGGTCTAAAACCTAAAATGCAACTATCAGATATTAAATTCTTCTAGGCGTACCTATACGAGGTTTTTCAAAAAATATAAATTTTGCCCAAGAGCAAAATACCTTTATTTTTGACAATATCGAAAATTGTTATTAAAAAAAGTTGATCAGAACTAAAAACTACGTTCAAATATGTAATTACACCTGAAACGCCCTAGGCTATTTTTCGCGTAAAAAATTTCATAAAATTTCTTATAAGGGTAAAATAACATAACTAATATTTTTGGAGTAATATGCGTAGAGGAATCCTCGTTTTAAAAGAGCTTAAAAGCCACAAAAAGTGTAAAATTTTACAGTCTTATCGACAAACGGGTGCTAGCAGGTAGAATTCTCTAGTTTTAGAAAAAACACATGGCCACGCTTTACTAAGCCAAAAGCGGGGGCGAACATATAAAAGCGATCAAAACGACGCTTAAAAGGAATCGATATTTCCCAATTATAGTAAAAATCTTGAATACTCTCGCAAGATGGGGGCAAAGTCACGTGACACTCTTGTCAATTTTGGTCTATTAAATTTTTATAAGTTGGCATGAATTACAGGACCGGACTTGAAAATTATACATGTGATACCTTCTAAAACAATTTATGCAATAGCCTCATCAGTTCTACCGCTTTAATATTGCCAAATAATAAGTAATAGGTACCTAATAATTTCTTTTGAAATTTTTGTTTTATAAATAAGTATTATAATTTAAGGTAGGTAATAATAAGCATGACTTTCTATATGGTTTAAAGATAAAGTGTCAAAATAGATTTAAAAAGTTTATAATATTATAAATATCCAAACCTTAAAAATACTAAACTAACTGAAACACAACTTAAAATAGGATTCTGTCACTCATATTTAGAACAGATTTTTTTTAATTTTATTTCTTCAGATTATACCTATAGGTAAAATACCTACAGTTCAACATAAACCAATTGAATTCAAGTTATTACATTCACTGTCAAGAAAATCCCCATATATGACTTACGTAAGGTACGTAGACCCAAATATGGTTTTTATAGAATTTGTTGGCTATGGTACGGTTACATTTCTAAACTTGTATGTGGGCTAACATAAAATTAAAAGTTTCAATATGGCCAGGGATTTAATTTTTCTGGTAGAAACCCTACTTGAGTTTTTGACTTACATAAGGTACGTAGACCCAAAAATGGTTTTTATGGAATTTGTTGGTTATGATACAATTACATTATTTCTAAACTTGTATGTGGGCTAACATAAAGTTAAAAGCTTAAGTTTAGCCAGGGATTCAATTTTTCTGTCAGTGGAAACCCTACTTTAACAGTTTTTGACTTACGTAAGGTACGTAGACCCAAAAGTGGTTTTTATGGAATTTGTTTGTTAAAATGCAATTTATTGATACAGTTACATTTCTAAACTTGTATGTAGGCTAACTTTATGTTAAAAAATTTATTTTATTGTCATACAAACAATAATAACAGTAATATCAAATAATAATTTCACTTATGTAAGGTACGTAGACACAGAAAATAGAATTATATATTTGTTCGCTATCCTATTACATACTAATATGGTTAGCTATTTTACCATTATAGTAACATAATTTTACTTACTATTACCTTACTGTTGCCAAACAATAATAATATTTACTAATAACAATAATAAAAATAATTCGTTCAAAATCAAATAGCTGCTTTTTAAAGGTTAGTAATATGGAAAGCTGTTTTGGCATTTGGTAGAACTAGGCGATACCCGGTTTTATCAACCTACCCGGTTTTGTCCAACTCTCCCCTACCTACCTAAGTCAGGGAATACTTAATTTCTACTTATTTTTCTTGAAACAGAAAAGGATATCTAGATAATGTAAAATGCAAAAATTATACATTAGAAACCTAACCTTAACGAACAAACATTTTAGGAACAAAAATTTTACAAACTAACTTTTCCACAAAAACGGCGTTCAGATGAAATAAAACTTATTACTTATCGATGAACTTAACTTAACGAGCAAGGCACACATTAATAATTATGATCCCTAATGAAAAAGAATTAAAAAATTTTAATCTGTATCTAAATTTTTGGTCAAATGAATAATAATTGTAGGTATTTACAATTAAATGTAACAAAAACGCAATTTATAACTCGGTGTTTGGGCTCATTACGGTCCGCTACAAATCTAGGGATATTATTATGTCCCAATATCAGCTGATCGATGACAAATATTCGCTGTCATCTGTTTTAAAACGAGACTATTCGTGATATTTAGTATACAAGTTAAGGTCGTTAGGCTGCCAGTTTGTTCGGGTTCGTTCGCACCATATAAAAAATCTAAATACTCTTACTTTAATTTCATTCTTACAAATATTTCTCTCAAAAGTTCTAATCAGAAAATTATCAAGACATAAATAAATGGGGGTTTTAAAGTGCAAATAAAGTTCAGCCAACACGTCTGCAAGGCAAAGCTGGCTTTTAATTGTTTTTAAATAAAAATAAAGTGACCAGAGCATAATGGTACGATTCGTAACTGTAACAAAATCAATACACTTTTGTTTTCTAAGGGTTGTAAATATGGGTCAAGTCGCAGACACAGACCTTTTGTTTAGGTAACTTGTAACAGATGTTGTTTTGTCTTCTTGGGGTATTTTATTTTGCGGTACTTGAGAACAAAGGGTGGACATTATTATGCAATAATAATGCCACCTTCTAAAGTAAATAATTATCTGCAATGCTAGGTAAAGAAATAAGGGAGGGTTAATTAAGGGAATATTTATTGACAATATACAAGTAAAGTTATCAGAAAGGGTTATAATTACTTGGTAAGATATTGCCTGTAGAACGATAGTAGAAAATTGAAATTGTTTTGATTGTGGGAGAAAATGGAAAACGCCAAAAACTGGTTGCCAATGAGAACACGCAGTTATAAGTAATGTTTTCTGTTGTAGAACATCCAAAAGTGTCATTGCGCAAAAAGAAGTCGTTAATACAACAAAATGTAAGTAAAGATACAGTGGGAAGAATTTTAAAACGAAATAAATTCAGATCACTCAAACCAAAAATCGTTCACGCAAGAGATTATAATAGGCGTTTTGATTTTTGCTCTCTCATCCAAGGAGAATTAGAAGAGGACCGTTTTTTTCCTAGGCGTACAGGGTGTTTCATTAAGGTCGAAGAGCGGCCATATCTCGGAAACTACTGGGCATAGAAACTCAGGAAAAGAAAAATTATAATAAAAGTGGCCATGAGAAAATTCTGGAAATAATTTTTAAGTTCCGCATTTTGCCGCAAGACGGCGTAATTGAAAAGTAAATTTTTAAATTTTACATAACTCCGAAAATGCCACATTAAGGTATATGTTTGATAACACCATTTTAAAGCTTGGACAATTATGCATCATTTTGGTCTTATGCTCATTGGCGTACCGACTTTAATAAGTGTGGGGGAAGCTGTTGAAAGTGTAATCATTTAAATCGCTGTAACTTATAAACGACTTATCCGATTTTAGCAAACTAAAGACTGTTTGGAAGAGAAATGTATGCACTTTGACCAATCGTATTTAGTTGTCCATAATAGTTCTCAATAAAAATTCTAGAGGGCGCAATTTGCAATAACAATACATTTTTTGATTTTCCTCCGAAAAAATAAATCATACGGTATAATTATAATACCATAATCGAAAAGTAGATGAAATTTGCTAGAAAAAATATTAAAACCGCAGCTCGATATCTCCGTTCGTTTCTGAGTTATTGCCAAAACAATAATTTTTAACACAAATTGCGCCCTCTAGCAATTTTATTATAAACTATCTTGTACCATTAGATACGACAATTGAAGGTTCTTCCAAACAAGCTTAAATTTAGTAAAATCGGATAAGTCGTTTAGAAGTTACAGCGATTTTAATGTTTAAACTTTCATTAGCTTCTCCCACTCTTATCAAGTGAAACTGTAAACATTAAAATCGCTGTAACTTCTAAACGACTTAACCAATTTTACTAAATTTAAGCTTGTTTGGAAGAGAAAGGTAAGTACCTTTAATTGTCGTATCCAATGTACAAGATAGTTTCTAATAAAATTGCTAGAGGGCGCAATTTGTCTTAAAAATTATTGTTTTGGCAATAACTCTGAAACGAACGGAGATATCGAGCTGCGGTTTTAATATTTTTTCTAGCAAATTTCATCTCCTTCTCGATTATGGTATCATAATTATACCGTATGATTTATTTTTTCGGAGTAAAATCAAAAAATGTATTGTTATTGGAAGTTACGCCCTCTAGCATTTTTTTGAGAACTATTATGGACAACTAAATACGATTGGTCAAAGTGCATACATTTCTCTTCCAAACAGTCTTTTGTTTGCTAAAATCGGATAAGTCGTTTATAAGTTACAGCGATTTAAATGATTACACTTTCAACAGCTTCCCCCACTCTTATTAAAGTCGGTACGCCAATAAGCATAAGACCAAAATGATGCATAATTGTCCAAGCTTTAAAATGGTGTTATCAAACATATACCTTAATGTGGAATTTTCGGAGTTATGTAAAATTTAAAAATTTACTTTTCAATTACCTCTTGCGGCAAAATGCGAAACTTGAAAATTATTTCCAGAATTTTCTCATGGCCACTTTAATTATCATTTTTCTTTTCCTGAGTTTCTATGCCCAGTAGTTTCCGAGATAGGGCCGCTCTTCGACCTTAATGAAACACCCTGTATAATTTTTTCCGATGAGGCAACATTTTCTTCAAATGAAACTGTCTCGTCACAACATCGTCGCTGGTGGTCTAAGGAAAATCCCAATTTTACAATAAAGTCTCGTGACCAATATAGGTATTCATTTAAAACGAACGTGTGAAGTGGTATTTACAAGGACAGATTAATAGGACCGTATTTTTTTCACCAATCTATGAATGCCGAACGTTATTTACAATTTTTGCAAATTCATATTAGTGACTTCATGGACGCCTTTACAAGAACGTCAATGTATTTGGTTAGGGCATATCTTGAACATTCGTTCAAAGGAAAAGTCATGCACAGATATTCAGATATTTTTTGGCCTGCTAGATCACCTGACCTAACCCCTCTAGATTACTTTAAAACAAAGAGTTTACCAGCAATGTCCTTTTCATGATCTTAATCATTTGGAAATGATAATTACACAATCATGCCGGGAAATTTTTCCAGAAATGATAAGGAAATTGGCCAATAGAACGATGAAATGTATTGAACAAGAGGGTGGATATGTCGAGGCATTAGTGGAATGAGTGAAAA
Organism: Polydrusus pterygomalis; assembly: GCA_963969555.1. Taxonomy (NCBI): domain Eukaryota; kingdom Metazoa; phylum Arthropoda; class Insecta; order Coleoptera; family Curculionidae; genus Polydrusus; species Polydrusus pterygomalis. Next base: position 71,107,042 of record OZ018376.1, read on the forward strand.
TTAATTTTCTATTTATTTCTAGTATTATTATTGTGTTAGTTACACAATTTATTATTTGTATGTGTTTTCTTATTTGCAATATAAATGCCTATATACATTCATTACGGACGTGTTTAAATTGCAACACTGTTAGATAAAATTAAGAAACGAAAAGGTTTTCATGTTTTTAATAATTACAAGAGATAAATGTTAACAAAACCTATTTTTTCATCGGTGTAATTACATATTTGAACGTGGTTTTTAGTTCTGATCAACTTTTTTTAATAACAATTTTCGATATTATCAAAAATAAAGGTGGGCAAAGTTCATATTTTTTGACAAACCTCGTATACGCCTAGAAGAATTTAATATCTGATAGTTGCATTTTAGGTTTTAGACCATGCAGAACAAATTAAAAATGGCAAAAACCATAAGACAGAGTCTGTGCGCACCGAAGCAACCGTGGCCTCACTTCTTAATAGCCTGCATATCATTGGCAATATACTGGTTACATGTATGCGGGTGTAACTTGTGACACGGGGCGCCGCCACGGTGGTCACCACCTGACCACTGATAACCCCTCGGAGACGACCGCGCACTTGGATCCTTCAAAGTACGGAAATAGAGTGGCTTGGGATATTGTCTCACTCGTTCCTTTAAAATCGAAAAGGCTATGGTTTTTTCAATGGCGTCATGATTTAAAAAATCGCCATCGTGTTTTGTCCACTAAATAAATAAAACACAAAACAAAACTTGACATTTAAACAGACAAAAACATTAGAATTTAAATACAAATGTTTTTTTTATGACGTTATTGGAGTGAGATGGTCCGAGAAATTATGACAGTAATTTTTCGCCAAAATTTCCTTTATATAGGTTTTATTTTAAAGTGCGTACAATATAAACACAAAATTATCTATCTTCCTCACAAAAATATTCAAAAAATATAATAAAGGAGCCGAAAATGTCACCTACAAATTTTGCACAGGAGTGTATTCAGTATATTTATGAATAGTTTATTTTATTTGCTGTGAAATGAAGAAAACAAATAATTTATGCAGTGTTCTGGTAGGGGACTAATGTATGTGTAGCTATGGTAAATTCAAATTCAGACGTTTATTTTCCCATAAGACAATATAAAATTATTGTAGGGGAATAGTCAAAGTAGTACGTCCTAATGCTAACAATTAAGTACAAGAACATAAGTAAATAAACAACCAAAAACATAATGATAACAGATACAGACATAATTACTTGGTCATTTTACGCAGTCAAAAATACTCATCCAAACTGTAGCAACAGTTTAAGATTAAAAATGTTTTTAACTTTTTAAAATTTAATTTGAAGAAATAGTCCATGCTTAAAGTGGAGTTGAAAGTATGGGAAAGAAAGAAAAAACTAAAAGTCTTCCTCCACAACGTTTAATAGAATAAAAATTCTCTTTGGGTCTTTACATGTTTCGAGCGTAGAAACGTTCATCATCAGGAGACAGAAAATTTATTTAGTGCTGATGGTTTTAGCAAAAGAGACAATGGTGTAGAATCTTAATGGAGCTTTTATGGAATTAAAAAATTGATGTATAGAAGAGACATAATATGAAGAAAATTGATAAAGGTTAAACCATACGGAGGATGTGAAAAAGTTATTAAAGGAGGTCTAAACCAACCAAATAAACTGGGGAAGAAGAAAAAACCTTTCTAAGGTGTCAAAGATTATTTAAAAAAATGTATATATTACTTCGCACCTTTAAAATTAAAGTGACACACTCCAAAAAATACAGTTTTGGAGAAAACAGGAAAAACTGTAAAATATATTGGACCCCTCTAACTCTTTTGTCTCCTAAGCCCCAGTAATAACTTAAATTTAATGTTAAATTTGGGGAAACATTAGCTAAATGGTTTTACTAGAAGACAATTATTTAAATTTGATACTAAAACCTACCCTTAATAGTAAAAAAAATAAAAATAAAAAACAAGTTTGGTCTTTTTACTGCCAAATTTTTTTAACAACGAACGAATTATTTGGAGTTATGCTATTTTAAAATTAAAATTGTCGTTGTACTCAGCGAGTCATTTTAGAATAAGTCCTTTTTTTATTAACTACCAGTTACTTTTTTGTAATATGTTTGGAATCAAGTCAGCTGTGTCAATTTTCCGTCGCATGCGACAACATACTGAAATGATACTCTTTAGTATAAAAAAGACTCGCGAATACCGTTAATATGAAAAAGGCATAAATAGGTTCCTCTAATTGGGGAGAAGCGATTTGGTATTAGGTCCAGCGGCAGCTGATAGAGGGCGGTATTTAGTGCCATTTTATGATTAAACCTAGAAATATAAAATTTTCGAGTTGTGTCACTTTACTTTTGAAGGTGCGACTTGTAGTTTTTTTGTGTGATGAACTTTTGAGAATTTTGAAAAGGAGCTTTAAATAAATGTGACACATTCAGTAGTAAAATATTTTAATTTTTTTTGAAAAAATATATGATTTTAGATAGTTTTTTATGAGCATAAACACACACACCATTACTTTTTGTTTTAACACTACTTATCAAAGGACCGACAAATTTTGGGCCTATATTGTACTTACTTTAACTGTGCGTAGAAATATGTTTCAGAAAGCTTATTTGCTACGACAGTCCGTTGGCAAACAAAAATGCTTTATTTTTATTTTATTAAGTTGTTAGGACATTGACATTTTTAAAGCTTTATAATGATGGTAAAGCGTTAATTTAGGTTTTACGGATTTTTGATATTGCATTTTTCGATGACGATCGTTGCCAAAAAATGTATTTTTAAGCGTATTTTTCAATGTTTTTCGTAAAGCAGTATTTGCAGTAGCCCTTAAATGTCGAGTGGAGGCTGCCGGCAAGCAAAAAGGCAAAAAAGTGGCAATTTGTAGTCTAATGATTATTATGTGTTTAGTAAGATGAGAACAGATATTTGTTAGATATTTAAGAAATATTTAATCTAAGAATAAAATATGAGCAACATTTTAATTGCCGAAGTAAACGTGTCTTTTTTTTATCTACATAGAGCAGTGGTTCCCAACCGCTGTTCCGCGAAACACCGGTGTTCCGCAAACCTCTTCCAGGTGTTCCGCGAAATAATTTAGTAATATCAACTAATCTGAATCATGAGATAGTATTTTTTGTAGACCAGGGTCGATAATTTTAAAACCAAAAAAAATAATAGTAGGATGAAACCCATTGGAAAAGGAAGAGAATACACCAAACATAAAAGTAAAAATAATTTACGGGCGATCCGAGTTCAGGAAGTGGAAAGGGGTGGGTTTTTAAGGGTAGAAAACGATTTATCTCGATTTCCGGCAAAACTACAAGTTCTATGGAAAAACGTTAAATAGCAAAGTTGTAGGTGATAAAAAGATCTACAACTTTTGTATTTACACTTTTTTCACATAACCTCAAAATTTATGTGAAAAATTCAATTTAAAATGATTTTCTATTTTTATCTTTTACAAAAAAAAATTTTTTTTCGAAATTTGGTGAAAACGTACTATTTTATGTCTTTAACACACTGTAATTTTTTGATTTAAAATATTAATTTTTTCACCTTATTTTGACATAATATCGAAAAGGCACCCTAATTTTCAATCGAAAATTCTCACGTCAAAATATCTGCTTTTTAAAAAAGTCGGTGGGCTTTTTGTTCGTTGAAATCTCTACTTTCTGATGGTGTGAAAAAAATATATATTACTATGGTAAATGTTTTTAAAAAATGGAAAGAAACGAAAAAAAACTTGAATTCGAATTTTTTTTTTAATCATTATGTACAATTTTGAGTAGTAGTAGTAGTAGTATAGTAGTAGAGAAAAATAAAAAACCAAAAACTTGGTTATTTAAATTTTTCACATAAATTTTGAGGTTATGTGAAAAAAGTTGTAGATCTTTTTATTACCTACAACTTTGCCATTTAACGTGTTTCCATAGGACTTGTAGTTTTGCCGGAAATCGAGATAAATCCTTTTTTATCCTTAAAAACTCACCCCTTTCCACTTCCCGACCTCGGATCGCCCGTAAATTATTTTTTCTTTCATTTTAGTTATATTCTCTTCCTTTTTCAATGGGTTTCATCCTACCATTATTTTTTTTCGCTTTTTACCATTTTCAAAGGCTTCAGCCCTGGGTCTATTGATAAACTGATTACTTCACCGCAAATATGTTGACAAAGGTGGTGTTCCGCTATTTTCTTATTGCTACCAAAAGTGTTCCGCCACCACAAAAAGGTTGAAAACCACTGACATAGAGTCTGATTTATCGATGGTATCTAGTACAAACTTTAGACGAAAATGTAAAATAGACAAGGTCAGGTCTGCTCAATAACTGCTTACCATAGATAAAGGTTTATGCTGCTTACCGTTACGTCGTGGTAAAGGCTATGGGTTTTCTTAGGCTTGATCTACATAAAGACGGATGCATGTGAACAAGTAAAATGCAAGCGCGTTTTTTCACATTTTTAGTTATTATTTTTATACTACTAATGAAGTCAGAAATAAGTAGTTTATTTAGGTTAAAAGTTATCATAGGATGAAACATTTTGTTTTTGTAAATCAGCATGAAATTTTTTATTAATTTAAATTTACTGAAAAATAAATAAGTCATTTATAAAAATTAAATCATTTATTTTTTGGTCTAGTGCATCAGTCTATAAATTTTGTTTCTAATATTTTCATCTTATTTATGGGATTTTTACTTTAATAATAATAATAAATTTCAAATCATAATCACCGGGATACAAAATGAAATGACGTCAAAAAAACAATCCAATAATTTTAAATCCAACTTACACTACTACAAAATCACTTAACAATTTTCTTATTTCCCTTTTAAAAAGTTTCTGAGAGTTTATTTGTTTTATTTTATTTGGTAAAGCATTAAGAAGTTTGAAGCACATAAAATGGGGACATTTTTCCGTGAGAGTCAATCGATGTACTGGGTATGAGACATCTATTGTTCTTGTTACATATTCATGGCTTACTTTTAAATTAAACATATCTCTGTGTTTGAAGAAAAACATTAAACATTTTATAAACTTAAATAGCATAGACCGTCAGTGGCGGCTCGTTACTAGCAAGTCAGGGGGGCGCTGGCTTTAAATAATGCGGATAACTATAATCAAATCGTTTATTTTTGTTAAACATACCAAATAATAACACTAGCAAATATTATTTTATCATTCCACCAAAAAGAAGACACACGAAACAAAAGAAAAATTTTGTCCTCACAACCGCATATCTAGGATATTTTGTTATATATTTATTTTCTTTTGTCAAACTTACGCGAAAACTTTTCCTTACTTTTACATTTTGATTGCACTTGTACTATACGTTCAATATTGGTAGTGGCCGCCCTGTAGTTTTTCACTTAAGCTCAAAGAACTAAACACAAGCTTCTGTACATTACTGACCTTCATATTAGACGAAATTTTCCAACTTTATAATATAACTAATAAATTAGTCAAAACAAAACATCAGCGGCATCGACAGGTCACGTCGCTTCGAAACGCGAACAGCTGTTTTTGGACGGAAAATTTTGAGTCCATCAGTGCAGCTCGTTGTGCGATGTGTAGGTGACGTCACGCCTCCGTAGTCATGGCAACCGACTTAATAGTCGCGTTGAATTGGGACGGATAATCGGCCGCCCGCGCTTGATATATCTTGCTTGTGCAAATAGAAAATGCTTATTCGGTATAACTAGCCCCTTGGAATATGGCTATGTTTGGTTTGATTTATTTTAATCGATTGCTTACATACATTGCGTTATTAGTTTTTTAAGTAAATTATTTTTGGATTCTGTTTGAAATAATTGCAGGGAGGGCGGCGCCCCAGAGCCCATCATTACGAGCCGCCACTGTAGACCGTCAATATTCCCGAATCTCTAAAAACATTCCTGCAACTTTCCTTATGCTCCATACTCTTTATAATTCTTATAATCCTTTTTTGAGCTACAAAGATGCTTTGGATAGAGCTGTGTCTACCCCAGAAAATAATCCCATAGCGTATCGCAATGACTCAAAGTTTGCGTAATAAAACATTCTGAGAGTATTTTCCCCCACATATCTGGCAATGACCCGTATGCCATAACAAACCGAATTTAATTTTTCTCTACGTTATTTATATGACATATATAAACTAAAAGTGAAACCAGGATGAGTTTATTATTCAATAAAATAGATAAGGGAAGATGCACTTATTATTTAATATGCATAAAAGAAAATCAGTGCAATGTAAAACCAACATCGAATAACTCCAGCTGATTTCAGAAGGTCGCGCCACAGAATTCATGGCAATCGTCGTTATGCACATGATTGGCCAGCCGACAGCGCGCTGAGCTTTTGTTCTAACTTCAGCAGGCTGCCGAAGCTGGTTTGTTAAAAGGCTTATTTCCCCACCACCAATTGAGGTAAAGCCCCTTGTGCAACCTAACTTAAGAAAATGGCTGCATGATTTTTTTTTTAATTGGGTAAAATAACAATACGCATTTTATCACACTAATATTTATTTCTTAACATACTAATATATACATAAGGTAACATTTTCCACGATCTATGTTGCAAATTTGGATCTAAAACATTATAATCTACTTTTTGCAATCGATCCAGGTAAATCGAAACCGGTACTGCCGGTAACAGCGCATGTCTCCCTTCAGCCGATACTTTAGTAGCTAAGCTTCTTGATTTTGTTAAGTGTTGATGAGCTCGGCTAGCAATTTCATAAACACAATCTGTCAGTTTTTTACTCTCCTTCCCACGAAGCACTTCCTCTTGACTTAACTGATTTTTTATTAAAATATCTTCTGATATTGGCAAGAAGTTTATCTTCTTGCTGTGCGGTATACTTCTACAAAAAAAATATGTTTTAAAAAATATGTTTTGCTAATGTTAAACGTTCTTATAACTATATAGGTACGTCCCAAATGTATGTCAGTGACAGTTCGATTGAAGTTCTTTGTCAACTTAAGTTAGGATTATGGAGAACTATAGGGTAGGAGGCCGATCGACAATGACAGCATTTTCAAATTATGTCCCGGTTTTTTGGTTAGTTCGCTATTGGCCGATAGATGGCTCTCGCGTCCGAAGTGGGCTGATGTTGTCTTCTTCTTCGTTTTTAATATGGAAAACTAGATCCTCCATAGTTTTTAACTTTTACTTTTGACAATTGACATTTTATTTTTCGAAATAACAAATAACGTTTGAAGGCAAGACAAGACAAATAACGTTGTATTGTAATTAATTTCCATATTTATAATGAATAATGGTACAATTTATAAAAGTAGAGTTTGCTTTGTGTCGGGGTGTAAGACAGGATCTTCTTCAGAGATGAAACGCAGCCAAATAAGTCTCTTTCTAGCTCGAAAGGTAAAACCCTCTAGCTAGAATGTTCCTGTATTTTAAAAACGAAGCATCGTTGGAACTTTATACAGGCCGAGTTTACTAATAAGTATAACAAAGTAAGTGTAAATTCATATAAAAGTCCTTATTTGTTACTTAAAGAACTAATTTAAATAAAAATAGTCATCGCGTCCATAAGAAACCATTTATTTGATAGCCCACTTCGAACACGAGCGCCATCTTATGGCAACTCGTAAAGCTGAATTACCGATGCTAATTTGGGACCGAATCCAATGCATTGCGATCGGCCTCCTACCTCAAGTCCTCCATAGTTAGGATACTTGAAGATACTTTTATGTCAATCGAAATCACGCTGCGGGCTGTTACCAAAGTCAACGTGCTTTTTTTCTTTTTAATTTCCTAGCCGGGTGGCCTGAGCTGCTAAGGCTATTCAGCCAAGTACCGTTGTTCCTGAACGTATTTTTTTTGGCAACTCAATTGACATAAAATTATGAGGCATTTGTCAGTGTCCGAGGGATATTTGGTCAGAAAATTGTTTGATGAAAAAATAAAATAACGTGCAACAAAACAATTATTTATTTATTAAAAGTACAACTGGTAAAGGTACAAAACGTGACATTTTGAAATTTATTTGGAATATGAAGCTGTCAAAGTCTTGATGTCGTAATGATTGAAGTGGTGTCATAGTGATTGAAAACTACCCGGAGTATTGTTGTCAGTTAAATGTTGACATGATTGGGTGATTTGTGTGACATGATAAAAATTACAACATTTAATTGGCTGCTGGAATTGTCAAAATACAAACGTGTAATGTATTTTTAGTTATTAACCATAAAAATTGTCTTCGTCAGATTGTAAAAACTAACTCAATAACTTTCTATGAATAATATTAAATTTAACAAATTAGTAGGTATAATTTTTGCAAACTCAGTTTAATGACATAAAGAAGCGACTAACGGGCTTCAAAGAGACCGACCTCACAACCAGGGTTGTCAGATCTTTCTTCTTCAATTCTTTAAGTTTTTTTTTTATTAAAAATGTTCCTTTTATATCAGTATTCAATTGTTAGTCAGTAACTCTCTTTGAAAGCTAGTTTGCAAATATACTTTAAACCGAAGGTGACAGAAAAAAAGAACAAACCATTCATTGTTATAATATACATTCTTTAGTCCTTAAGAAACATTATAACTGAAATCAAAATAAAAAGTGTTTTCACTGTTAAAAAACAACTAATTAACAAACCCTTGTTTCACCTATACTTATATATTGTATTTACAAACTCGAAAATTTGGAAGAACTGGCAAGCGCACATAATTTATGCAAGTTGCCATAGAGACAAGCGCCAACGGCGCCGTCTCGGACAGTCTGTGAATAATACTAAGACAAACGTAATTGCAAATTCATATGTCCTAGCCTAGACAAGAAAGGCGGAATATTTTTAGCGAATGAAGATATTTCTTTATACCTGCTAAAAGATAATTAAACCATCACACTGTCGCCTTAGTTATTTAATAGTTTAGGACAGTGGAGTAGCATAGTTGCTGTAAGTTACGTATTTAATTTTGGTTTATAACTGTGTACTGTGCGTAACGTTTTTTTTTACTTAATATATTTTATTGAGTTGTGGCTTTAAACATAAAAAATTAGACAATCAAATGGAATCTCGGCGTATTGTGGAACTACGACAGGAGTATTTGCGCTAAATAAAAGAGTAGGTACTGGGAATCAGATAAAAATATAATCTATTTAGATGAAACATGGTTCGATAGGCATGATGTTGTGAAGTATGGTTGAGTAGACAGTTCAAAAAATTGTACTTTAAATACACCGTGTCCGAGGGGAAAACGTGTTATTATTCTTCATGCCGAAGGTAAAGATGGCTTTGTGTCTAATGCGTTGCTCTTGTCGGCAAAAAATATCACTCAATCTTCCGCCGATTATCATGAAGATATGACCGCGGATTTGTTTGAAAAATGGTTTGCTGAACAGCTTTTACCAAACATTCCTCCGAATTCGGTAACTGTTATGGACAATGCGTCATATCATTCGAGAAAATAAATAAAATACCTAACATGAGCACTAAGAAAGAATATATTCTAAAGTTTATGAGAAATAAAAATATGGATATTCCTGAAAGGTTTCATACTTTTTTATGTCATTAAATTGACCTGAGAAACACTATAACTATGTTTACATTTTAAATTCAGCTTAGAAATCCGTATAATTGTAATATATGTATAACAAAAGAATAACTAGTTTTGTTATGATTTAAAAAAAACATCATATCATAAATTTAACAATGGGGAATTTATTCCATTATTAACTCGAACTGGTCATTTAATAAAACATGCAATTTTTTATATTGATTTATTTACATACTTTCTAGAAAATTAAGTTTTAAAGATTAATTTTCTAAATGTAAAATTTAAAAATTATCTTCAAAATAATGTTTCTCTTTATTAATGGAAGTTAGTGTGTATTTTATTATAACTAATTTTATGTTCTTTAATTCTTTGTGCAAGCTCCCTACCTGTCTATCTTATCTAAATTTTTGAGCAACTTCCGCATTTAAGTTTATATACACCGCATTGATATTCTTGTTTAGTTTTAGTTTTCTTTTATTGAAATGCATAGTTTATTGTCAGTTTTAAATGCAATTTTTAGATTTGTGGTTTTTAGGTGTTTAGCAAACTTTTAGGTCAATCTGCCAATCTATATATTAAAGTGGCAATTGCAATTAATTAACATTTTTCAGTTATGTTTAATACAGCCATTAAAAAACGGTATTTGGAATATTTACAATTTTCTTTCACCAAATTAAGCCCCAAACCAGGCAACTTTGCCTCAATTTAACCATCTTCATGTTACCGTTTTCAGTATTCCCATATACGCACACGAATTTGTAGCACCCTGTATAATAGGTGTCAATACATGTTTAAAAAATACTAATATAATAGAATAAATTAATGTGCCCCGTTTAATAGTAACAGGGGATTTTGGGATTTACTCGAGCGCGGCAGATTAATACCTTGCACCCTGTTGAGTACCTCTGTCATGTCTAAGCCCTCCATATAGTGCCGCGCGTGTACGGCAGCTGATCAGAATAGTAAAAAAAATCGATAGCTAGATTTACTCGAGCGCGTCAGATTAAGGTGTGGTGGGTTAATTACATGCTAAAGAGTCTGCATTTCAATAATCTGACGATTTGAGCGTGACGTAAGGGAGTGGGAGGGTCACAAACTTGCAAAAAAAAAAGTCACATTGACATTCTCGAGCGCGGTCAATTTTTTTTTATTTTGAAGGAAATAATTCAAGGATAACGGGAAAAATATAATCTGGCGATTACCACAAGCCGAAGTAACAAAATTCATCAATAAAGTTTATTAGCGCGTGCAGCTGCAGTGAAGCACTCCGCGCCTCAATGTCTCTTTCTTTATCACTCACTCTCTCGCACCGTCCCCACACTACTTTCCGTCAGCCATCACGCCATCACGGGCTGATCACAGCATTCGTGGGATTATAATATGTACAGGGTTATTATTTTACATTTTAGTTTGTCCCACTTTTAAAAGCCTGTAACTTTTTTGTTTTTTGAGTTAGCGCGTTCACTCAAAAAGTAGGATGTAGAACTTTTGGCCAAGTATTTATGGGTTTTGTCAAAAATGACAGTAGGCGTTACATGTTACATTTAAAACCAAACATTTAATTTTTTTAAATGACACTGTATATTAGAAGCGCATTAGATGGTTCCTTTTCTTCCGATTTCAAAAATATAACACACTTATGCATTCTTCTCTTAATTCCATCAAAAATATGTAAAAATAATATTATTAAAAAGCATCAAGATAGTTATAAAACCGTTTTGTTGCTATGGATTTTGTCTTTATTTATATCGCAGTCTGTCACTCTTATTGTTATTACTCGTTCCAAATTTTGTACCGAAATATTTTTGTAAGTGAATTAAATTTAAAAAAAAAAATATCATGAAATTTTGTTTTAAATGGTCAGATTAACAAAATCCCTCAAAATAATCGTCAGATAATGAATCAGCACGACCAGGACACCAAGCTGAACCGTCTGTATGAAAATCTGACGCGCTCGAGTATGTCAAAATAGCGTGTTTTTTTTTGCATTTTCGAAAAGTCGCCACGAGCTTGCGTCACATTCGAATCGTCAGTCTATTGAATGGGAGCTTCCTTAGGGATCCCTTAACATCCCCTCTGAATATCTGACATGCTCAAGTAAATTTTTTTTTTCCCCATTTTTAACCCTTCCGTACCGCCGCCCCCACCATCAAAACCGGCAGATTAATGTACCTCCGTCATGAGAGTCACGTGGGGCATATACACTATTAATATCTGACGCGCTCGAGTATCTCCATGTGTGTTTTTTTTACATTTTTGAAAGCCTGTAGTAACTCCCCCCATCTGTGAAAGGTACACATGATATGACATTTTTCCTTTCTACCATCCAATCTTCAATATCCAATAGGTCCCCACGACGCTCGAGTAAATCCCCATTTAGCATCGTGGACTCCCCTACTATAAAGAAATAAGCATAATCAAGCAACGGAAAACGCGCAAGGTAGTGTACTAATTACCTGGATTTCTGGCCACGCTCTGGGTGGTGTTATTATAATTTCAAAGGGTTGCCGACAATAGGGAACTTGACAAAAATTTTAAATGGGGAAAAAATTCTATAAATCATAAGTACATATTGTCATTAAACATATGGCAGCAAAAAAAACAACATATTTCGTCCCAAAAGACCGCTAGAAAGATTTTAAAATGCCCCAAAATTCAAATTATTCCAAGCGGGTAAAAACGCGCTGTTAGTAGTCGTGACGTCAAATGGTATCATTTGTCAGATTTGTGTGTGTCATCCACGAAATAGGTTATAGGTTTTCAATAAATTTGATGGTTTGTCAGATTTGACATCCACGCGTCAAGCGACACGACCTGTTTAAATGCAGGTGATAGCTTAAACAACAATACAATAACACGAACACACGGCAATCCAAATGCAAATTGGGTCGCTCGGCACCTGTCAGGAGTGTCAGGATGACTGATGACCAAAAGTCATTCTACTGTCATACCATATGACGTCATCGGGCTTCGCGCGCTTTAGAGATCGTTTAAAATGCTTTCGACACGCGCGAAACTTAAAGAATTTTTACCAAGTTATTTTTGATTTTTAAGGAGTAATAATTGGGAAATTTTTACAGGCCAAACTAAATCATATACTCGTTGGATATTCGTTCCTTGTCAGTGGTTCCTACAAGGAGCTCCTATACCATTAGGCTTCCTATTCCTACATCTGCATTAACTAAAAACTCTATTTTTTATAATAGTAAAAAACTTTTTAATAATCTGCCTATAGAACTTAGAAGACTTTCTAATTACAGGATGTTTAGGAGTAGGGTAAAAAGCCTATTGGTTAAGAAGGCATATTATACGGTTGAGGAATATCTCATGGATAATCCAGTGTGATCAGTACCATTGCCTGAATATTTCTATTTTAAATTTTATCTTTGTATATTCACAGTTATTGTCTTAACTTGTTTTTTAATTGTAAGTAGGTTTTTATCTTTATATATTTAGTGTCCTTCCTGCGTTAACTGCTCATTATATTTTGAATGATTTTTATTTATTATTTATAATTTTTATTTAGATAATAAGTTGTTAGCTTTGTCAATGGGATTGTACTAATCTTCGGACAATAAAGCATATTTGAGTTTGAGTTTGAGTATTATTGAAAAAAAAAATTGGAAAGTTCCCTATTTCCCGACAAGACAGCATACCGTATGCTTCTTAGAATTAAAACTCTTTGATTTACCTTAATTGTTGCACTATGCCTTGGGCCTTTCCTAAATGTGACGCAGCATGATCTGCATCCACGCTTCTAATTTCACAACCTTCCAGAATTAGGTAATACATATTTGATACAGTCTGTTCTGCGTATTTCTCCATTTCTTCTAGCGTTTTAAATCCGTGAGACCTTATAGATTTTTGTCTTGCCAAAACCAGATTCTTTAAGTACCTTTTGCTTAGGTTAGCCCGTGTTGTCGCCTAAAACACCTTTGTTAGAAATAAAATTAATTCGTTTTAAAAACAACAGTTACGCGCACGATGAAGAAGTTATCATTGGATAAAAGTGAATAAAAGATCTGTCATTACTTATTAGCTGTCATATCGGGTTTGCTATATAGGTTCAGTGTATCATAAAAAATTTAAATACCATTTGCCCATGTGAACTAACCATAAGTGTATTTTATTTAGCACTCCTCTGTAAATTATCAATCTGTCATAAACTTTTAAAAATTAGAGGTTATGTTTTTAACCAACTTGCGGTTTTCACTGAATTCTTTCAATTTTAGTTATCCTTTGACTGTGTAAAATACAAGGTTGGCAGGATATATATCCGTGATAAATATCCTGATACATATATCTTGATAAATATCATGATATTCCTCTGTAAATTATCAATGTCATAAACTTTTAAAAATTAGAGGTTATGTTTTTAACCAACTTGCAGTTTTCACTGAATCCTTTCAATTTTAGTTATCCTTTGACTGTGTAAAACCCAAGGTTGGCAGGATATATATCCGTGATAAATATTTATTTTTTTATTTATTTATTTTCAAATAAACGGGCATTGCCCAATAAAATACAATCTATAAAATTAAAGTTATATACAATTTGTATATGCAAAATAACATACATTAATGGCAATTACTTACGTAACTTACAAAGTAAAATTATATATAATATTCATTGATATCGTTCTAATTATTTTTTTTTAAGTAACCCTTCAATCTGGCTAGAGACGTATTAAATAAATCAGTATTGGCATTATTGCAGTTATTCATCATTCTGTTCACCCCACTGTTTTGACCATATCGAGTTCGATGATGTTGAGGTTCAAAAATCTTACTTTCTCGAAGAGATCTAGGTGGAACATAAAAACTGAACTTCGATAGTAATTCGGGACAGTTACATAGACCGTTAATCAATTTAAAAACAAATATAACGTCCATGTTATTTCGCCTGCTTTCTAAAGAGCCTATATTAAGATCCTTTTCCAATTCAGAGTAGTTAATGTTATCTACTAATATATGTCTTTTATAAGCTACATATTTAAGAAATTTCCTTTGAACACCGTTCAACATATCTTGATAAATATTATAGTACGGGGACCACACACTGTATCCATTTTCTAGATGTGGTCGCACCAGTGAGGTATACAGTAATGTTATTGCCTTGACGTCAGAGAAATCCCTGGTGTTTCTTTTTATAAATCCTAGCATTTTCATAGCCTTATTTCTACAAATCTCAATGTGATGATTGAAACTTAACTTATGATCAAAAATCACTCCAAGATCCCTAATAACTTTCACGTTTTCTAATATGTTATTATTAAAATGATAGCTATTTACAACACTATTCAAAGATTTACTAAATTGTATATATTTACACTTTGATATATTTAAAAACAGTTTATTCCTACAACACCAAGTGTAAAATCGGTCAAGGTCGCTCTGTAGTTTAAACATTGAAAAAACATTAAGTAACGGTAAAAAGATCTTTATGTCGTCAGCATACAAGAGAAAATAGCAAAAATGAAAACAACCAGCAACGTCATTTATAAAAATGTTAAAAAGAATGGGCGCTAAATGGGCGCCTTGCGGAACACCCGATTGAACCTTGATTGAGTTAGACACATAGTTGTTTATCCTTACAATTTGAGTTCTGTCAAGTAAGTATGATTTCAGCCAACGCAAAACGTTTCCTTGGATACCATAAGCATAAAGTTTGTTTAAAAGGATATAAATATTTAGCTTGTCGAAGGCTTTAGCAAAGTCTGTGTAAATAGAGTCAACACTATAGCCACTTTCCAAAGCTTCCACTATCTGCTCGTGATATACTAGAAGGTTGGAGGCAGTTGAACGACCCTGAGAGAAACCATGTTGATTTGAAATTATAATATTTTTAAAAGTTTTCTTGAAAAAGTCTGCAACAATAGATTCAAAAATCTTAGGAATAAGTGACATTAATGAGATAGGTCGGTAGCTTTCAATGTTTTCTCTACTTCCGCTGTTTTTAAAGATCGGTACTATATAAGAAGTTTTCCAGGTTTCTGGAAATAATCCATTAGAAAGAGATTTATTAAATAATAGCCATAACGGCATGGACAATGGAAATGCACAATTTTTGAGAAAATAAGCAGATATTCCATCAGGGCCCGGACCTTTAGATACATCTAGGGAGTCTAACTTATTGAAAATATCACTTATTGGAATATAAAATGAAGAGATATTTAAGTCAGGTCCTAAAACCTCGTTATCAAACAATTTGTCATTGATATTATCAGAATCATTATTTGAACTCACATAGACACTTGCAAAATGCTCAGCAAAGGCATTGGCAATGTCATTTCCATTATCATAGTTTACATTTTTATATTTCATTATTGAAGGAATATCATTTGTTTTATTTTTTGAATGAATAAATTTCCAAAATGAGTTTATATCTTGTTTTAGGTTATTTTCAATATTCCTTATATATGATGCATGGTCAATTCTGGCCTTATTTTTACAAAGGGAACGTATATTGCAAAACAATAAGTAATCATCCATTGATCTGCTTACTTTATACTGCATGTGAGCTGCTTTTTTCTCAAAAGTTAAATCTTTGAGTTCTTGACTAAACCAGATTGGAAACTTAAAGTCATTTTTAATAATTTTTTTAGGAACAAAATTTTCAATACAGTTAAAAAGTATATCGTAGAATACGTTTACATCTGCAACAACATCATTAATCAACAATATATCCCAGTTAAAATTTATCAGAAAATTATTAATATCATAGTAATTTGCATTTTTAAAATCGTAAATGTATTCTATAGTTTGAAGCGGTAAAAATGTATTACAACTAGGTACATTCACAGTTAAGGCAGGATGATGCCTATCACAGGCCAGAAGACTATCGACAGCACAGTTTACAGTTGTATCACAGTTATTGGTAAATACCAAATCTAATACTACATTGTTAACATTTTTTATGGAATTCACTTGAGTAAAGTTTAAAAATAGCATTGAGCTTATAACTAGATTATTAATAGCACTATTTCTGACTGTTAAGTTCTCAGTGTTATGTTCATCAAAATGTTTTAAGTCTGGCAGATTGTAATCTCCAATTACATAGACTAACTTGTTATCACAGATATCACACATACTTTCGACATTGTTACAATGATTTTCATATTCTTCAATATTACACTGCGGTGGAAAATAGACTGCACAAAATAAAACAGTATTGCCATTTCCAAGAGAAACTGTCACCCATAATTCCTCGTGGCCAAAGCTTAGATGTGGAGCTTCAGTAACCTGTGCTTTAAGGGATTTTAGGACTGCCACTAAAACTCCCCCCCCTCTGGATTTTCCAGTAGCCAACTGATTTCTATCCTGTCTGTAAACTACGTAATTCTCTAAACTAAGTTCCGCATCGTTATAGTCGGGCGTTAACCATGTTTCAGACAAGATGATAATGTCGTATTCACACGCCGATGCAGCACTAGATAGATCATTTAATTTAGTTCTAATACCCCTTACATTTTGGTAGTATATACAAAGACCTGCGCTGTTATTGCCACTCTTATTGGTACTATTTTGTGTAAATTTTCTATTTCCATTGCTGATTTGTGCTGATTGGCTTACGAAAGGAAAATCTCTTAACTATAACACCTGAGGGCCACGTTTTAACATCATAAAGTTCTTTAACAAGGTCTGGATCAGCGCCAACCTTAAATGCCAAACTAGATGCTTCCGGTCTCTTAGGTTGAACTTCAACAGTAAATGTGCGTCCCGGAAATTTACTTTTCAAATAGGACTTAATGTCCTCGTCCTTGGTGTTAACTGTAACCTTGCTTACAGACAGCCAAACCCGTCTGGCTGCAGAGGCGAACGAACCAGAGGAATCCGTTCCAGTACCCATAATCACCCTAGACCCAACAGAATCATTTCCCGTTCGTGTCTGCGGCCGAACGACATGCCTGTTATTTTTGCCATCAAGTTTACCACGGTTTAATGGTTTTCTGGTTAGATCACAAATGTCTTCAGGCATGCTCGAAAGATTATTATTAGGCTGGATATTTGGAGATGTCAGGTTTGTAGTACTTACTTGAGGGATAGTTCCAGAAGAGAGCATGTGAATAACTTCTTTGTTGGTGGTAGTAATATTATCAATCTTGGTTTTTAGATCGTCAGTCGATTGTTTCACGTCAGTTTTGACGTCATTTAGCGCCCTTATAAACTCCGCTCTCACTGATTCAAGCCCTACTTTAAAATCCTCGATCAGCAAATTTTTATCATCTGAGTTGTCGCATTTTGCACAGTGAAATTTTAACATTCTCTTGCTCAACTGCATTACCCTTACCTCGGAAGCGGTAAGGCCTGAACAGTCTTGACAAAAAGGACTTTTGCAGATATCGCACGTTATTTTGGCCTTTACATCATCTACGGATAAACTGTTTTTGCAACCATAACACAGTGGCATGATGAATTTTTGTTGTATAGATGCAGATTGTAAACAGTTTTAGGTATCTCCACTTTTATTGCTTCGATGGATTAAGGAATTTGTGGAATTTAGTATTGAAATTGAAGGTATTTACAAACAACAATACACACTTTTTATGGTATTCCTTATCAGAGTTTAAGAAGCACAATGTAGCGGCTGCACAGTGATAATTCAATAATTAGTGCACTAATCAATTAAATATGAACAAAACTAGCAAAGCATATAAAGCGAGCTATATTGAAATACGAGCTGTAAAAAGGACAGACTTTAATTTATTAATAATAAGCAGAAAAAACGGAAATTACTAAGCGAGAACTTAAAACGTGTGAAAGGTATCACGGCACGCACACTTATTTGTTGTGAAATTTAATTGTCGTAAATATGTAAATATCCTGATATATATATCTTGATAAATATCATATTTATGCGACAATATTTATCCTGATATACTTATATCAAATTTTTTTTTCTAAAATTCTATTCATCAGTATAAAAATATGGCCCCGCTGCCGCTGAGCCGGCAACAGCGTATTATGCTGCTTACGATGCGGTGATTCCCCATCTTTCAGAGACGTTGACCACCAACCTGTTGTTCTTTGCCGCGTGGCATTTTTATTTAGTTCCGATTTCTGGTTGAACAAAGCTGTTTGTTTTATGAAATAAAAATTTTACAATGCCAAAAATAAAAAAATCCAGATTGGGTTCATTTTGATTTAATTAACAAGCCCAGTAATTCTGGGTTTTAAGTTGAACCACAGTTAAAAGCAAAAATATATGATGTGTTCATATTCATAAACTTGTATTTTTTATCTACATTTTACATTCCTAACATAGGACTGATAGGAGTACTAAAAAAATTTGTTATTGTGATAGCAGATATCATTGAATAGAATTGAAATACAAATTTACAGGTTAATAACATGTTTATATTAAATTAAGTGATTTTGAATTTTTAAAATAGGTATATCTTTACAGAAAACAGATGAAATAGTTTAAAAATAATTAAAAATATAAATATATATATATTTATCCAAATTTGGATATACATATATCGATATATATCGGATATGTGGATATTTATATAAATATCATATTTGCCAACCCTGGTAAAATCCGACATGGTTTCATTTCAAATTTTTAAGAAAAAGGTAAGTTTTATTGATGTTTCAAACAGCGCCCTCTAGCGATTACCATAGAAAGCAAAAACAAATGATGAAATCATTGAATCTTTTTAAAACGCGACCAAGTTTGACATTTTTCGTTCCCTAACCAAAGTTTCTTAATTTTTTCCAAAAAAAAATGTTTGTCCCACCCCTTAATATGAGAAGCTGACGCAGTAAGTGCTGAGCTAATATTACTCATAGATATGTCAAGATTACAATACATACATTTTTAATATGGGTTAACTGGGCATATTCAATTTTCTTAGTTGAGCATTAGTATTACGCGCTCTAGCGGCTACCTAAGAAATTTAAAAATTATTTTCACCGACAAGACTAATGGTTTCCGAGATAAAGCCGACGTCCTCGCTTATTTAACTACCCGCTAGATGACAGATAAGTGAGGTAATTTTTTCTAAATTCTAAAGAAATTTAACAAACCTTAAATAATTCAATAGCTACAGGATGTTTCGGTACATTTTTAACATCTTTAGTGTAACATTTGTCTATAGTATCTTCCCAAAATTTAAACCTCATATTTCCTATGGTATCTTGCGAGACTTGCTCAGCTACCCGTGATATCTCAACATTAAATCCACGGACCGCCAAAGCAACTGATCTGGGTATACTTTTTAGGAGTATTGTACAGATGAAATTTTCATAATCATATTTTCTAAAATTAAAAAAAAATATTTGTACAAATAGACTGTAAGTAACTGTAAGAAATACATTTTAAAAAAGTTCCTGTTTGATGCACAGAAATTTGGAATTCGTAGGGGCTCTGAAGCTTTACTAAACTGGAAGAGTACAGTGTCCTGTTTCTTTTAAAATGCATATAGGAACCTACCTACATTCTTTTAACTTTCTACAAAGGTTAGGTTAGAGTGGCCGACAGACCTCTGGCATTGTCCAAACAGTCACACGTAGCCCTATAAGGACCGTTGTGGTACCACACATGTTCCGCGGAACCTATTTGCATCAGCTTCCTGATGGTATAGATAATATACTTATTAGGTACATACCTACCTATATTACCAAAGACACTTCTTTCAGAAAACTTACCTTAACGAATTCAGGCAATATTCTGCTGAAGATTGCGAGCTTTTAAGCCTACAAAATCTAAATAAAGTTTCCTTCTGGAGTATCGTTATATTTTTCTTTAAATTATTCATATTTTCCTTAGTTTGTTTTTATAGTAGGTGCGGGTGCGACTCCAGCATGGGTGAACATGGCATTTAACATTTGGTATCTTCACGGTCGACGGTAGCGATTATCGCTATCATTTCTCTGTGCTTTGAAATAGCTTGAACACGGAGGAATAATAGGAATAACAGAGGCGACTGTAAGCAAAATTTTTTTTCTTCAGTTGATTCGGCGACACCAAGAAACCACAGACTGGTTCTGTTCTGTATTCTGTATAATAATAGGAAATGGAAAATGGAAGTCTATTGCTTCAAACATAGGGTTGTTCTTCCAAGTCACGAATTTTATATATAAGTGACCGAGTTCCTTTTAGTTACTAAACAGCAAAGCGAAGCCAACCACATATATATAACCAGAAACCAACGGCTGTTGAGCGTTCTTTATAAAGTTTCAAACAACCTTGGCGCGGTTAAGTATGCCCCTCTTTATTTCTCCTACGAAGTTATTTGCAAAGCGTTTCTTTAACAACTTAGCCAAGGAAAGATTTTTTCTTTGCTTTGCTGTTTAAAAGAAGCAAAAGGAAATAAGTAGGGGAAAGAGGGCGAATTCCGCGCAGTGGGCAAATCCGCGCATCACGATATTTTTTTGGTAGCTCTCTATATTGCGAACAATTCGAATATGCCGCCATCTAGCCACTGTTACAAAAAGCGTCCGCAACGATTTCGATATTTTAAACGGAAAGTTGAAAGTTTTAGTTGACTTATGACAGTGAGAGTGAAATCATTTGTTTTGTTATAAAATGTTTAGCCGATAAATCAAAGGTAAGTTGAGTGCTATTGTAAAATATAATTTGTTGGTAAAACGTATATTGTAGTACGGACTTTTGCAAATATTTCTGTGGTTGAGAAGTTAATTTACTTTTTTGTTTTAACAAAATTATGATGACTAAAAGGACAACATGTTTAATGGGGTAATTCTGCGCAGTGTGGTGATGCATCCAATTCAGCAAAATCATCTGTCTGCGATTATTGCGAGAATTAGGAAATATATTTTGTTATATATGATTAGTTTTATTTGGCCAGTTTTGTATTTTTTTTAAATAAATACTGTTAACCGTGTATTAATTTTCATTAACGGTATTACCCCGCGATGCTAGCGGAATTACCCCGCGATGCTAGCGGAATTACCCCACCCAGTGGGTAAATTTCGCGCAATGCTACACTATTCCACTTTTTGAGGCATCTATTTTGTATTTTCATTTTAAATGCATTTTTAAAACCATTTTACCCACCTCTGGTTACCTACTTAAACTTGGACATACTATAGGCGACCCGCTCAAGATTAAAATGGGCATTCCACAGGGTACGGTTCTCGGGCCAATTCTGTTTATATCATATAGCAACTCGCTTATTAGCATATTAACACAGAATGGTTAAGTAATACTATATGCTGATGACACGGTGATTGCTTTTTCGGGAGAAACATTGGACTCATCAGTGAGGGGCTATATACCCGGATGGCATAGGCAAAATAAAACACTGGTTGCTTTCGTTTAAATTATCACTTAATGTCACAAAAACCAACTATATCGTATATATAACCGTCCAGAGTTTAACAATTTATATATATAGCCTTGACAGTCATTTACCTCAAGTTGATTGCACAAAATATCTGGGAATTATAATTTATTGTTTATAAAACACCTGAAATGGGATCAACAATGTACCTACTTAGATATAGATAAACAAAAAACATCATAAAGTTAATATTTAAATTTTATACAAGCGAAGAAATTTTAAATAAGCATGAACTTCTAAAAATAGTTTTCAGTAGTGTCCGACCGAAACAAGATTTTCAGCCAAAACCGAATCTTTGGCCTTGGTCTCAGTTTCGGTCGAAACCGAAACCGAAACTTATTTATACATGTTAAAAATTTTATTGTATACTGAAATCTAATTTATTTTATATAGGACGAGATCGATCTTGGGAACGGATTGAACTCTTCCTACCTAAAAAAAAAAGGTCGACAGAGAAAAACTTTATTTACATAGACAACACTGCCTACGAACTCACCCAAAGTTAGCCGAACGGTGCGCGACAATTTACGAACACTGAGTTTCGGCCGATTTTTTGCCGTAACCGAAACTAGATTTTTTGGCCGAAACTAGCCGAAACCGAACCTTCGGCCGGTCTCTAGTGTTCAGAAACAACATACGCTTTTCTACTGCTCTGATATAGGTACTTAAAAAACTTCAAGAACATCTTTCTTTAGATTGTGAGTGTATTGGTGAGATTAAGCTTATTGCTGATAATTTATATATAAAATCGTTCTTCAGTCCTTTTTTATGAACCTTCTTTCGGTTCCTTATTAATATTTTTAGGCTTTGTATTCAAAAATACTCTACTCAAAGTACCTATGCTTTATTGTATAAAGATACAAGATCTCATTTACAAAGCAGTTGCAATATAAACTTAACATTTTTACGATACTAAGATAAATAACCGAAACGTCAGAACATAAAATATTCAAAGAGAGAGAAAGTAAAGAAATATAAGTCAATCACAAGGTGTGTTTACATTGTTATACTAACATAGGATCCTTACATCATAATACTAAAATCACCAAAATAAAATATGATAAAAGTAAGCAAAATAAAAAGAAAATTTTATACTTCACAAGAAAGTTACAGTAATTAAATTAAATTAAATTAAATTAAATTAAATTAAATTAAATTAAATTAAATTAAATTAAATTAAAATAAATTAAATTAAATTAAATTAAATTAAATTAAATTAAATTAAATTAAATTAAATTAAATTAAATTAAATTAAATTAAATTAAATTAAATTAAATTAAATTAAATTAAATTAAATTAAATTAAATTAAATTAAATTAAATTAAATTAAATTAAATTAAATTAAATTAAATTAAATTAAATTAAATTAAATTAAATTACATTAAATTAAATTAAATTAAATTAAATTAAATTAAATTAAATTAAATTAAATTAAATTAAATTAAATTAAATTAAATTAAATTAAATGCTCACACAGGGAAATAACAAAATAGAATGATTAGAGCAGACTAAGTTGTGCGACAAGTAATATTAAATTAAAAATTACATAAATTACAGAGTATCATTGTAATATTCAGTTATATCGTAGTATGCCTTATCAAGCAATATCTCCCTGATCTTTCTTTTAAAAACTTTAAGCGTGGGTAATCGTTTTAAGATATTTGGCAGATGATTATAAATCTTAACGCTTTCATATATTATTAATTTCTTTGTTAGTGTTAGAGTTTAGAGTTGGAATAGGCAAGGACAAATCAGAATTTTGCCGGGTATTGTAATATGTGTTATGTGGAATGAAATTGTCACGGTTTTTGTACACAAGGCATACAGTCTCAAGGATAAATAGACTATAAATTGTCAAGATTTTTTCTTTTATGAATAATAGTTTAAATAGTTTTGAGTATAATTTTTTTTACTATAGCACCCTGCACATACAGGTATTCAGTTACCTTAACACGTTGACTGCCGAAGCCATATTCGCTTTTTTGATCATGACGCCATGCCAAAAAAAAAGTCCGAGAGGCCATTTGTCACATTGCAGAAAGTAGGACAAATGAAATGGGCACTGGATGGCGTAAATTAAAAAAAAATCGCTTTGCGGACTCCCATGCGCCAGATCGGTCTATCACAGCGAATATTCCCCGATGAGAACAGACCGTTGGCCCTGGGGAACTAAAAATAATCTCGGTCCAATAGACCTAGTTGGCGCGTGCGACAAATTGCATCACGGTCTAATAAGCCGCGTTTTTAACGTTGGGACCATTTATTCTCGGTCCTATAGACCGGAATGGCAGTCAAGTGCATTTTTTTTACTTCTGATCGTTACTTTACATCTACCGGGTGGCATGAAAAAATTTATGTTTATGTAGAGGTAAACTATGTTCCAAACACTCCTGTTTTGCTGCATGGCCTCTTAGTTATATTATGGACTATCACGTATAAGTATCTACTGCATTGTACTATGGTAAAATAACATAATTTTTTACATGAAATTTCACTTTAATTATACCGCATTCAGTTTAATCACTGATGCAGTACATAACTACCTTCTGTAACAATTATTAGTGAGTCGGTTATATATCGTACCTTTCATAAAAAAACAATTAGTAGCTGTAATAATTAAAGGATTTAGAAAACTTAAATCAAGCAGATATTTTTTGCAGTGACTTTAGAGAATGCATTTTAGAGTTTTGTCAAACCTAAGCGAAGGTTCTTCATTTCCGAAATCTTAAATATAGTAACTCAAAAATTTAAATCGCTGCAGTAAATACAGTGTGTCCACGGATATATAGAGTTTGGAAGAGGAAAGACTTTTTTATTAGTACCTATAGGTACCTATATAGACGAAAAAGCCATTCTTAATAAAACAGATTTGCAATTACTATACAGGGTCGTCAGAAACAGCATTTTCAGTTTTTTGGATCTTGTTTAAAATAAATGTATCTACGTAAAAACAAACAACTAAGTATTGTTGCTTTCTTACTTACGAATGTGATTTTATATCTGGCCGAGTAACGATTTTATTGTAAGAAAACCATTTTTTATTTGCCCACTTTTGAAGTATTTTGATTATTACATGTTATATTTCTTCAATTCATTAAATCATAAATTATAAAACTTTTATTTAAACGTGATACCACCGAGTTAGCGCATAGTTCAACTCGACATCTGAATTCCCGCTAACAGTTTCTAATTTGCAGTAGGTATTGGGATCTTTACAATAACTACTCTGTTTTTTTTTAAGAGATCTAAGTTATTATTGAAATTGGGTTTAAATACACATGTGGCTTTAGAATTCCCCATAAATGAAAGTCGAAAATTGTGTGATCGGGACTCCTACGTGCCAACTGATTTGGACCATATATAGGTACACCTTCCAATCCATTTGTTCCAAAAAACAAAAACTGGTGTTTCTGACGAACCCTGTATAGTAATCGCAAATCTAATAATAATTGAAATTACTAAAACTTTGACGCGTTGGACTTTGGATACTCGGCCCAAATTGAAAAATGACATAGGTAATAAAAGACTAACATTTTGGCCCAAGGAATCTAGGCGTAACGGATTTGTCTACTTTTCTGGGATACCCTGTATAAAAAAAGTCCCACAAATGTTCATTTAATATCCATAGGATATCTATTTATGGATATCGATGGGATGTCCTAATACCCTGGGATATAGACGGACGTTTGGATGTCCATAGAAGAACCATTAGATATCCAAGAGATGCATGCACGGGACATCCAGTATAAGGCTGCCAACCGTCCCGTTTCTTTAAAATTGTCTCGCCTCTAAAATTTTACCTAAAATCGTCCCGCATTTGTTAAATCTGTCCCGCAAGTCCCAGAATGAACATATTATTTTGCAAAGCATCATATGCAGCAGTTATCGACATTAAAAATATCGATGGATCTCGCCCAACCCAAATTTTATTAAGTTGAAAAATATGATTTTAAAAATAGATAGAATATTTGTTTACATTTTTTTGTGATTTTTTTTTAAATAAATTTTACTTTTGTTCTATTCAATTTAATTAAAGAAGAATTTGATGGCCCAGGGGGTGGACAACCCTAAGCCTGTACAAGTTTACATGCACGTAATGGTGAAAAAGGGAATATTTTGTCCTGCTGTCCCGCATTTGTCATTTTAAAAGTTAGTAGCCTTAATCCAGTAGATAACAATTGAATATTTTGTGCTGTCTGGGTTGATTTTTCACCTGTACCACGGTCTTAGTCTTACAAAGTCCTTACAAAGCAGACCTCGAAATATTAATCGACAAATTAAACAAAACAAACAACGGAAAGGGAAAGAGGAGACTAGTTTCAGTAGAATCGAGTGAAATTCAGAAAAACAACTTTAAAGACAAAGAATCTAGTTCGGAAGAGGATGAAGAATAGGAATTGGAGCATGCATCAGATTTGACATGGAGCAAATTGTTTTTTCAAGGCACTAGGAGAACTCTGCATGGATCCAGTGTCTTTTATGGGCATATGAACAGTGCTCCGAGGCGGAGAAGGTTGCCTACGTATGCTATTTTTGCCAATAGTTTTATAATATTATTTTTTTTTGTTGAAAGGATTGTTTTCTTTTATAGGTTTTTATTACAGTTTTTGATGGTGCCTATTCCATACCCTATGGGCAAATGTCAGAAAAGTGGCCTATTTTATTATTTCCTTTTTTTTTCGTAGATACATTATGGGGGAAGGTCGCCTTTGATGGCATATACTTCCCATGATGGCATACCTACCACAGGTATCTTTGGAATAAACCGGGTTTGCGTCATCCCGCATAGTTAGACGGGCTCGCGTAATGACCGTATTGACCAGTAGCGTAGATAGCTTTTCATTCTAGGGGGGTCTCGGGCTATTTCCCCGCTGGAGGCGCACCGCCAGAGGCGAAAAATTTTTGGGGTGCCACGCCCTAAAATTTTGTTTTGAGCTGTCAAAAATGTAGCTTTAAAGTATCAATTATATTAATTAATTAATTACTAGAAGTGTGCAGACATTTCTAAGATGGCATATCCATTGGTTTCCTACCTATGATGGCATACCTATAAATACATATAAATAGGTATGCCATCATAGGCGTCATATTCAAAACGGCGCTACTTTTACTTTTCTTTTAGGTATGTCACTATACTTATATGCTTTTTAAAGTTTTTTAATATGTCTTTTGATTGTACTTTCCTGATAATGGTTTCATTATCCTTTTTAAAAGTTTGAAACATGTTCCCTAGAATGTAATATATTATTTTAAGCTTTTTAAACAGTTTTATGTGCTTGTATTTTTTAACAATAAAAATGTGCAAACAAAATTTTTGCATTTTACCGGAGTATGCCATCATAGGCAATGATTGCCTGATGGCATACTTGGTGATTTTTTCTTTTCTATTTTTTTTTACCAAAAAAATAGTTTTTGTATATTTTTAAAGTTTTATAATGATTATTTAAGTAGGTAGTAGTAAGTTAAATGGGTTAAAACCTTTGAACTAAAAAATATATTAGGTGGTAAAAAAAAAGGTGCCATCATAGGCGATCTTCCCCTATTCGTTTTTGAGAAAAATGAATATAGGTACATAAACCTTTTTACATATCATCAGAAAGACAAAATAAGAAATGTATTAAAAAAAATAAAACAGGGTCCATATTATGACCATTACAGTTGGTTAAAAATATGGTGGTGTAGTACCCAGACGGGCAATACCGGGATTTCGCCATAAAAATTTTTAGGTCAAATATACATACATACATAGAATACCTATACAGGGTGTTTCTTAATAAGATGCAAATATTTAAGGAGCTTATTATAGGGCTTATTTTAAGAAAAAAACTTTATATAAACATATGTTCTAAAATTCTTAACTGTTGAACTACAGGGTGTTAAAGTTTTAAGAAAAAAATATTTTTTTTATGATAATTTTGGTATGACCCTGTATATTTTTGTGAAACGTGGTACGCATCTTCTATGAATCAAAAGGCGTTTACTGCTGTACAACATAATTTTTTATTCTTGCCAGTGGCGTTCGTGCGGGATTTGAACTGCATCATTTTAAAGAGAAAAATGTTACGCCACTGCTTTTTCTTTACATAAAATATATTTTTTAAATCCTTACTCCTTACTGAACAAATCTGGTCTCTTCATTTTGATTCATTTGACGTATGGTTTTCGCATAAAAAAATAAAATACATTGATTTGCATCTCGCAAGACCACTTACCAGAAAAAACAATTTATGTAACTTTAAACAACAATTTATTTAACAGAATGGTTTTTAAACGGTAAAATTATGAAATTATAAGAACTTAAATACATTTTGAAATGTTAACACAAAATTATCCTGAATAAAGCACAAAGAAATAAATTAAATCAGGTGTTGAAAATGTCCACCTCCTGCAAATATGCATGCATCTGGCCATCTGCTCTTTTTCTCATGGACTTACGTACTCATTGGAAAATACCGGGACTATTCCTAATTGTTTCGCAAGAAACTATAATGCGATTTCTCAACTACTCTTCAGTATGAATTGTTGTGCTGTAAACCAATGTTTTAAGATGACCCCACAGGAAGTAATCTAAACTATTGAAGTCTGTGGGCCTCCGCGACCTATCCAGCGATTATTATAATTTTCGTTTAAATGTTCGCGCGCCAGAATACTGAAGTGCGCTGGCGCCCCGTCGTGCATAAACCAGAGTCGATTTCTTACTAAAATGGGAACATCTTTCATCAAAGCTGGTAATTCTTCCTCGAGGAACTGCCGATAATTATAATTTCATAATTTTACCGGTTAGAAACCATTCTGTTAAATAAATTGTTGTTTAAAGTTACTTACATTAATTGTTTTTTCTGGTAAGTGGTCTTGCGAGATGCAAATCAATGTATTTTATTTTTTTATGCGAAAACCATACGTCAAATGAATCAAAATGAAGAGACCAGATTTGCTCAGTAAGGAATAAGGATTTAAAAAATAATTTTTATGTAAAGAAAAAGCAGTGGCGTTACACTTTTCTCATTAAAATGATGCAGTTCAAATCCCGCACGAACGCCACTGGCAAGAATAAAAAATTATGTTGTACAGCAGTAAACGTCATTTGATTCATAGAAAATGCGTACCACGTTTCACAAAAATATACAGGGACATACCAAAGTTATCATAAAAAAAAATTTTTCTTAAAACTTTAGCACCCTGTAGTTCAACAGTTAAGAATTTTAGAACATATGTTTATATGAAGTTTTTTTCTTAAAATGGGCCCTATAATAAGCTCCTTAAATATTTGCATCCTATTAAGAAACACCCTGTATAATGAGTTTTTCTTTGACGATTTTTTTTTCGTTTCCCAATTTTCAGCTTTGAAAAGATGTGATTTTTGCAACAACCTGTACATTTATATGAAAGGTGAGTATTAGCACATTCCTATTATTGTATATATCCTTCTATTTCTTAACATTGCAAAGCGTTACATATTCTTTGCGAGGTATTTCCATCACCATCAGTCGTAAAATTATCGGAGTGTGAAGCTTCTCTAAATTTTCTACTTCTTTTCCGCTACTTTTCAGTGACTTACCGAATATTGCCGTTGACGTCGTTTCATTTCACGCGGAATATAAACATACGCGGAATTTAAACATTGTATAACTTTCAATTACATACCGACAAAACAGTATAATAATAATACATAAATTGTATATTTCAGTGAGTTTCCAGGCGTGGATATAAAAAATAATAACTGGGTATAAAGAAAGCGGTACCAATAATAATTTAAGGTAAGAAAAACAAATAGTATACCTATCTTAAAATAAATTTGATAGAGTTAGTTAGAGGGTTTATAAAGGTCTAAAAATACAGGGTGTTCTCAAAGTTGAGTCATTTATTTTACCAGGTTGTAGAACTCGTAAAAATAAGTAATTGTACCAAAAATCATTTATATAAAAGTTGCAGAATAAAGAAGAATTCTAGCCGATTCAAGAAAATGTAACGCCCTGTATACTGCGACCGACAATTTTGATACTTTATTGTAGAGATTTTAAAAAAGGGTTGATATTCCAAATTTGAAATAATTATCGCAGAATATAACAGAGAAAACGCAAAATACGAGAAAAAAATTGAAACTTTGCCACCCTGTATAACGAAAATAACGCGTTTTAGACCATGCATATATTTGCATTTTTTTCTTATTTTGACGAGTACTATCACCCACTGAAATATCTGCATGGCATTAATTGACACCCTGTATACAGGGTGTCCCGAAATTAGCTGACAATATTTCAAGGAGATAAAGTACATCCAAAAATAAGACTAATACCTTCTATTAATATGCCTTCAAAAACGTTTCGTTATGGGGCTAGAGCCCCCCGAATTGGAGCCATGATAAGCAGTTTTTTCACAATATCTCAAAACCCGATTAGGGTATCGAAACAAAATTTGATACATATTTTACCCATGATAAGACGCAATAAACGATTTAATTAGCTTAACTTTATTTCTTCCAGTGACGTCCCACTGGGTAGGTAGTTGGGAAAATATTGCCATCAGTTTTTTATTTTTAGGATTTTTTAACTTCAGGTGCAATTTTTAGAAGCCTTAAAGTCTTTTGTTGAAAAAAGGTACTCTTGTTTCATTGAAATAGGATTCACCATTTTCCAGTAAAATCGATTTTAAAATTTTCGGTTTTTTGAAATCCGGTGAAAAGGCTAAGGTTTTTTTTTACATATCTCAGCAAGCACTTAATATTAAAACATGAAATTTATTAGAAGTTCTACTAGCGACAAGGCATGCATCATGTGTATTAAAGGATGTTACTTTAAAATATTTTTCCAGTGACGTCGCACGGGGCGGAGCGTTAAGTAAATATTACTATTAGTTTTAATGTATTTTTTTTTTATTTTAAATTTTTTGTTAATAAAACTTTCTATTATTGTAATTTGATAGAATGTAACGTTTTAAAAAAAAACATATTTTTAGATTCTATTGTTTTTTAAATATTTATTTTCATGGAGATTTCATTGAAGTAGGATTCACCATTTTCCAGTAAAATCGATTTTAAAATTTTCGGTTTTTTGAAATCCGGTGAAAAGGCTAAGGTTTTTTTTTACATATCTCAGCAAGCACTTAATATTAAAACATAAAATTTATTAGAAGTTCTACTAGCGACAAGGCATGCATCATGTGTATTAAAGGATGTTACTTTAAAATATTTTTCCAGTGACGTCGCACGGGGCGGAGCGTTAAGTAAATATTACTATTAGTTTTAATGTATTTTTTTTTTAATTTTAAATTTTTTGTTAATAAAACTTTCTATTATTGTAATTTGACAGAATGTAACGTTTTAAAAAAAAACATATTTTTAGATTCCATTGTTTTTTAAATATTTATTTTCATGGAGATTTTAAGAGCTTTTTAAAATAAAGCAAACAAGAATAACAAATTGCAAATCAAATTTGATTTTGAACCACACGGGAAACTAATTCTTAAGCGAGTACCAGTCATGTGTCCCCAAAAATAATAATCAAGGGGATTTAAATCAAGTGATCTTGGTGGCCAGGCTATGGCTACCAATCCACCTGGTAATTTTCTTCAAGCCAATTTCTCACTTGACGTCCGTAGTCAGCTGGTGCCCCATCATGTTGAAAGAAGTGCCCTAAACGTAAATCCAGTGGCACATTATCTAATAAATCCCCAAGTTGATTATGTGCTATTATTTGTCGCTAGTAGAACTTCTAATAAATTTCATGTTTAAATAATAAGTGTTTGCTGAGATATGCAAAAAAAAACCTTAGCCTTTTCACCAGATTTCAAAAAACCGAAAATTTTAAAATCGATTTTACTGGAAAATAGTGAATCCTACCGCAATGAAGCAAGAGTACCTTTTTTCAACAAAAGACTTCGAGGATTCTAAAAATTGCACCTGAAGTTAAAAAATCCTAAAAATAAAAAACTGAGGGCAATATTTTCCCAACTACCTACCCAGTGGGACGCCACTGGAAGAAATACAGGTAAGCTAATTAAACCATTTATTGCGTCTAGCTATGGGTAAAACATGTATCAAATTTTGTTTTGATACCATAATCGGTTTCTGAGATATTGTAAAAAAACTGATTGTCATAGCTCCAATTCGGGGGCTCTAGCCCCATAGCGAAGCGTTTTTGAAGGTATATTAATAGAAGATTTTAGTTTTATTTTTGAATGTACTTTATCCCCTTAAAATATTGTCAGTTCATTTCGGGACACCCTGTATAAGTAATTTTCAGAATATTTTTTCAAGAACTAACGAATTTCAACATGCAGGAAGGATATTAGGAAACGAAACGTAGCAAATGTTTTCGATTGATTTGGTACAGCAACCTTGTGATTGGATGCATAGCATTTTAAAGAGTTTTACCAGAATTAGATTTTGCCTGTTTTGCTCACATTTATAATAATAATAAATGTCTTAAAAAATTGGTTATAAAAACAGGGTTGTTATTTGCAATAATAATAAAATTTCATATCACAGTATAGATAATTCGGAAATATTTTGGGAAAAAGACGGATAATGGCAATGAAGAATTAAAAAGTAATTTTACTGTCGAATATAAAAATTAGTCTTTACCAAAACCGAACATACTTATTGATGACCGACATACTAAAAATTATATTTAGAAAATGTCCTTTTACAAAAAAAATAATACAGGCGCGACCCCAAAACAAGTTAAATTATCCATAAAAAATACAGTAAA
Organism: Polydrusus pterygomalis; assembly: GCA_963969555.1. NCBI lineage: Eukaryota > Metazoa > Arthropoda > Insecta > Coleoptera > Curculionidae > Polydrusus > Polydrusus pterygomalis. The sequence continues at coordinate 71,139,554 of OZ018376.1, forward strand.
CTTTTTGGCAGCGACACATACACAATGATAAAATTACTGACCTGTAAACAACAATTAAAGTATTGCAGTGCAGATTAATTTTTACCCAAGATTATACATATATTGCACTATAACAAGACACATGACACATATAATACACAATATTGGAGCACAAGACGTATTTCCTTTTTTTGCTAGATGTTGACAAAGATATAATTATTACCTACTCCCAGATTGAAGGTGATTTCATTATAAATACTTAAAAATTGTAAAAAATTGTTTAAACAAAGATGTTGGTTGGGAAAGCCGTAACGCTTTATGATATTTTAAAATAAGCTAGTATACAAAAATATTAGCACAGTTTTGTTGACACCATATTGCAACATAACAATGCAGTATTCTTCAATGAAGGGCGGGCCATATCGTTTTACATGGTGTTTGACTCCTAAGCAGTTTTGCGTGCAAATATAATGATTACAAAGTTAGTAGTTGAATATTTACGTTGTAGTATCTACCCTCGTTCTGAGACATAAAAAGTTGACCCAATAGCAAAATTTGAGAAGTTCTAAATTTCAGCGGCGTAACAAAAATTGAGCACCCCCCTCCCCCCCCCCCCGCAAACGTTTTCAGGGGCCCCCTCCCTATAACGAATGGAAAATGATAATTCTTATTTTTATTACTATTCCAAATTTGTGGTTCGTTTTTAATGATTTTTTTTCTAATTGTAGGTTTTTTCCTTAAACATATCACTGCCTTTGTTGTTTTGCTTGAAAAAGTAACTTTGGTATTATACCGGGTGTTATAAAACTGGTATGTTTTTTTACGGAAATTCAAAACACCCTGTGGGATTTACTAGCCATTGCAAGTTTTCGGAATTCCAGCCAAATTAAAGTCCCATGTTTCCTTTACATTTTCTTTTTTGATTCATTGGTTTATCTCTGTTTTTTCATGAAATATTAAATTTTTAGTTCAACGTGATTTTCATAAAAAAATGTTTAGTTTAAAAATACAAAATAAACGAAATGCGTTGATTAATGCAATAGCAAGAAAAAACAAATTATAAGGTAAATAAAGAATCAATATCTGGTGTTAATTAATTTTATTGAATCCACAAAACAGGGCAAAAAAATACAGGGAAAAAAATTGTTATTTTTAAAGGTATTCAAAAAAAAAATATGAATCATTAGTAGCGAATATTACCGACGACATCTTAGAGTCTTGCTTCCTCCTCCTAGAAACTTAAATGATCTGTCATTGAGGCTTATGGAAATATGGAATCAGAATAATCAAGATGAAATCAGAAATCTAATTTTAAGTACGCCAAGAAGATGCGAAGCATTAGAGCAAGGGAAGGCAATACTCGCTACTATTTATTCATATTTAATTTTTTTTAATACCTTTAGAAATTACAATTTTTTTCCCTGTATTTTTTTGCCTGTTTTGTGGATTCAATAAAATTAATTAATACCAGATATTGATTCTTTATTTACTGTATAATTTTTTTTTTGCTGTTGCATTAAGGCCCGACTTTGTTGAGAAAGGAATTTATTTGCGACAAAGACTCATCCGAGCTGGACATATTCGCGATATCACGCCGTGTAGGAAAATATTCCGTAAACATCGATATACACTGAAATCAGAAGTCTTCACCGCGAGCGAGGCGATCGAATTCCGAGAATTTGTTATTTTCATCGATTTATTTCTAAATAAATGAAGATACATTTTACTTGATTTTATTTCGGAAACGAATTTTATTTTATAGAAAATAGGTAGGTACTTCTAAAATTAGACAAAATAATATACCTAATCCTATGGATAGTATGATTTTTATATTTTTTTGTTTTATTTTATTTTATTTTATTAATGAAATCAAAGAAAATTTGTAAGTTTCATAGGTATCTAAAAAATAAAATTTGGGATAGCAAAAAGTTTTGTGAGTAAAGATCTGTTATGATTCTAATTACCTACATATATTAGGTATTATGAATTCCCTGGAAAACTTTACCTATTATAATGATTTAAAAGAAGGTAGGTAATAAAAGTTTTGAAATCTTGGCCCATCCTGAAACTAAAGGTGCCAACTTAAATTGTATTTAGGGGATAACTTCATACATAACAAAATGTAGAAACTGTCATTGACTCTCGTGCGTTATTTTTTCTGTCGCGTTCCGTTATATTTAATTCTTTAGAGCATTTTATTTTTGAGGAACCGTTGTGCTGCCTGCCCCTTAAAAGAGAACAAGGTAAGTAATCGTTTTACATTTGGCGACCTTTTTTTAAACAAGAAAGAAGGTACCGTATCGTCACACTTACGAAAATGGAATAAAGCATTCCAGTATCAGTGTCGATTCAATACAAAGTCGCGGTAATTTGTTGCGGTATTTTTCTGGAGTTATTGCAAAAGTAATGCGACAATAGGCGGGAACCGATGGATATTCCCGTCTATATAACTGCATCATAATGAAAGCGTCAGCGAACATTTGACCATGCGGCGAAAAGTCTTGTACGTACTATTTAGCTGCTAAATTGTACTTTTCGTCTAGAGAAGTAATAAAAATGTTCCTATGTTAAAAACCTAAACCGCAAAAGATCACATCTGCTACAAAAACGGGGACAGAGCATCAACAGCTATGGAATCCGAAATCATTGTAGAAGGATTTTTACAAAGTAAAAAATTACGTAAAAGTACGTTACGTAAAAGCCATTCTTTATAGCAATTTCATAGGCAACAGTGCTACAAATTGGGGCAAATAGGATTTCTATAAAAAAAAAATGTCTGGCCTCTCGGTAGGTTTACCATTACGTTGAAAGATTAGCACTTTGCTTGTTTTTCCATCATCTCGTAGCTCCGTTAGAACTGTTTGCACCTATTATATTTCTAAACTCCTTATTGTATTCTCCTGATGCGTTCGAAACATGTAGAGAATTACCCTGTATTAAACCTTGAAACTTATGTTTTTTAATATACCAATGGAGAAAGACTTAAAGTTTATTTATTTTCCTTTAATAATTATTTTGTTTCATATACAGAGACCAGTTTTGGCAAGGAAAAATGGAAGAGCAGTTAAAATTTTTTTTTTCAGTTGCCTTTTTCCCGAAATAATAAATCCACAATACTCAAACAAGAGAAAAATTAAAGACAATTTTCATTTATTTCTGCTATCTAATAGACTGTCATTGTTAAATCATATTTTTAATAAAAATTTACTATAATATGTGTGTGTGTAAATATGTGCCTTATTTAGGGTATTCAACCTAATGATACCACTTGACTGCTTCATTTCAGAAGTGGGCAGCCAAAAAACCGTAAAACTTCTCCTATTAAAACCTGGCTGTAAAAAATATAGACACTGTCCCCCTCCCTGTGAACGGCCATGCCTACCAACGCAATGTCTTTTTATACTCTGCATGACATACTGTCCAATTTATTAGTGGTGGGCAGAGTCGGATATTCTCATGAATCGGATAGTTTAAAATTACGTACTTTTAGGAATCGATTACTTTATTGAGTAGTGATTATCAGCTCGCAAGAGGCCAGAACTTCTAAAAAGATGGTCGTCAATGCCGTATAAACATCTTCCATTTTTTGAAAAAAAAATCCACAGATCTTGCATCTTACGCAAGTATCATAGGCATATTGAAAATACTTACCACATACAGTATATTCACTTTTGAGTTTTTTTCGGTTTTTTTTGAAATATTCTCCCCCGACTTTCTGTGTAATACGCTAAGACCGCCGCGCTATTTCGCTTTGTTTCAGCGACATTCACTGTTTAGTTTTTTCCAATTTTTTCAATTCTTTACCCCCAACTTCCTTTGTAATATTTCAAGATCGCCGCTCTATTGTTCTTAGTTCCAGAGATATGCATTTTTTAATTTTTCCAGCTTTTTTGCAATCTTCGCCCCCGACTTTATTTGTAATACGTCAAGACCGCCGCGCTATTTCGCTTTGTTTCAGACATATTTACTTTTTAGTTTTTTCCACTTTTTATCATTTCTTTACCCCCGACTTCCTTTGTAATATTTCAAGACCGCCACGCTAATATTCTTAGTTCCAGAAATATTCACTTTTCAGTTTTTTCTGCTTTTTTGAAATCTTCACCCCTGACTTTCTGTGTAATACGCCAACACCGCCGCGCTATATCGCTTTGTTTCAGAGACATTCACGGTTTAGTTTTTTTCCACTTTTTTAAATTCTTTACCCCCGTGCAACCTTGACCTACCCACGCCGCCAAGCCGACGCGGTCTCTAGCGTGACGCTTGCTGATGTCGTTCATTTTTTATGAAATGGACCCGTATATACGCAACCAGTTAGTATTTTCAATACTAAAAATGGCTTCTTAAGGAATCTAAAAGAAGGTCGCCACACATAAACACTCGAAAAAGGTATTTGTAATAAAAAAATCCATTCCAGAGAATTACTGATTATCATTATAATCGATTCCGAGCGGTATTCGAATCCCATCGATTTTTTTGGGAATCGAACTTCACTTCACTTCTTGTACTTGAGTACTCCCATTACCAAAATTGATGTTTAGTATAGCTTTTTAGCCGCCTTGTCAATACACAGGAATCTCGCTACACCAAAAATTGCAGCGCTGCGAGTCAATAAAAAGGCCAGATAAATATGACCGACGCCGGATTTGTGCCTCAAATGTACTATTCAGTCGTTAAACCGTGGAACGCGCAGCCGAGTCGGTACATGTGTTGTTAATTGACGCAAAACACACACAAAGCAAATTATTTTATTTAATTAAAAAATTAACCTAGATTTGTCTTTTCAAGGCCGCCGCCTTGACAGAAACCGCGCTGAACCCATAACGTGTGTCTTGTCACTGCTGCAGCAGCGTCGGCCGCCGCTTCGGCGGAAACCGCTACAAAAACGCCGTGTGTGTCATCGCCCTAACAGTTCGTTTTCTTTTTACGCTCCCGTACCAACTAAGAAAGTTCATAAATAGCTTAATTTTATTGCACCTGTGAACCTTTACCAAGGCACACGAAACTTTTAACAATTAATATAGGGTTTCCATACGTCCCGGTTTACCGGGACATAAACCCATTTTAAATGGCTTTGTCCCGATGTCTGCTGCGATCAGCTATTTAACTTTATATATTTGTTTTACTATCAAGAGACTTCACTCACTTCGAGGAAGAACGCAACATAAAAAATTTAAAATCCGATAGCCCATTTTTGATTTCAATACACAAACAAATCGGCTGCATTTCGTTTAATTTTTATCCTTTACCAAACATTAAAAACACAATTTTAAAAGTTAAAACATCATTTGTTCAAAGAATGGCGAACGCGCTTTGTAACTTTTGGTCCTGTGTCACGTTATAAACCGTTCCGGTCTAAGCCGAAAGATGTATGCTTACCCAAAATTAACAGGTACGCCTTTAGTGGAGGCGAAACGAATCACCTCCTTCCTTTACTACCTCTCTAAAATTAACGCTCCTATATTCTGTTATTGGCAGACAATACAAAAGAAAATTACAATTAGCACGAAATCATCTCCAAATTATTTAACCTATGTAACATTTTCTCAGTGTATCATGATTTTATCTAGTATCACGTCGGCAGGAAATAAATACAACTATAGATAGGCAACTTTTAACACATTTTAACAAAATTTACTTGAAACACGTTTCGCGCGCTGCAGGATAACGGGCTTATTACGCGATATTTAAGTCTCAATTTTTGAAATAGTAAACATAAGACATGGAAGCTCTAAGGTATAGAGCGATTTTTTTGAAAAAAAAATTATTCGCGACGGTATTAACCCTGGAAAATGCCTAAAAATACGTACTTTCAGTGAGCATTTTTTCATATATTTTCTTATTTTTTTGCAAAAAGGGCTCTATACCTTAGAAATAGAAACATTCCTTTACTAAAATATGATTCGTCCCGACAGTCATTTCAAATAGGCTTTCCAGAATCCTGCAGTAGCGAAACAGTGTTAATCATCCTATATTTTTGCGCATTGTAGAGCCTTAATCAAAGCATATCGTTTATTTTGTATTTTTTAACTAAACATTTCAGGTTCAGTTCAGGTTTATGAATTTTTAAATTCGTTAATTCCGTAATAATTTAATTTGGCTTAAACCCAGTACCCACATTATGTGTTACGTACCTACTATTAAAACAGCTATATTTTATAATCCTAGGTAGACTGGTACTACTGGTAGACATAACACAGGTAGTTATTAAGTCATTATATGTAATATTCCAGCAAACATTATGCCAAATCAAAATTTTAAAACGCCACTTATAATGTTGCTTACGATGTACCTATGGTAGTAACGGGGGTAGCAGTGATCGAGCCTCATAGAATCCAAAAGACAGAAAACAGTAAAACACATGAAAACTGAACAAGTCTGCACAAACATTATGTCACTAAGTACAAGGTATTATATAAAATGACCAGTTCGTCGAGAGTTTTTTTTGCAAGATCGTTGATAATTTCGTCGATATTTAATGTTTTAACAAACTCGTGTTTGATCCTGATTAAGGATAAATCCGAAAGGCGTTGTTGTTCCATGGTGTTACGTAAATAGGGTTTTAAAATTTTAAGTTTGGAAAAAGATCGTTCCCCTGATGCCACACTAAATGGTAAAGTTAGAAATAATATCACTGCACATCTGGAAAATTTGAGCAACACACTGATTTTTAATAATAAATGATCGGCAAGTTCATACATTGTTTTTAATTTTGAAATACTATCTCCAAGTCCCTTTCTGAGGCTTAAAATTTCACTAGGAAAGTCAATGGATAAGTCTTTATATGGTACTATATCGTTTGAAAATTCCGCGCTTTCACGTATAATTCTCCTTCATTTAACGAAGTTACATTCTCAGGATATAAGAAAATTAAATTAATTATGAAATGAAATACCTATGAAAAGCAAAGCTGGTAGCAAGTTTTGAAGGCCCCTCCACCCCCCCCCCCCCCCGCGGTGCGGGTTTCTAAAACCTAACATGTGACAATGAAATATCAAATTCTTGCGGCCGTATATGAGGTTTGTCAAAAATATAAATTTTGCTCAACCTTTATTTTTAACAATGTCGAAAATTGTTATGTTATAAAAAAAAGTTGTGCAAATGTCAAAATTGTAATTCCAGAAAACGTTTATCATACTTTGCGTCTGCAATTTTTGCAGAGGGTTGGAAGGTCCTGCAAACTTGCAGATTTGGTAAAAACTAACATATATTTTGAGGATTTGACGGACGATGGTATTGGTGGTTATTTACAATGTGTATTCAATTTTTATATAAAAAAAAAAACAAGGGAACGTTACGAGTTAAGTTCAATAATTCATTGTTGCCATGGACTTGGGCATATTTCACGTATTTGGCCGTCGATATAAATAAACCAGAAGTAGTAAACGGTAAAAATGATAGATTTGCAAATATTTTTTTTGCAGGTATGCATTTTCTGTAATCTTAGCCTAATAAGTCGTTCTCTTGGGTTTGTTCATTCAATTAAATTTAAAATATACCTATGAATACAAACATACTTATGTCTACAATGTATTTTTAAAAAATTAATGATTTTATCACGCTTTTATTAGCTTCACCTGTATGTTTGTTTGTTTGTTTGTCCGTAACCGACTTCTTTGAACCCGATTTTGACCCACTTTGAACCGTCAGATTTAATTTAAATTTTGTAGACTTATCAAGAACCGCTGACAATACAATAATCTACTAATCTAGCTCAATCTACTAAAAAAAAATTTTTCTTAACAATAACTCAAACTAAAAAATGAAAAATAAATATAGTTTAAAAAAACTAAAAAACACGCTTTAATAATTAATCAAACTAAACAGCAGAAAATAAATATAGTTTAAAATAATAATGAACGATAAACATTAGTATTATTGTGAAAAAAGCGTGGGTCGCTTTGTGCTATATTTTTCGTATATCGAGCACCCCTCGCTTTTTTCACAAAAATAGGTACTAATGTTTATCGTTCATTATTATTTTCTGCCTATATTAAGAATTTCAATAATTATTTTAAACTATATTTATTTTCTGCTTTTTAGTTTAATTAATTATTAAAGCGTGTTTTTAGGTTTTTTTTAACTATATTTATTAACAAATAATCTTTGCCTCCTGCTCTACATGAAACAAGGCCAGTTTACAGGGTTTTTAAAAATAAAAAAAATGTTGATTTTCTTGTTTTTATTTGTTATTGTAAATGTCGCGGTTTAGTTCCATGTTCATGTATACTAAGTGACATAGAAACCCGAACACTTGTTAAAAATTATTTAACTTCAATAATATTTTACATAAACATCCGGAGGGTCATAGTAAGGAAATGATTAAAATTTCAATCCATCTTTAAAGACAGACTAAGTTTATTCGGTTTGTTCGGGTTTGTGGAATGTGAAACTGATAAGGCTTAAAATTTAACCATACCTTCCTTTTGTGATGATAAATTTGTATACAAAATATTATTAAAATTAAATCATTTTTACTGGGTGTTCGGGTTTCTATGTCACTTAGTATATTTCTACGAAACACAGTTGTATATGTAAGTTTTGCAAAAAAAAACAAATACCCTTAGATACTTGCACTTACCTTACATTAAGTTTGCCTTGATACATTGTTTGATGTCCACCCTGTACAATACGTAATGGAACTAATGGCACAAAAATGTAAGAACCTATATTTCGCATTTTCTAAAGTCTGAACGGATATTGGTTAATTCCATTATACAGAGCATTGTACCAATCGTTTCGATTGTATTGAGGCAAAACACTGTGACGAACTACCTAGGTACTCATTTAATGCCTTCGTTTGTTGTTTACTTTAAATTTTTAGATGATGAGAACTAACATGCAGACATGCACAAGTAGGTAAATAACATTTAATTATTTTAAGATAATTAAAACATTTGTTATTCTTTACTTTCCCCTCGAGAATGAAAGTATATTGGACTCGCGAATAATTGATTCGGAGGAGTACCGTAAAATGGGGTGAATAGGATAAATTTTCCAGTTTGAAAGCTTGTAACTTGAAAACTATCTGCCTGAATAAGTTTCTCAATAGCTTAAAACATAAGTTAAGGTTGGTACTTTAAATGGTGGTATAAGTTTTTTATACAGGGGTGAATAGGATCAATTTTCCACTTTAAAAGCTTGTAACTTAAAAACTATCTTCCTGAATAAATTTCTCAATAGCTTAAAACATAAGTTAAGGTTGGTACTTTAAATGGTGGTATAAGTTTTTTATACAGGGTGTACCCTGTTGTATAAATTCATTTTTTTGTGCACTGATCCTATTCACCCCGCAGGCGGTGTCAATAGGATAACTGATTGATTTATTAACTGGATCGCATTTAAACAACCGCGGGGTGTATAGAATCAAAAAACCTACTCAGAAAAGAACCAAATATTTTAAAGAAATTAACATATTATTATATTTCAGAACAGGTATAAACGTAATATAAATCCTATATAATTATAATATATAATAATAAAGGAACAAAACTTCTTTCTATTAGACAATGGTATTCAGCCTACAATGTCGCCAAGTTATTTTAAGTTTAATGTCACAAAAATTACTTTTTACAACCGTTACTTAAAATCTGTACATTTAAAAGACATACACTTTAAAATTACAATTATTACAGAATTTTTTAAAAATTTCAAAAAGTTTTCTCTGAAAATGTGGTAAACTTTTATTTCCTTTTCTACAATATGTGTCAGTTTTGACTCCTGCTGGGGCAACTGGGCCGTAACAAGCTTAGTGCCCCAACAGCATTTTTCTTCAAGCTAAATGAAAGCATCTATACTCAAATATAAAAAAACACATTTTTTCTTTCTCCCCCCCTCATATCTGACTTATTCTTTCACACCTCTTCGACATAGGTGAATTTTTCAAATCAAATCAAACTATAATGTTTTTATCACACACACTTTGAACTGATTTCCACAAAGCACTTCATTTGACATGGAATTGTATTGATATGTCCTGTTTTTCTCTTCATTTCCCGCCCACAGTGGCTTTTTACTGGTCCCTGACCTTTCAGCGTGCTGATAGATTTTCCGCCTCTTGACTGCAAAATTTTTTCACTCCCTATACGTGCTATTGAAAGCTCCATTATGGATTAGTTCTACCTTTAACTTTATTATATTTTCTCTTTTGCTAACAACATCAGCTGTTCATAATTTTTACTTTAACATCCTGATGATGAGTGTTTCTACACTCGAAACATGTCGATTATAGCTTAGCTATTGAATTAAAATTGTGGAGAAAGACTTTATGGTTTTCTTTTCCCTATATTAACTATTATGTTGTGTAACAACAAAGTGAGACGGGCGCACTGTATATAACTGCAGTCTCATTAACACTTATTAAAAGTCTAAAATAAACATCTTTTTTTTATTTCGTAACGCTCCATGTAAAGACGTCTGGCTTCTCTCGCATTTCCATTTGCAAGACCATAGATAAAATGCATTTCAGCCATTTCAGAATTCGTAAAAATTGCTATGGAAAACAATACTGTAACGAATATGTAAAACACTTTTGAACCTTACAAACTCTAATTTGTACACAACTTACGATTTAAAAATTAAAATGGCACGTGTCAGAAATAATAAAAACAAAAATTATCCAAAGAACGCTATAGCCTACTAGGCCATTTTCAAAGAAATAGGTTTCGTTTAGGTAATTAAATAAATCGTTTTTAAATGAAATAGAAGAACACCCGGAGACTAGCACTAAAAAAAAACGCTTCCTTTCCGAAATACAGGGTGTTAATGGTAATTAAATGGGTTATGTGTTTCCAGGAATGTGCATTAAAGTGATTTTTATTTTTTACTCGAAAATGGTGCACCGTAAGAAAATAAGTTAAGAGACCAAATTTGCTCTAAATTAGACGGGAATTTCAAAAACAATTTTTATTTAGAGAAAAGGCAGTTGCGCACCATTTTTTTCTTCAAAAATATTAAATGCAAGCCCCGCACGGACGCCACTGCTAAAATTAAAAAAAAAAAAAAAAAAAATTTACACCAAAAAATGCATTTCGATGCTCAAAAGACGTGTACCAAATTTCATAAAAATATCTGGAGTGGTTTGAAAATGGCAATGAAAAAATATTTTTTTAATTAAAATATTAACACCCTGTATCTCCCCAAAAAAAGTGTCTGCCTTTTTGTAATTATTTTTTATTATATGTAATTAAGACACTGTTAAAATGTCAGCGTGAATCAAACACTTCATTTTGTATTTTTAAAAAAACAACTTGGGGGTGTTTTTATTAAATGTTAACCCCCTCAAAAGTGTCTGCCTTATTAATTTTTGTGTTTTGTGTCATTTTAAATTTTGATTTCTGTTTGTTGGCCTCTGAAACAATCACTTTTTTTGGGCAACATTTTTGGACACCTTTCTCCTATGCGCAGTACCTGGTGTCCCCAGGTAGAACTAGCCAACACTTGCCTACCTGCTCATCTATCCAGTAGAGACTATGACACAAAATTTTGAAGTGCATCAAACACTTCATGAAACGGGTGTTACTAGCTCTTGGACTATTTAACCACTTAGCTAAGCAAATGGAAAGTACCTAAAATAACTTCTAACACCGGCGCCACACTTGCGTAATTCGTTTACAAATAGTTATTTATTGTACAAGATAAAATTGTACTTTATCTTTGAGAGTGTTTTTTAGCGTCGAGACGTTAGTCGAGACGCTAATTACGCTCGAGAAGATAATGCGATTTTATCGTCGTGTGAAATACAACTTTTTTTCTATAGCAAAGACTTCAAATTTAGGTGAAAAATAAAATTTCAAAGAAAATTGTAATTTTTGGCACAAAAATCGCAACTGCGTTGCTCCGTTACTATGAATTACTCTGTCAACAAATGTCAAACAAATATTACATTCTGGATTTTGTGGAGTGTTCAGTATTTTTGCGTTTTGTGTACAAAGTGAATACGAAATGTACGGAAAAGAATTAACACAAGAGAAGAAAGATGGATGTTTCCAATAATGTTAATTGTAAAATTACACTTGTTGTTAATCCTCCGAATTAATGTGTGTGAATTTGTAAATTTAATTAAATAAAAAAAGTTAAAACATTTTATCTACCCTTGCTGTTAAAGTGTTACTTTATCTACCCTTGTAGTTAAAGTGATACTTTATCTACTCAAAAGAGTTGCTATAACAACATTTTAACATCAGCTATAGAAAAATATTTATTATAAGGGCATTTAACGGCATATTATGTGGATAAAGAATTTGTGTTTTTTTTTTTTTTTATTTATTTATTTTACGTCGGCCTTTTTCCGCAACGAGGCCAATCACCGACGCCAGGGAATTTGTCACACACTATCTGGTAATTTTGCCGAATCCCTCTTTGTCGAGGGTAGGGTTCTTTAACGTGCCAACATCCATGACACGGGGCCCACAGTTTAACGTCTCTTCCGAAAGACGGCGCCACCTCTTAAACCAAATTCCAAATTTAACATCGACGTTGTCGGCACCGGGAATGGAACCCGGGCCTACGATCTGTGAGGCTGCTGCGCTAACCACCAGACCACAACGTCGACGAATTTGTGTTTGTTAACGAATATTTGAAGATGGAGAACACGAATGTTGGCTGTCTTGAATCGGTAAATTAACACACATTAATAAATGCAAATATTCGGTTCCAAAAGTGTAATGTGTGGACGGTCTCCAAAACGAACTTTTGTACACGATTACTTGATACCAAATATTCGCAGAACATTTGTATACGCATGCGTGGCGCTGGGGTAAGAATGTCATTATTGAAACGACAATAATTGTTGTCATGGTATTTAGGTGGATATGTGGTAGTTAGTATAGTGTTTCTTAGGTCAATTTAATGACATTAATCTGTGGGAATTTCCTAACCATAGGCGTTCCACACAAATAATTAATATGCGTATACACACTTATAAGTTTGTTTTACATTAGGTGTTTGTACATACTACACTTTATAAACCCACTGTATATATAATAATATTATTTTGAAATAATAAATATAAGGTAACTCAAAAATTCTATATACAAAACTAAAATCAGAAAAATAAACCTGACACGGCACGACACTGCTCAGAAAATACTTTAATTTTTTTACCAGAACTTCATTCTCGTCAACCAGACTCCGGCCCGTTCATCAAGGCATAACCACGTATATTTTATCTCCGTCTCTTCCACGCCATCGGCGGTCACTGGCCTATCTCTGTCTGGCAGAATCGATCGTCAGACGGGGCCGGGTACCGGTTCAGCTTATATCCTGGCGCTTGCAATCGTAACAAATTACATTCTGTTGCCAATTCTTCAAAATTTTCGGATTTGTAAGCACAGGGTAAGTATATACGAGAAACAAGGGTTTGTTAATTAGTTGTTTTTAAACACTGAAAACACTTTTTGTCTTGATTTCAGTTATATTGTTTCTTAAGGACTAATGTAATTATATCAATGAATGGCTTGTAATTTTTTTCTGTCACACTCAAAACTCCTCGGTTTAAAGTATATTTGCAAACTTGCTTTCAAAGAAAGTTACTGACTAACAATTGAATACTGATATAAATGAAATATCTTTAATAAAAAAACTTAAAGAATTGAAGAAGAAAGATCTGACAACCCTGGTTGTGCGGTCGGTCTCTTTGAGACTGTTTACCGCCGTATGGAATGATTGGAAGGTCCTCAAACTGAGATTGGATAAATAATACCTTTAAATTTAGTGTACTGACCAGATGCATCGGCCAAATTCGATGGTTCTAGCTATAATCTAGCTAAAAACTTATTTCAGTAGCCACCTTACAAAAGACTTAGTTCGAACAATCAGGGGAAGGTACAAACAAACAGGACATTATAGTCAGACGCTTAAATACTGAAAACGTGCGCACAACACAGAACCTACCAAAATTTCATAATAACGTTTTATTTTATAAGGACGTGCCAAGCTGTGTATAGTAATTTCGTTTTTACCCGGTATGTAGGTATAATATTATATTTATGCTCTACAAATAATGTTAATACAAATAAATTGGTATAAAAATATATCTAAACACAACAGATCAAAGACGGGACTGATGGAAGGCAAGTGGCGTAACGTGACCGGTACCTACACATAAAACAGAAGTCACCGTAATCGCAACAACAGATAGGTACCGCTACACATGACAATTTGTTCAGTTAGGTGGTATATTAGCCAAAAAAAAAATTACAGGACCGTCATTTTAAAGTAGGGGAAGGTCGCCTATGATGGCACCTTTTTTTGTAGGTACCACCTAATATATTTTTTAGTTAAAAGGTTTTAACCCATTTAACCATGTTAAAATATTTGTTACTACTTAAATATTCATTATAAACCTTTAAAAATATACAAAAACTGTTTTTTTGGTAAAAAAAGTAGAAAAGAAAAAATCACCAAGTATGCCATCATAGGCAACTTCATTGCCTATGATGGCCCAGCAAAAATCTGAAGGACGCATACATCTAAAAGGAATATTTTTGTTACAGTTTGCACATTTTTATTGTTTTAAAATGCAAGCACATAAAACTGTTTAAAAAAACTTAAAATAATATATTACATTCTAGGAAACATGTTTAAAACTTTTAAAAGAGATAATGAAAAAATTATCAGGAAAGTACAATCTAAAGACATTAATAAACTTTGAAAAGCATATAAATAGTGACATATCTAAAAGAACAGTAAAATAGTAGCGCCGTTTTGAATATGACGCTATGATGGCATACATGTATACGTACATGTATATGTATTTATCGGTATGCCATCATAAGAAACCAAAAAATATGCCATCTTAGGAATATGTCACATTTCTAGTAAATAAATTATAAAAAATTAAAACCACAACTTAGATTTAAACATAACAAAGTAACATCTATATCCTATAGTTATCGGAAAAAAATCGTGCATTCTAATTTAATGCACCTAACATAATAAATTTTTGGTTTAAAAACTGGCTAATATTACTTCGGCACTTAACCATTTCTGTTCTATTAAATAACTTTACATAAAAATATCCGTCACGACTGAAATTCGACTCACCAACTGAACGGTCAATATCGCGCGCCCGTCTAACTATGCGGGATGACGCAAAACAGGTTTATTCCAAAGATACCTGTGGTATGCCATCATGGGAAGTATGCCATCAAAGGCGACCTTCCCCTACGTTATATTTTTAATAAGTTTCCTTTTAAATTTCAATATATATTGTTGTAGATTTGGTTAATTTTCGATTTAATCACGCCGGCTAGCGACCTTATTAAATGCACATTCACATACACATAAACTCAGAGCGTTTTTTGTCATGGTCTTTATTCAAAATTTCTGACACTTTTCCTTTCGTGGTTGCGCCACTAAAAACAAACTTAACTTAACTTTACTTTTTTGTTCTGACCACCTGTTTTCGTTCTCCCGCGGTCTCTCTCGCCTTGCCGGCCGGCCCGTATCCTGTCACTCGACAGGCGCAAGCGCGAAATCTCGCGCCCAAATTTAAATACATTTTAGAAAACAAGAATTACTATAACACTCCCCCTTTTCAAAGAGTGGCGCAACGACGCTTACAAAACTAATCTCTAATTACAAAACAAAATTACGTGAAACCTAAATATAAGTAGAAAAATTATTAGAACATACCGTTGAAAAATATGATCTTGAAAACATAACTCTTAATAATTAATGAAAAAGTTTTAAATAACTAGTACTGCATTAAGACATATTTAGATATTAAAAAAAAAAATTTCGCGTTCTATTTAGTCCTTTAGTCCTTGCAACAATAACAGCGTTTAGTTTTAATAGGTCGTTTCCTTGGGATTCTACTGGAGCTACAGGCTGTCGTATCTGGAAAAATAAGTGGTACTTTGAGTTCTACAATATTTTTGGAGGATGAACTTTGGTCTAACAGATCGAATTGGCGGCTTCTGTTTAAACCAGGGCCGATCTCTGAAATATCATTTAAAGACGGTGCGGATGATACATTCGATAAATTCTTAGTACGTGACTCAGGTGTCCAAGGGACCCAGGGTCTTTCCAGCAGTTGTGGTAAAGGCCGGAGTGAATTGGCTACTTCAACTTCGTTACCGTTGCACTTTGTTTCGACTACTGGAATTTTTTGCATTAAAGGAGGAATGCGATTCCCAGAACGAGCAGGTCTGAGATCATCAATATGGACGGGGATTCTTCTGTCTTCTCGCAAAATATCGAACACGACATCGCTTCTTTTTCCTACTATCTTGTAAGGCCCAGTCCAGGGTGGATCAAAAGCGTGTTTCAGTTGCCTGTTGTCCCGTGCGAAAACATTATCTCCAATATTCAACTGAATAGGTGGGGCTGACTCAGGACTACTATACTTAGCTTGATAGCGTGCCTGACAGCCTCTAATTTGTTCATGTAGGCCTTGTCGATCCTGGTCACTTCCAGGACGTTTTGGCTGTAACTCTTCGGGAAGTTGCCAGTCTCCAGGTACGGGTAACTCATAACCTAACAATGCCATGCTAGGGGTCTTATTAGTGGCGGCGTTTTTTCTTGTTCTTAGCACAAACAGGGCTTGACTAATAACCTGTTGCCATTGGTTTTTTTTTTCGTTTGCTAATAACGTGCGCATAACCTTTTTCAGTTCTTGGTTGCGACGTTCAACTGGATTAGCTCGGGCATGGTAAATCGCTGTATAAGATAGTTTAATATGGTTCTTTCGGGCCATTTCTTTATATTGGTTACTGATAAATTGGGGGCCATTGTCGGATACAATGGTGCAGACAGTGCCGTACCGCCGAAAAATTTCGTTTTCCAAAAAATCCACAACGCGTTGACCATTAATGTTTTTATATGATTTGGCCTCAACCCATCGTGTAAACACATCTTCAACAACTAAAATATATTGATGTCCATATGACGGCGTATAATATCCGAGAATGTCAATACTAATCATTTCGAAGGGTCGCGAAGGAGCATATGACCGAAACGGAGCCTTTTTTTGACGAGTATTTTTTACCGTAGCGCACACAATACAGTTTTTTACGTAATCGTCGACGGATTTCGGTAAGTTTTTCCAGTAATACTTTTGCGAAATTACCCGAATCGTCTCATCTCGACCCGGATGCGCGGCTGTTGGCGTGTCATGATGATAAAAAATTACATGAGGCACTTTATCGCGTGGTACGTATAGTCTATTCCCTTGAGATAGTCTTTTCCAAAACAAATTATCACGGACACAATGTTTATTTAAAAAAGTCCTGTCTTTGGATGAATTTGATCCGTTTTCGCGAATACGATTCCACTTATTGATTTTTTGTCCAATTTCGGCTGACTGTCTTTGTTCACTGGTGACTTCCGTAAACAAGTCAAAAGTGTTAGCTATTTGGTTGACTGTAATTTGCTCATTTAAGTCAGTACTGTCTTGATTACGATTAAATGTCAAGTCAGGGATACATAGTCGTTCTTCAAGGTTATCAGGAAGGTCATGTGCGTCAGTTGGTTGACGGGAAAGAAAGTCAGGTAACTCATTTAGTATGCCTGAAACATGTTCTATTTTAAAGGAAAACTCTTGTAATAAAAGAGACCATCGAGTAAGTTTAGTTTTTGCATCTTTATTTTTATCAAGCCATACCAAGGACCTGTTATCAGTTCTGAGAATAAAAGGTTTATCTTGTAAATAATGTCGAAATCTTTTGACGGCCCATACTATACTAAGACATTCCTTTTCGTTTATATGGTAATGTAATTCGGTTTGTGTGAATGTAGCACTGGCATATGACAAAATATACTTAGCATTATTTGGACCTTCTTGATATAAAACACAACCCATGCCCTTTTCACTACTGTCCGTCTGTAAACAAAAAACTTTATCGAAATCAGGCCTATGTAAAATCAAAGGCTTTGACACCACCGATTTTAAATATTTAAAAGCATCATCTTGTTCCTTACCCCACCTAAACCTAACATTTTTTTGTAAAAGTTTGGTCATGGGAATAGTAGAGTCGGCCATGTTAGGAATATACTCTCTCAACCAATTACAAACACCTAAAAGAGACTGAAGCTCTTTTTTGGTTTTTGGAGAGGGGCGTTCAAGAATAGCAGAAATATGTTTGGATTGAGGGGTGTTAGTATCTTGATTTATGTGATAGCCTAAATAATCGATTTCCTTAACCGCAATCTGACATTTGGCAGGTGACAAGTGAAGATTATGAATCCTCAATCTTTCAAGAACTAGACGAATATGTTTGAAATGAGATTGATAATCGGAACTGTAAATTATGATATCATCTAAGTAGACTTTTACAAATTTGTGCAGATAACCGGCAAGCACCTCGTGAGTCATCAATTTCTGAAAAGTTGAAGGCCCATTCTTGACGCCAAAAGGCATTACTCTAAATTGATAAAGCGATCCGTCGGGTGTACAAAAAGCAGTAAACTTCTTTGAATCTTCTGATAAAGGTATTTGCCAGTACCCGCTTTTTAGGTCAAATACTGAAAAAATTTTCGCGCCGCCTATATCTTTCATAGTATCTGATATTTTTGGTAAGGTTGATGCTTCATCGACCGTAATGGCGTTGAGAGCACGAAAATCAATGCAAAATCGAGTCTTAGTATCTTTTTTATCGACAAGAACGATGGGGGAACAGTAATCTGAGTCGCTGGGCTCAATTACACTAGCATGTAACATGTCGTTAATTTGGCTATATAAAATATCTTTATATTTTGGGGACACCGGATAAGGGCGTTGTTGTATAACTTTATTTTCTTTCAAACGTATAGTATGTTGTACTGTACTAGTAGTGGATTGCGTAAAATCCTCAGAAATAATTTCACAGAACTCTGAAAATAAATTGGTAAGTTCTTGCTTATGTTCCTCGGGAAGTTTAAGGTCAGATGGAAATTTTTTTTGATAATTAATATGTGGAAAAAAATTTGTCCAATAAAATGTTTTTCTACTTGTACCCCCTGCATACAAACAACGACGTGGGTAATCTAAAATAACTTCATTTTCGTCCAAAAATGGAGCTCCAAGAATAACTTCTTCTTGAAGTTCAGAAATAACTTGAAAATCAGAGCGAAAATATACATTTTCAATAGCAAAGTCAAGGGGTAAGGAGCCCATAGATGTCACTGAGTTTGGTCCAAACGCTGCGAGTATATCTTGACTGTCTAATTTACTTTTTATAGAAATACTTTCAAAAATTTTTTGTGGAAGAATGGTAGTACGTATGATATTCACAGCAGAGCCTGAATCAACTAAGGCTATGACGGTTATATCGCCTAACTTTAGCTTTATTCTAGGTAATAGAACTGGGCGCGTTGTATTTAGAGATATTTGGTTAGTTTTTTGTAAATTGTTTGTATTAAATAGGGGAACAAAATCATTACATAAAGAACCTTGAAGAGGAAACGGGACTTGATTGTTAATAATGTCATTATTTATAAAGGCCTCATCTGCTGATGCGTCCCGAGCGTAGCCGGCCTTTATTGGTTTCCCTGTAAATAAGGATTATATGGGCAATCTTTATGGAAATGCATTTCTTTACAAAATTTACAAGGTGTCATAGGATATTTTTGCTCCGCATTACCCCTATTTGGTATTTGATCGTATGGTTCCTGTCTATTTTGTAACTTAAAATTTTGTACGTTATTCCTTAAAGGAGGGGCCGTATAAGTACAATTTTTTGAAATTTCTTTTAAATCCTTTTCTATCTTTGTGGCAACCATGGTTAGTTCTTCTGTATTTGAAAATTTTTTTGTACTGCGTAAATTAGCTCGAAGCTCCGGTTTTAACAAATTTAAGATAATTGCAGTTTTGTCATACTCCTCAGTGTTGGGGAGCAATCTTTGAAAAAGAGCTAATTTTTTTGAAATAAAAACCTCTACTAATTCATTAGCTTGTTGTTTTTCCCCATATAGTTTTACAGCTGTTTCTGCTATAACGTCACTGGAATTAAATTTATTTAAAAATCTTTGACAAAAATTTTCGAAGGAAATATTTAAATACTTATATGGTTCCACCCATTGTAACGCGTCGCCCCGTAATTTGTTTATAGCAAAATCAACTTTACAATAATCTTCATAAATTTTATTTTCGAAAAAATAAGAATTGAGTTGCGACAAAAATTTTAAAGGATCTTCATGTTCAAAGCCGTAAAACATATAAGGCATACCAGAGCTATTACTAGGTCTAGAAACATTTCTAGCAATTTCTTGTACAGCATCTTTAAAAGCTAAAGAAATAAATCTAAGATTGTCCTCGATAAAAGCATTGTTTTGTAAAGTAAATTGTTGGTTGGTAGCTTTTTGATCATTTTGTTGTTTATTAAACAAAAATTTGTCTGGTCTATTTTCTTTGTCTTGTTCGGTATTTACATAATAGGGTGAAAAAGGATTTGTTAATGAGCGAGATAGCTGTGTTGGAATATTTTGGTCCGCACATTCATCCGAATGTCCACTGGCATCGAAATTAAAATCAAGAAAGGGCCTACCTCGATTTTGGTGTGCTGGTGTCTCGTCTTGACCCTCCCAGTATGGTTTCAGATTAGGTAACTCATTATTAGGATTCATTGTAAATATTTATAAGTATGTGATATTTTTTCTAGTCCGTTCGCACTATATTCGCGGTTTTTTTAACGGAATGTAAAGTATATTCACTGCTACTTTCAGTTTTTCTGCACTATAGTCCGCCGCTACAATCAAATTGTATATTATTGTATATATTTTTCGTTTTATGAATAACTTTTAGGCACTTATTTTCCCGAGGTGTTTCCTAACAAAAACTTCGACGCCAGATCGAGACCCACGTATTGGGCGCCATGTTGTAGATTTGGTTAATTTTCGATTTAATCACGCCGGCTAGCGACCTTATTAAATGCACATTCACATACACATAAACTCAGAGCGTTTTTTGTCATGGTCTTTATTCAAAATTTCTGACACTTTTCCTTTCGTGGTTGCGCCACTAAAAACAAACTTAACTTAACTTTACTTTTTTGTTCTGACCACCTGTTTTCGTTCTCCCGCGGTCTCTCTCGCCTTGCCGGCCGGCCCGTATCCTGTCACTCGACAGGCGCAAGCGCGAAATCTCGCGCCCAAATTTAAATACATTTTAGAAAACAAGAATTACTATAACAATATTTAAGTAATGGCACGCTCTCTTATGGTATGTTCATGAATTTCGTGAAGTTGTCGATCACGGAATGACAATAATTATTGCGATTTCTAAAATCTACATCCTTCTCTATCCCCTTTCCCTTAATTCGCTGGATAGTTGAACTCGAAACTCCCAAACCATCAGAAACTCTAAAACAGATAGGTATTTCTAAAAACATAGCCATTAAAAGCGAATAATTGTGAATGGGATTGCATGGGTTATGGCTGCCCGTAGAGTCCTAACAAGGACGAAACGGCCGTCGTGGTCTACCCGCCCCAGGGTATCCATTGTGCTTGGATCCCTGTGTATTCCAATATAAAAAAAACAGTTACACACTTGTCCGATATGCCACAATTATTCGCTTTTAATTATTTTCGCGGACGCACTATATTAATTTCTAAACATTGCCATATATTTTTATTTTTATTATTTATGTTTTCACAATTCCTGCCTTATTCTATCTACTTACCTCGTAAACTGCATTAAAGAGTAAAAGAAAATAATCAAATAATTTTTAAATTTATGCTTGTTTTTTTTTACAACTTACTGTGACATTTTTGAAATTGTTGATAAAAATGCCACTGTCAAAAATAACAAAAAAACTTTTTTGACTGGTAAAATTATACAACATTCATTATTGACGCAAATTTACTATCTCACCTTATTCACGAATGTTAGAAAGATAAGCACTAGTCGTGACGGTCAGCGGTCATTGAACAGACTTTAACTTTTCATTGATTTTTACAATTTGGCAAAAACTTGGGTACGTGTAAAACATTTTTAAGCACAATTTCTTGTTCAAGAATTTGAAAAAGTATTTGCCCGAGAACTTGACCCATGGAATACTTTCACCCTTGGATTAATATACCTAAACATACCTAGGTATTTACTTTTTTCTTTGCATGCATCGGGAAAATCTGTCTTGATATGTGCTTCTCTTTATTTTCATACCTAATTTGTGTAGCCTAGGCCTAGTTAGATTTAGATTTTAGATTTTTTAAATGGATAATAATAAAATAAAGTTTTATGTATCAAGATACATCACTACTCCATACTTACTAAAAATACGAAATACCCGGTATTATACCCCTATTTAGGCATAACAAAATGATACAACGGCAATTACTATAGTCATTATTTATATTCCAATCAGTCACTAAAAACACAAACTCAATTCATTAAACTACATAAAAACTAGAAATCCGTAAATATTATATAAATACCCACAATAAACAACAAGGAATCCACAGAGAAAACAACAACAAAAATGGCACCCAGCCGGTTCTGGAGTGTATTTTGAGCATGTCGATAAACAAAGGACGGCCGATATTCTGCTGGGATAAAACATAACTTTTGTTTGCGCAGGAGATAAGCTGTACAGGGTCTTCCAACGAAGACTGAATAGGGGCTCATTTTTGAGCTTCCTTGTATATTTAAAGAAAAATCCAAAATAGCCAATCGATGTACTTTTTCCTGCAGAATTCAAAAATGAAACCAAAAATTTATTTGAACCAGAAACAAAAGAGTTACGATATGGATAAGGTGTTTTTTAAATGGAACATAGCTTTTTTTATACGATTTTTGGAACGAGTGATTTTTTTTTTGTCCGTTCTGATTAAAATATTTAATATTCTGACAGCTATTTTTATTAAATTTTAATGTTTTATCCAGTATAATTTAACTTTAACCTGTTTAAAACATACACTAGGTAATAAAATAATCACCTTTGAATCCTTCAAAGTCAAAAAATTTGACAAATTTACTATAATATTGCCGAAATGAAATATGCATTAGATGAGAGATTGCAGATTGTTATCTTGTTCTACAAATGCCAAGAAAATGCAAGAGAAGCAAGGAGAAGATTTATTGCAAATTTTCACAGAAATATATCTGTCAATACTATTCTAAGGATAAAGAACCTATTTGAGGAAAATAAAACATTACATGATAGAAAAAGAAATCCAGAAAGGAATAGAAATCGAGACCGTGCCATTGTGAATTATTTTCGACTGAATCCAACCAAATCAACTTCGGACGCAGTTCGGGACGTTCAATACGGCGGCGGTGTAAGACGCAGAAGTGTTACCCAAGGAACTGTTCACAGGACTTTAAGAAATCATAAATTTAAGTCTTATCATATCCTTCCACTTCAACATCTAACAATTTGCAATCTCTCATCTAATGCATATTTCATTTCGGCAATATTATAGTAAATTTGTCAAATTTTTTGACTTTGAAGGATTCAAAGGTGATTATACCTTTATTACCTAGTGTATGTTTCAAACAGGTTAAAGTTAAATTATACTGGATAAAACATTAAAATTTAATAAAAATAGCTGTCACAATATTAAATATTTTAATCAGAACGGACAAAAAAACATCAATCGTTCCAAAAATCGTATAAAAAAAGCTATGTTACATTTAAAAAACACCTTATCCATATCGTAACTCTTTTGTTTCTGGTTCAAATAAATTTTTTGTTTCATTTTTGAATTCTGCAGGAAAAATAATATCGATTGGCTATTTTGGATTTTTCTTTAAATACAAGGAAGCTCAAAAATGAGCCACTGTTCAGTCCTCGTTGGAAGACCCTGTACGTATCTAAAGGTAAATGTCTATGTTAAAAATTTATAGAATGCTGAAAAAAAGCTGACTACGTCACTGGTCCGTATACGGACCCAATCGCTAACAAAACACTCTCTAATATGTTACTGCATAGAGCTCACTTGTTAGTCGTTACCCATCATAAATCTTTCCTTAACACAAAAAAAAACCAATCATACTTCCGCAATAAAACGAGATCAACCATTATCAAATAAATGCTTAACAATAATCCCATTTCAGACTTGCACAATCAACCATTACTCCAAAAAAGTACGTAGAACAATGATGTCTATTTGGGCCTTGATGCAGTTGGTGATACGAATAGTGGAATGACACGCGGGGAAAATGAGTAGAATTTTTATTTGGAGTGTTTTAATTGTCTTTGGTTTACTTTTACGCGGGGTAACCCTTCAAAAAGGATGTCCTGTGAGCAAGGCGATACTACCGTGTCGATGTCTGATGAGGGGAGAGGAATATCAGATCTGGTAAGTTTATAGTTAAGGATAAAGATTTACAGGATCTTCATTGTATTGTTTATTATTTATTTCTTTTGTTTACGTTTTTTGCTGATATTTACATTTAGCTGCAAAATCCAAACCCACTTAATCAAGTATCGTCGGACCCGTCAATTAAATTTTTTTTAGAACAGTATAGTATATTCTTTTATTCGGAGTAAAAGTGAAACATTTATGACGAGTCTGCAGGTCATAAGAAGTGGCTTTTACTCCGAACAAAACAAACACTTTTTTTTCAAACGTTATTGCGTCTGAACTTTTACTTCCGCAACCAATAGCAACTGCCTTCTGACAAAAAAAGCAGAACTTTAACGTCAAAGAATCAGTAGAAAAATGTCAGGTTTACTGACGTTTTTTAATCTTTTTAATGAAAACATATTGTAATTATGTATATTATTACATTCTACACGAAGGAAAATGATCTAATTATATCTAATACCACAAATTTGCTAATACATAGTTTGTATTGATAGCTAACCCATATTAAATAAATAGCTAGTGTATCAAACCCGCTTTTGTGTTATAATAACTCCAGATTTGCTAAAACAGTGTTTTTATGGGTAGTAATAAGTTCCATTAGCAGCACAGTCTTGTTGAATAATAAACTACTTTTAATATACATCAATTTTGTTAAGAAATAAATTGTATCTTGTCAATGCGACGCATTTTGTTCCCAGTAAAGCGCTTTCTCTACAATTAAGAAAGCAGAACAGCTTCCCCAAAAACGAATTGTATCTGTTAGAACCTATAATCCACAAGACGTTGGTGGGGGTTCGTAGCGATCAGCAATCGCCGCATTATTTGGAATTTTATTGATCGTACCTATATACCTGTTTTAATTAATTTATTTTTACTTTGTATTTAAGTCTTTTTTAAACTTTGCATGTCAGATAAGGCAATCGAAGAATCTTATTTTGCACAAGCCATCATTATAGTATTGTACTTTATAATCTATGAACGAATTTTACCATCTCAGTAAATATTGCATGATAGAAAATCATATGCAATGTTAAACGACAAGAACAATATCAGTAATATTACACTAGAAGCTATTTAAGTTTTTGAGAACTACAGTACCTACTGATTTTAGTAATAAGCATGCTTTATTAACTGTAGCAAGCAAATATTTTTAGGATTAATGTCAAGTTTCATTACAACTACCAGTCGGAACTAATACAGTACCTATATAAAATCAGATTACACCCCCAATAGAACTTAATAATTACTGTGAGTATCCAGAGCAATAATGGCTATAAACCATTCTATTGTAGCGATAACTCCTATTTCCTATTGGCTAAATTACCGTGATATTATCACTACACGGTCTAGCAATTTTCGTTGCCTTAACACATAACAGGCATAACAAATAACAGATGATTGTTTACAATGTACGGGTAGAAGAAGAAAATTAATTCCTTTGGAATTTTATTACCACGTTTTAATCTGTATTTGTCTAAGCACTCAAAATGTCCTCGTCTCATTCATGGTTTTTAATTTTTTTACATCTTTTACATTCCTAGTATTAGTGACACTTGCGGGCCCTTCGGTGCTGATGATGCAGTGGCGGCTCGTGACATGAATGTCTGGGGGTTCACAAATACGGGAAACGCGGCAGGGGGTACGGGGGGCGGTAGCCCCCCGTATAACAGCGCCGCAGGCGATTTTTTTGGAAGTTCAAGGTCATGTTGTTTTATAAAGCAGTCTTTACACCTATGAAGTTCTTCGTGAATTTATTCGTGAATTTCTCCGTGAAGTCGGTAGCATTTAGTACACTGTGCATCAGCTGATTATTTTGCATGTTAAATTTTCGTGAATAATTTTACGAAGAAATTCACGAATTTATTTGACGTCTAAGTCAATTTACATTATCAAAGTTAGCCCTAAAGTGACTTCATGAATAAATTCACGAAGAACTTCACAGATGTAAAGATCGCTTAATATGAACTTAAATGAGCCTAATTAGGTACCTACCTATAATATAGGTAGGTACTGACATGTATGTGTAATTTTTTTATTAAACATCAAAATATTGTGCATTTGTGTCCTGGCCGATATTTTTAACAACCCTTCCTTAAAAAGATTCCAATAAAATAAATAAATAGCTTACCAATACGATTAACACCACTTTTAACCCAACACGGTTCTGCCTTTTCGCCGGCAAATAACAAAGACGGGAAACAAAATAGACTATTCTGCTTTTCACATCCGCACAGCCCCTCATGTTTTTCATACAATGCACTCCTAAAGTCTTAAAAACTCTTTTAAAGTCCCGTTTTTGACCTTTATTTAGTTGCGTTATTTGGAGGTTAGGCACTGGTTTTCCCGCATTCTTTACAATAATCTTATCATCGAAACTTAACCCTGAGAACGACTTTTTTTAAAAACTCACTGTATTTTTGCAATTATTTAAATATTGCACCGAGACCGTCGCCGTCAATTTTATATTATTTATTATTTTTTAAAGAAGCCGTAAAATAAAACCGCGGACATACTATTACATAAATCACTAAAAGGCTCAGCCAGCTGGCGCTGGCGCAGCACAACAGCAGAGTAAAAATCGAATTAGAAAACATAATTCAGAACAAACGAGCACTCTCGCTTAAAGTTGACTAATCATAACGTGCTTAAACCTCATGATCACCAGAAATTTGTGCCATAAAGATAGAATGAGATCGAAAATAAAACTAGCTCTAAAACAAAGATAGAGCTATCGTGCTCCTCGACTCGTGAAAAGATTGCGGCCGTCCTGAACATTAAAAACCTCTGGCACCGGCGGCACAATGATACAAAGAAAGAATTTATTGTATCATGCGGCGGCACCGTATTCTGCCGGTCGTTATGCCGTTCAAGCGCATGAGTCACCGCGGTTTAAGCGAAATTTTTTGTTCGACGCAACATCTAACAATAGGGAAAGTAAAGATATCGCAATTTAACGTTACGTAAAAGATAGGGTGATGATAATTCACAAAACGGTAACTAGTACCTATAGATTTTTTTTATTTTGAATTTTAACAATTTAAATTTTAACTAGGGGGGCACGTGCTCATGTGCTCTTATGCACAAGCCGCCACTGGATGATGGTACTCTCTAGTACCGAAACATGTGCACCACATTATTTTGACCTTTTTTAAAATATATTTGTGGAGACAACTGTGGGGTTTTTCCCTATATTTAATTATCTGTTAGCTCAATCATTATTTCACAAAATTGCTCTTGCCTATTAGGATCATCGTCCAATAACTCTTGTACAATTATTGGTTTGTCGGGATGAAACTTCTCTTTAAAAAAAAATTAGATTTGGTGGTCTGGTGAGTATGGTCACGCCCAAGTTGAGTGCTTGAGCTATGAGAATTTTCCTGTAAAAAATAATATGTTTATTTTTCTCCTCATGCATACTAGGACGACCACTTTTAACACTATCTTGAACAGTACGGAAAGTTCTCCACTTAATTCCTACCCTAGACACTATCGATTAGCTAATAGGCGGACTATTTGGGTATTTTTCTTAACAAATCACAGACTTCCCTATGACTATACTACCTATAATATTTTTACCTACACAACCCAAAATAATCAAAATTTCTATGCGTTCATCTTATATAAGATCAGCAAAATTCAAACTTGATTGGATGTGTGTGTCAAATTTAAATAGCAAATTATCATTGTCAATGCCTTAAAGATTATTACTTGAGTTCAGAACGTTGCTAAGCCAAGGAATATATCAATGGTGCATGCAACGATATCAGCATTAAAGATTTCGTAAACGGTTGAAGATAGGTATAGGGCATGATTTATAAAAATGTCTATAATGGATTGTAGCCTGTAAAAATGTAAACATATACAATATATTTTATTAAAATAATTATTAGAGTTGATACATGTACTATTTTTATAATCTACCCTGTATTATATATATAAATATACAGGGTGTCTGGAAAATACGTGTACAACGTTTGACGACATACTCCTGACGTCAAAATAGGTCGATCTAAGCCGACTTAGTTATATCCAAAATTGTCTCGTTTAGCCGGTAGAGGACGTCAAAAATTTGTAAAAATATTGGTTTTTCCTAAATTTCCTCCTCATTTTTTATATGAACGGCGTTATGACAACCCAGATATTTTTGTAGAGTGACTGGATGTATTTGGAAGCTATTTTACCTCTTTAATATTTTTTGTTGAATGAGCTGTTTTGCCAGAAGAAAATATTTACAATATTTAGTATTATTAGTAATAATATTAAAATCAAATTACCAGTAACAATAATTTTTTAAGTGACCTTGTTGCTATGGCATTTAATAATTTAACAATTATTGACAAAGGTTTCCTAACCGTCGAATACCAAACCACCAAACATTTGCCAATATCGAGCGTCATCTTCGGGAAACGGGCAGCTTTGAGAAAAACTTTGAAGGCAGGGGTCGTATGCGAAAAACTCGAACTGTGGAAACAGAAGAGATGATTCTGGAAAGAACCAAGTACCTGTACCCGTCGCTTAGAACTTGAATGAGGTTTTAAAAGAACAGTTGTTACATCCTTATCACGTGCAAAAAGTCCGGGAACTTTTACCGACTGATCCCCCCATGCGGCTTACATTTTGTCAAATTTTTAGAAACAAAAGAATCCGTGATCCAAATTTTTGGAGAACAATTATGTTTACTGACAAGGCGTGCTTTACAAGATCTGGAGTAACCAATCTGCACAACGAACATATTTATTCCGATGAAAATCCATATGCCATTAAAGTTGCACATCATCAGCATCAATTTAAATTAAATATTTGGGCAGGTATTATTGATCGCTATACCTTATTGGTCCCATTGTTATTCCAGACAGGTTAGATGGAAATATTTATTTAAATTTTTTGCAAGACACATTATACCAATTCTTCTGGACAATTTGCCCCTTTTACTTCGGAGGGAAATGTGGTATATGCATGATGGTGCCCCGCCCCATTTTTCCGTTGCCGTTCGGCAATACGTACATCATCAATATCCCAACCGACAACCGATGGATTGGAAGGGGCAATGATGCACCAGTAAAATGGCCGCCACATTTTCCTGAGTTAAATATGTGTGACTTCTTTTTGTGGGGCGCTAAGTTTAAAAGACTCCGGGTAAACACACGCGATGATTTATTGCAGCGGATTTTAAATGCAGGCAACCATTTTAATAACCCCGAGACATTAGATATGGTCCAATATCATTTTTTAAGGAGTGGTAATAAGTGTATTCAGCAAGATGGCGGTCATTTTACACATTTGCTTAAATAATGTTTTGTTTTACTTAGTTTCTTACAATACATACTTTCAACTTTGTTGTACTTTGTTTTATTTTTATTGTTAATAATTAATGTATGCAGGTAATTGTAAATATTTTCTTCTGGCAAAACAGCTCATTCAACGAAAAATATTAAAGAGGTAAAATAGCTTCCAAATACCAGTCACTCTACAAAAATATCTGGGTTGTCGTAACGCCGTTCATATAAAAAATGAGGAGAAATGTTGACGTATTATATCACTTTTATAACACTTCCACTTATTTACAGCCGGTGACTATACTACTAGAAAACGTCATTTTATAGTATTAGTCTACATACTAAAAATCATTAAAATCGATTAGCAGGTTTTCACGTAATTTAGGAAAAACCAATATTTTTACAAATTTTTGACGCCCTATACCGGCTTAACAAGACAATTTTGGATATAACTAAGTCGGCTTAGATCGACCTATTTTGACGTCAGGAGTCTGTCGTTAAACGTTGTACACGTATTTTCCGGACACCCTGTATATATCTTTTTCTAGAAAAATTAATTTCAAGAAAATAAACTATAAACGATTCTTGATTAAGTGGGCGGTATTCTATACAGGATGTGTTAATAAGGTGTTCGCCTTCAATAGCGCCTAAACTATAAGACATTTATAAAAAACTGTTATATAAAAGTTATGGGATTTGCAATGGAGCATAACGTCAAAATATTTTACGTTATATAGGATAGCTCAAAAAATTGGAACTACATTAAAAAATGTTTTTAAAAAGATACAAACCCTATACCGGGTGTTTCTTAAAAGCCGTTCACCCCTATAACTTTTTTATTATTATAGTAAGATAGATATTAAAATGAAATGAGATTATGCATAAGAGATGAGTATGCATTTATTGGCATAATTTTCAATTTGTTAGCACTTATATAACACTTTTTTATAAATCTCTTATAGTTTAGGCGCTATCGAAGGCGCACACCTTGTTGACACACCCTGTATAAAAGGCTGTTTCGTTTCTGTTATTTATTTATTTATTGTAAAATTATTAGATTAGATTATAATCTAATTCTAAGATTACCTAAATAACATTTTTGGTTTGACTGGATTAATTAGCTATTTTATAATAAAATATTTTTGCAGGTGCACTCATAGTGACATGCCAAGTGTTCTAGATGGCTTAAGAGCGACCGCCAAATGTATTCAGGAACCCATCGATGAAGTCATTTTGGAGAATAACTATTTACCAGCGCTCCCGGGAAGAATATTTTTTCCATTAAAAGTACGATGATGTTTTATTTCTAGTTCAAGAAACACAATAAGAATTAAAATGAAAAACAACATTAGGTACCGCCGGTACCGGGAGGTACACCGCCAGACTGACCATGGGAAATCCCATGTAAATTTTGCTACTCTCAAAACTTTATTAATTTTACATCAAAATTGTATTAGAGTTTTTTAAAGGCGCTTGTATTAGGGACTCGTACACCAAATTTTATTATTTTCCAGTAAGCCAAGTACAAGTTATTCAGAAAAAACTCTTCCTAAAATTTAAAAAAATTGAATACGGCTCTGATAAATAGGTACCTCAATGAAACCACCAGTAATAATTATAATATTGTCAAATATGTTACTAGACTATTTATTTTGGCATTAGCACAGAATATATAGCTACGAGCTATATATTCTGTGGTATTAGTTTTGATGTTTTACAGTACCTATTTAGGAGTGCCGTGCTTATCACCTGCCCGATGTAGGTAAAAAGGTTTGACAAACTAGAAGAAAACTATTGGATAAAACTTGTTAAAATTTTAAATTTGGCTTCGAAATTTGATACCATGACTATCAGATTAAATTTTTTTTAATTGGAAACAAAAATTTGATAAACCGAAGACGATACAGTCATGTAGCACCGTGAGAGCAAAAATTATTTGCATCAAAGAGGGCCTTGCATCTAAGGACGCAATGCTTAGCCGTAGAGCTTAATACCTGTTGGGTGTCAGTAACTACCCAACAAACATGAATAAATGGCCCCTTAACGGAAACGCAAACAGTTGCCACAATTGAACTGTTGGGCATTTAAATAGCAACCATTTATGGACCACCTACATTATGTCCGCTGGCTTCCTTATGGGCCATCAGTAGGATCGTGATTAAGGTGTTTTTGTGGTCCACCAAAGAACCATTAATGGTACACTTGCGGCTTAATACTGTAGGGCCATCACTGGTTAGTTTTCCATTTACCAATGAAGATACGTTACAGTTACTTGGTAAGGCCACTTAAGATCTGATTATGGCGCTCCAGTATTTAGCCTTTAAAAGTTAAGGCTAGTGGCGCATTCGCCAGTTTATTTTTTGATCAATATTTCGTATCCTTTTTCCCTTATCCAAAAAGTAGGGTAGCAATTACCTACAGTTTTAATATGTAGCCATTTTTATAGATGAATTAAAGTAAAAAACGAAATTTCGTGAAATTTATCGATATTTCTTTTTGTGCTTTTATTTGTGTATAAATTAAACTCTTAACTTTAAACTGCAGGTAATTATGCTCTGAACATAGGTATGTATATAGCCAATTTTTGGATAAAACGAAAAAGTAACGAAATATTGATAAAAAAAAGAAATGGCGAATACGTTTTAATTCTTAATGTAAACCAGAGGATGAGGCTTTTAAACAAAAAAATTAAATAACAATATTATACATTAGCAAGCCTCTATATTTATAAAAACAGTTTTATACATTAACATAAGGTAATAATCGTGAATATCGTCGCCTGATTCATTACTCATTTTCCTGCAAAAAAAAGCAATATACAAGGCTTGATCAAAATAGCTCGAAAAACACACAGTCTAAGTGGTAACACCTAGGTGCATTAAATATAATGTTGATTAGGTAAGTTTATTTAGTTGTATTAATTAAAAACACATGATATGTGACTACAATATATTAAATTAAATAAAATTACCATAATGCAGCCGCTCAAAAGGAGTTTAGACTACCTACTATGAGTTAGGTGGCGTTTA
Organism: Polydrusus pterygomalis; assembly: GCA_963969555.1. Lineage (NCBI taxonomy): Eukaryota > Metazoa > Arthropoda > Insecta > Coleoptera > Curculionidae > Polydrusus > Polydrusus pterygomalis. Next base: position 71,172,063 of record OZ018376.1, read on the forward strand.
CTTGGCCAGACCTCATAGGTCATAGCCTCTTTTAAGAGTTGAATAGCAATTCATATTTCCCTTTTAATAAATATTGGGATAAATTGTACAACGTCATTTTTACTATGCCTTGGTTAATAAGCTTAACAAAAATAATAATAAACTTTACATGTAGGTACATAATATATCCCCTGAAGGGGTGCTTGTTGCGGTCAAATTTTTTTGTCAATCGTTTTGTGCAATATCTGTCTTTTTAATAAATTTAAAATTTCTTAAAACGCGTTCAAAAATATAAGTTAACTTTTGGTGCTAAATTAAACCCAAAGTGTAGGTAATTTAATCAGTTAACTGTAAAAATATAAAGGGTTCATAGAAATATTTAGAGAAGTTTTGCTATTAGTTTCTAATTATCATTACCTTCAGTGGTTTAAAATATATAAACGCTTGCGAACTTCCTACTGACTACAGTCAAGCAGGTCAACTTGCAAATGCAAATTAGACTATTTATTGCCACAGTAATTTAAAAAGAGAATAATAGGCAATATTCTAAATAACTTGCATCTGCAAGTTGACCTGCAGGGCCTTCTGTAATCTCACCTCTTATATGTAACAGAAAAAGTGAAATTTTACCTTCTGCCTTCGCTGTCGACCACCTCCTCGGTCTATAGCTCCCCTCAGCCACTGCTTTATAACAGTATATTTCTTGCTGCGTAGTATTGTGGGCCAAAAGGTTGTTTCTTACCGTGTATCTACAATTCATTGTACAAAATTAAAGACGCAGAACCTCTTTTCTAAAATCTATAAGAAATATTTACTCCCCAAAAACTTACGTAAAACGTAGTGTAATATAGATAAAAATAAATAAACCCGAACACACAGGTTCTAGTAAAGACTTATACTGAGAGAGCAAAAAATATTTTCATCCAAGAAGGCCTGCAATGAAATACGTACGGCTTGGTTTAGATAAAATTACTTATATAATATTGAGGTGCGATAACTTGTGTTTTAACCGAGTCAACAATTCGCTTAATATTTTGTTTAAGAAATCTCGTAGAATGTCTAGCACCATACTTTTTATAAATACCTCTAGTTTCTGGTAATGGCATTATTATTATATCTATTATTAAGAAAAAAGTATAGAAATACTCACTTTTTTGTTTCTTGAGTTGAGACATGCTTTAAAAACTCTGAATGATCTCACCGACCCAAACCTGTAAATTAAAAGAAAAACACTATAGCATGCTGTTTTTTGTCTAAGCTTTCACTAATATCTTCCCCAATCACTGTTATCACTATAAAAACTTACCGTTTAGATCGATTACAAATATATTTAAAATAAACAGCACATCGTCACCATACATGTTCGTCGCCGTTGTTCGTCGCAAATACCTAACCTTAAACTACCAAACCGTCCGAACCAACCAACGCGGGAGCCGGGAAACGATACACTAGTCTGGAAACGACAATACACGTCATACATGATGGCTTCACTTTTTACCAACGTTAAACCATTTAAGTTCCTTTGCCGGCAATAAATCACAATTTTGCCAACGTTCAATTGTTAATGTTCTTTAAATGGCAAAAATATATCGGTCAGCCAATTAAAAAAAAATAAATGGACCATAGTTGGCTTATTTGCAACAGCAAGAAACCATCAATACCATCAATGGCCCATTTAAAATCCCTCAATCCATGTTTGTTGGGTAAAGTCAATTCACTCAGTAAACCTGCAAGATGGCCGACATGTCATATGACAAAAGTCATTGAAAATGCAAAAAATTATTTTATTTAGCTGGAATATGACTTTTGTCATATGACATGTCGGCCATCTTGCAGGTTTACTGAGTGAATCGACTCTACCTGAATTAACAAGCAATCAGTTATTCCGTCATCTTTGACAGTCGTTGCATACAAGTAATTTGATTCATCGCTAATTTTTCCAATTTTTTGAACAATTCACACAATGGGCTTTACGGAACAGCACAAAACATTCATGGTTGAAGCGTATTTTCGAAACGGGGTTAGAGTAGAGATTTTCACGAACATTTTCCTATAACGTTGCTTTTATTGCTGAGGATTTTTATCATTGCCTGAAAAGAACCGTGGCTGTGTTTAGGAAAAAGCAGGTTCTATACAACACAAAAAGGAACAGGAAGATCATCTGTAAGAACAGAACAACTTGTTGCAAACGTTCGTGAAATAATGCAAACTACGCCAACAAATTGTATAAGACGCCTGTCCCAAGAAGTAGGAAGATCTTATGGAACATGCAGGACTATTCTTAAGAAGCAGCTAAATTTATTTCCTTATAAAGTGCAAGTATTCCAAGAAATACAAGCCGCAGATTTTGAAAGACGCATGCAGGAATTACTCTCAATTGTTTACCCAAAATTTATTGGAAAGAAAGGATTTATTAGACCTGACATTTTTTTCGGATGAAGCCTGGTTCCACCTCTCGGGTTATGTGATTCTCAGAATACACGCATGTGGAGTAGTGAAAATCCCCATTTTTTGTAGAGTCCACATTGCACCCTTAAAAAATTGGTGTCTGGTTAGCTGTTTCCCGAAGAAGAATTGTTGGTCCTATTTTTTTCCACGTCAAAGTTACAGCACAGCAGTATAGAGACAATATTTTGAATCCATTTGTGGAGCAATTACTTGACGACGAACTACGTTTTGGATATTTTCAACAAGACGGTTCAACCGCCCATACAACCGCCGAAACTTTTAACTACTTAAGCAATTTTTTCGACGACAGATTGATCAGTTTTCGATCATACATTGAATTCCCACCTAGATCACCTTGTTTGACGGTTATGGATTACTTCGTTTTTCCTCATTTAAAGAACACTATTTTTAAAACACCATTTGCAAATTTAGAACAAAAAGAATGTGGTAAAATTTCTCCAGAGATGCCGGTCATCAACACTTTCGTGAAGAGACGTGTGAATTTATGCTTGGAGCATGGCGATGACCAATTTCAGCAATTTATGTAATTCTTTTTCTTTCTGTATATTCTTAATTTGTTAATTTTGTAAACAACAAAAATAAATTTGTATTTGTGTACTTATTTTATTACTCATTAGTTTGGCATATCATGTCATAATATGAATTTCACAGAATTTTAACCTAGATTTGGTTAGATGTATCGTCCCCATATCATTGTGATCTAAACCAAGCTTTACGTTTTTTAATTCAAGTCCTCTTTGATGCAAATAATTTTGGCTCGCACGGTATAAACCTACCTATTAAGTTGAGGAATAATTGTTAGTTATTTTTATATATACTTATCCCTGTAATAAACTTGTAAAGTTGGTTGGGAGTAAAGTAAAATAAAATCATATTGAAACTAATAAAAAAATAAAACGTCTACTTACAGTTGACATTATCATAATTATTACTGGTGATGGTAACAAAATATACATCGGATGGCCAGTCTATAGTGCCCCACTATTTTCAAGTGTTCCGCAGCAAAACCGGAAAAAGTTATCCGCAAAATACTTTATTTTTATTCCCCCACGTTTTTGTGGAACTAGTCTTTTTAATTTTTCGATATTATCTTCTTTAGTGGAGAAATCATAGCCATTATAAGTTTTTAAAAAGTCACCCTGTATATTACAATTCAAAATATTTTCAAATTTTTGGTTTTCAGATTTTGCGGCTTATGTTACGTCACAATGGATTGGAACGCGTCTCGAATGACTGGCTGGGCGGACTGGAAACGACACTTATGGAACTGTTTGTGGTCGAACCAAAATTGCGAACTATTCCAGATGATTCGTTACTTCAGCTCATATCATTGCAAGCTATCACGATCCAAGCGGAACTCTTGAAAAGATTGCCACTATTTTCTGGTTTGCCTAAATTAAGGTAATGTCTGTTCAATGACCGCTGACCGTTACGTCATATTCAACATATTTGCGGTACGTCGTAAATTAATTCAGTCAGTTTGACTTACTGGTGGGGTTATGATTTTTCTTAGGCTTGATCTACATAAAGACGGATGCATGTGAACAAGTAAAAGACAAGCGCGTTTTTTAAAATTTTTTATTTTTTATTTTTATACTGCTAATGAAGTCAGAAACAATTAGTTTATTAAAGGTAAAAGGTACTTATCATGGGATGAAACATTTTTTTTTTGAAAACCAGTATAAAATTTTTAATTGAATCAAATTCACTGAAATATAAATAAAACTCATTTATAAAATTTCATATATTTTTTTGTCTAGTGCATCTCTATAGTGTATAAGTCTATAAATTTTGTTTTAAATATTTCCATCTTATTTATAAAATCATAAAAAAGAAAATATTACAATAAAAAATTACAACACAATAAAATACAGTTTTGTAATAATCTAAATAAATCATCTCCGCAAGGATCATCATCAGATTCGTCCAAGTTAATGATAAGGGGAAGAGTATATCTAAAGCATCGATAAATCTTTCCCGTTCCCACACATCATTTATAATTTTATTAGTTCTTTTTGACCAACTTGTATTTGGATTTTTTTTTAATTAGCCCAAAATGGTAGGTGGCGTTATATCCATGATAATAAGCGACGGTTCTTCCAAGTTTGGCAACAATTTTTCTTCAAACCATTTCTCATTTTAGGTATTTATGAGGGGTATCATCTTGCCAACTTCGCCTAAAAGCCCCTTTATCCAGGCTTCATCCACAAAAACAAGGTTTTAATGGATTTTGAGAGTTATTCTTAAATTAAATTCTATTTAAAATTCTACTCGTTTTTGGGTTATGTGGGGTTGCTCTATTAAAAACGCGTGTTTCATACAGTGCATTTACGCTATTTAAATTTTAATTTTTTTAAACAGTCCGCTAATAAGCCAGTAGATATTTCAACACCATCAATGATTTTAAGGATTAGTTGTATCGTAGGTAACGTATTCACCTACTCTATACTTCCCATAAATACGCTCTCTTATGAATTTCGTGAAGTTATCGACCACGGGATTACAAAATAGCTATATTATTGCGATTCCTAAAATCTACATCCTTTACTATTCCCTTTGCCTTAATTCAGCGGCGCACCCAGGATTTTATGTTAGGGGGGGGGGGCCGCCAACCAGTGCTGGAAGCAAATTTTTTAATAAACTTTTGAGTTACGCATTTTTCTAGAACTTTGGAGCTTTTTTAACAGGTACTCTTGCAGGGAAGATCGCAATAGCATAGTCATGGGAGTCGTTAAACGGTTTCTTAGGGGGGGGGGGGGGCATTGGCGGCTTGTGACTTGTTAACTCGGGGGTGTACCAAAAGCCTGCTGTAGGCGAAATGCGCCGCAGGCGAAATTTTTTTAAGACCACGCACAAATTTGGTCAATAATTATTATAGTAAATATTTTAAAAATTCCTTCTTATTCTATTGAAAATGAAATAAGATAAAAAATAAGAAGGCTAATTTATTTTTCATTAGTGGGTACATTGTTTAAAAGTAAACTTCATTCATCTGTTTTTATTTGCAGCAAACTTATTAATAACAATAAAGTCCCTAGATTTACACTTTGTGGTATGTATCAAGTTAATTTTGAGAGTTTAGGTTTTCCCTTAATTTTAATTTCAATTTTTTGCTTAATACTTAATGAGCTAAAATTGTTTCTCAAACATTCATAGTCGTTTTGGCATTAAAACTTTTTTTTTTTATTAAAATAAGTCTTTACTACCCCAAAATAATAACAAAAATATAAAGGAAAACTCGAAATAATAAATTCATACATTCAATCAAACCATATTAAACCTTAATAAGTCAACTTTTGTCAATAAGTCAACTTCCAGGGGGAGGGGGGGGGGGGCAAATGCCCCACCTGGCCCCCCTCCCGTGAGGTAAATCTAAGAAAATTGACTTTTTAAAATACTTATCCACTTTCATAATTTTTCATTTCATTGGGGATTTTGGGGGGGCCAAGGCCCCCTTGGCCCCCCCTGGGGGCGCCACTGCCTTAATTCATTGGATTAGCTGCCCATACACCAGCATTCTTTCCCGTCATTCTTTCCTTCCACATTCTTTCCTTTTAAGAAATTGAAATGAAACAAACCTTTTTCTATACCTAAATGTAAGGCCGTCATCTCTTACTCCACTAACGATCGATAATATTAAAAGGAAAGAACGTGGACGGAAAAAACGGCGGGAATGATTGGCTGCCCATACACCAGCATTCTTTCCCGTCATTCTTTCCTTCCACATTCTTTCCTTTTAAGAAATTGAAATGAAACAAAACTTCTATTTTCTCTACCTAAATGAAGCGTAAGGCCGTCATCTCTTACTCCACTAACGATCGATAATATTAAAAGGAAAGAACGTGGAAGGAAAAAACGTCGGGAATGAATGCTGGTGTATACTAGGCTAATCTTTTCCGTCATTCTTTCCTTCCACATTCTTTCCTTTTAAGAAATTGAAATGAAACAAAACTTTTTCGATACCTAAATGAAGCGTAAGGCCGTCATCTCTTACTCCACTAACGATCGATAATATTAAAAGGAAAGAACGTGGAAGGAAAAAACGTCGGGAATGAATGCTGGTGTATACTAGGCTAATCTTTCCCGTCATTCTTTCCTTCCATATTATTTCCTTTTAAGAAATTGAAATGAAACAAAACTTTTTCGATACCTAAATGAAGCGTAAGGCCGTCATCTCTTACTCCACTAACGATCGATAATATTAAAAGGAAAGAACGTGGAAGGAAAAAACGTCGGGAATGAATGCTGGTGTATGCTAGGCTAATCTTTCCCGTCATTCTTTCCTTCCACATTCTTTCCTTGTAAGAAATTGAAATGAAACAAAACTTTTTCGATACCTAAATAAAGCGTAACGCCGTCATCTCTTACTCCACTAACGATCGATAATATTAAAAGGAAAGAACGTGGAAGGAAAAAACGTCGGGAATGAATGCTGGTGTATGCTAGGCTAATGCTGGTGTATTAGTAGCTAATGTTGAACACGAAACTCCCAAACCATCAGAAACTCTAAAACAGATAGGTATTTATAAAAACATTGCCATATACGTTTCATGTTTATTATTTTTGTTTTCACAATTCCTGCTTTATTATATCTACCGCGTAAACTGCGTTAAAGGGTCTTTCCGGCATCACTTTCCCTTTGAAAATAATCAAATAATTTTAAAATTAATGCTTCTACTTTATTTTCACATTACCGTGACATTTTTGAAATACTGCTAATTAAAAACGTCACTGTCAAAAATGGCAATAAAACTTTTTTGACTGGTAAAATTATACGACCATTCATTATTGACGCATATTTACTATCTCGCATAGTTCACGAATATTAGAAAGATAAGCGCTAGTCGTGACGTAACGGTCAGCGGTCGTTGAACAGACTTTAAAAACTTTTAACAATAATTGTACACCAATTATTGGTGTTAAGGTGGGAGTATCAACATGTTTGCCAACCTATAACCTATTTCGCGTAGATTTATTTATGTTTTCTAGCTTTTATACAAAATTTAAAGAAAATCAGTATCGACTTGATATTCTATAGGTAATAATTGACATATTTAATAAATATCAAGGAATTTCATAACTTATTTTAGGAAAATTGTATAGCGAAAAATATCGGGTAAGATTTTTTTTAACATTATTATGTCATTGTCACTCATTGTTCTTTCACTATACAATTCTCCCAAAATTAGCAATGAAATAAATTGATATTTTTGTAATATATCAGATACTACCTAAATAATGTACCGACGATATTGATTTTCTTTAAATGTTAGTTATTAAAATAATAAACTCAAAAAATCAACGCGAAATAGGTTATAGGTTGGCAATAGATTGAATGACGTTGAGAATTCAACCTTAACGTTGAGCAAACTTTTTTTGTACAACAAACTTTGGATTTTACCTACGCTGATTTTTTCATTAAAATTTTTAGTTAGTTTCTTAGTATTTATTACAACCATGCATCTTATCGATATTACAACCAAGAGAAATATGCCTTATTAGTTAAAAAAAAAAAATTTTAATTTGGTTTTTTTACTGAGGATTTTACTTTTCGATACATTATTATTAATTATTTTTCAGATATCTCCAAGTTGAATTGACATCCCTTTTAGAATTATCTCCATTAAATTTTAAAGACAATCCTTCATTGGAAAAAGTACACATTGGTTCTTGTCCAAGACTAACACGTATAGAAGCTAATTTACTTCGGGATTTACCCAGTTTGCGATTACTAAACGTTTCTTATTGCGGCATAACATGGATGCATCCGAGAGCCATTACGAGGCTGCCAGTATTAAAAGAATTGATATTAGTGGGCAATCGCATATCTGATGCTGGAATGGTGGGAAGGGCTAGCAGAGAATTGCCTCAATTGGAAGTGCTGAGGTTAGATGAAAATTACATAGGTAATTTACAATAGAAGTTTTCCTATAAAATATTTATTTATTCATTCAAGTATCATAGTCATCATAGGTCATACCGTGCGAACAAAAATTATTTCAATCAAAGAGGGCCTTGCATCTAAGGACGTAATGCTTAGCCGTAAAGCTTAATACCTATTGGGTGTGAGTAACTACTTAAATTAACAATCAATCAGTTATTCCGTCATATTTGACAGTCGTTACAAGTAATTTGATTCATCGCTGGTTTTTCCAATTTCTTGAACAATTCACACAATGGGGGTTTTCTATTTCACGTTCATAATAAGCTCAGTACGATACGCATTTGCGTATCGTAATGAAGCTATTTCGATACGCGTTTTTTCTTTATTTGATGTTGGTAACATTTAAATGTTTTATTTCATTGACTTGCGCGGCCTTTGTGATTTACGAGAAAACCCATTTTTCGCAGAGGAAAAATAGCTTGATAACCTACTTTTTTATTCTGTGTGGATAACAGTCATGTATGTTGGTTGCATAAATATATAAATCAATCTTTTGTAGATGCTTCAAACTATCATTTTCTGCCAAATCCCATCCAAAATTTAATCTACTAACCTTCCAATGTCGATTTTAACTTCAACTTTATTTGAATTTTCCATCTTCCCTATACTAAATTGCAATGCCGTGACGTAAAATCACGTCTTTTGAAATTCGAAAAAAAGTAGTAAAATCGCCCGAATTTCCGAACGCTCTGTATATGTACCGAATGTACAAGGATCACACAACGTATTCCGTCCAATTTCAAATCTCCTATCGCTAAAAGAACTTTAAAATCTCGTGGAGAAAATGGGTCAATAAATCAAAAAATGACAGTTTGCAAAATAATTTTTGTTGTCCAGAGGCTCCTATGATAAAAAATAGTATTATCAACATAAAATTTAGACATAAAAATTTACAAAATTTGAAGAATTTATTTTCTTTTTAAAATGTATTTTTCTTGATTATAAAAGGTGAAATAGAAAAAATGTATAAAGCACATGTTTCATAAGGCGTTTTAGCGCACGTGTCAATAAAGAAACTCGCCCTTTTGTGGCTCGTTTTTTAAAATAGACGCGTGCGCTAAAACCGCTTCTTATGAAACGTGTACTTTAATATACTATTACGGAACAGTACAAAACATTCATGGTTGAAGCGTATTTTCGAAACAGGGTTAGAGTAAATGGTGAGTGGCAATACAATCCGGGTTTGTGCATGGACGATTTTCACGAACATTTTCCTAACGTTGCTTTTATCGCCGGGGATTTTTATCATTGCCTGAAAAGAACCGTGGCTGTGTTTAGGGACACAGGTTCTATACACCACAAAAAAAAAGGAGCAGGAAGACCATCTGTAAGAATAAAAGAACTTGTTGCAAACGTTCGTGAAATAATGCAAAATACGCCAACAAATTGTATAGGTAAGACGCCTGTCCCAAGAAGTGGGAATATCTTATGGAACATGCAGGACTATTCTTAAGAAGCAGCTAAATTTATTTTCTTATAAAGTGCAAGTATTCCAAGAAATACAAGTCGCAGATTTTGAAAGACGCAGGAATTACTCTCAATGGTTTACCCAAAATTTATTGAAAATATATGATTTATTAGACCTGACATTTTTTTCGGATGAAGCCTGGTTTCACCTCTCCGGTTATGTGAATTCTCAGAATACACGCATGTGAAGTAGTGAAAATCCCCATTTTTTGTAGAGTCCACATTGTACCCTCAAAAAATTGGTGTCTGGTTCGCTGTGTCCCGAAGAAGAATTGTTGGTCCTATTTTTTTTTCCATGATACAGTTACAGCACAGCGGTATAGATACAATATTTTGAATCCATTTGTGGAGCAATTACTTGACGACGAACTACGTTTTGGATATTTTCAACAGGACGGTGCAACCGCCCATGCAGCCGCCGAAACTATTAACTACTTACGCAATTTTTTTGACGACAGATTGATCAGTTTTCGATCAGACATTAAATTCCCACCTAGATCACCTTGTTTAACGGTTATGGATTACTTCGTTTTTCCTCATTTAAAGAACACTATTTTTAAAACACCAGTTGCAAATTTAGAACAATTACAAGAAATAATTAAGTATCCAAGAATGTGGTAACATTTCTCCAGAGATGCTGGTCAACACTTTCAAAAATATGAAGAGATGTGTGAATTTATGCTTGGAGCATGGCGGTGGTCAATTTCAGCAATTTATGTAACTATTTTTCTTTCTCTTTCTGTATATTCTTACTTTGTTAATTTTGTAAACAACAAAAATAAATTTGTATTTGTCTATTTATTTTATTACCTACTCATTAGTTTGGCATATCATGTCATAATATGAATTTGACAAATCTTAACCTAAATTTGGTTAGATATATCGTCCCAATATCATTGTGATCTAAACCAAACCCTACGTTTTTTTAATCCAAGCCCTCTTTGATGCAAATAATTTTTGCTCGCACGGTACTTTAAGTACATTGACAACGACGAATATAATATGGTTTTCCCTTATTATTAAAAATACATAGTGCATTAGAATAGTTATTTGTGTAACTAGTGTAAAAAGTATACCTTTGTTGCATGATGCATGAAGTCTTCGTCTCGAGCTGCAATCAATGATGAGTGCAACAAATATGCTTTTTGCACACAACATTTTTTTCTACGATCGAATTTTTTTTTTGTTCAAATTTTATTGAAGAATACTTTACAATACAAGAAATATTACTAACTAATTCTTAACAATGACATACAGTTTAAACTAACGTTATTTCTATAAAACTTTACCACCGCACTTTAGTGGTGAAAAGCAAGGTAAAGGGTATTAAATGTCTGTGTTTGATGACATAATATATGTGATACTTTAAAACAATTAGATCCAGTCACACTGTTGCCATTGCTGGGGAAATTTCCCCAAATCTGGGGAAAATCTGCAATCAGTAGGGAAAAAGGGAAATTTTGTATAATTTAGGGAATTTTTTTTTTCTGATTTTGTGATATTTGTAAAAAATATATTAAGTAATCAGTTTATCACACTTCAATAATGAAGCACATAAAAAGAACAGGCTGTTGTTTCTTTGGAGCAGGCAGGCAGGGAACAGAGAGCAGTGAGAGCACACACGTGGATGCAGCGGTGTTCTGTGTAACTTTACGGAACTGGCGACCTTTTTTTTTTTTTTCTTTTTTTTAGAAGTCTAAATCGAACCTGCGCAACTCTAAATCATAAATGACCAATCACTCATTGCGGCTACACAAACTAGTTGCTATACGGAAGTGGCGACCTTTTTAACTGGAATAGTCGGAAGTCGATTATTAAAATAACCCGATTTTTCCCATCACTACTTTTTTCTTCAAATTAAACGATCTGGGGAAAATCTGAGGAATCTGGGAAATTTTAAAGAAATTATCTAGGGAAAAAAAAATTTTGGACCTGGCAACACTGTCCAGTCATCTTCTGGGAAAATAATTATATTTGGTCGACATATTGTAATAGACTTCTTTAAATTTTCTTAAACAAATCATTTTTTGACATGTCTTGGTCGCACTTTTTAATTAGGGCAGTTAAGTAGGGGAGAGTTGGATAAAACCGGGTACCGCTAAGTTCTGCCAAATTTCTGTTGCCATCTATCGGACAATACTAAAATTAGGGTTCTTAAATCGCCAACAGTCCCGTGTATTCATTTCTACATCATTTGAGTAATATGAGCCGAAGCAGTAAGATCTTAGGTATTAACTGTTTTTCGGTGCACCAAACTCGATTTTTAGGGTAAGTTTATAGTTTTTTTCCTCTACTGAATTACTAATGAGAATGACCATTTTAAAATTTATAACGTCTAACCAAGTATATTACCTCTAATTTGGTCAAAAAATTTAAATCATAACCAAAAAAGTTTACATATTATTTAATGTCTTGTTGATGAGTTCTACAAAACCGGGTAGTCCAGGTTGTTACAAAACCAGGTACCCGATTTTATCAGACCTGTTTTTTTTTCAGTTATTGCAGCGTTTTTTTTGCTTTAAGTTAACTAAAATATTATAAAAAATTATAAAAGAAAAACTATTGTCAGTCATGGAATCAAAAAAGCATCCAAAATGCAATAATTGAATTAGTAGAACATAGGATGGGATATAAAAGCCTAAGTTTTACCGTTCTTCAATAAACTTTAGAAGATCGTGTGAAAAAGGCAAGAAATATTAAAGAATTACCGATTGCAGATTCTGATATATTTCAGAGGAAGAAGGTGATAATGACGATGCGTTTCTGTATTGCCACGAACAATCTTTAAACTCTAACAGCGGTATGCAAGGTTGTAGGATCAACTTTAATCTAGATTAAATTCATTTTTACCGTGGTACAACATACCCAAAAATCATTTAAAACGGGATTAAAGAATAATCTGGATTAAGGACGGGTGCTGCATACTGCTGTTAGTCGAACAAAGGCTGGATAAAATGTGAATCTTGCATAAATGGGCTCATGAAGCCTGTAGTGCCTATGATGTTGTAGATCAAATTTTTTTGCCACTGCTGGTCATAGATGTTGCATTTTTTTTTTACATATTTTAAATAAATATTTTATTTTCTCCCTATTAGCCTATTTACATGATATTTAAGTTTTACTACCCGGTTTTATCATACCGGTTGGACAAAATCGGATATTTTGCAATATTTTCATAAAAAATTTAAAAAAAAATGGGAATATTTATAAAAAGTGACATTGGTATATTAAACTTAAGTCTTTTGCGAATATTTCAATCTACAACAAACGTTTGCTACCCTAAAATCGCAGAAGTATAATAGTCAATTTTTGGACTGATACCCGATTTTATCCAACTATCCCCTATATTAATCTGAAATGGTAAATTTGAACATGGCCCAATGCTTTACAAGTATCACTTAAATTATACTTTTCAAAACTTTTCATTATCTGATAATTAGGTACTATAAAAATAAATTCATTTCATACAAATAGGTATATATTGCTGTTTTAAGAACGATTTGACTATGGAGAACTAGAGGGTAGGAGGCCGATCGACAATGGCAGCATTTTCAAATTTTGTCCCGGTTTTTTGGTTAGTTCGCTATTGGCCGATAGATGCTCTCGCGTCGCATGTGGGCTGGTGTCGTCTTCTTCTTCTTCGTTTTTTACTTTTACTTTTGACAAATTGACATTTTATTTTCAAAATAACAAATGACGTTTGAAGACAAGACGAGACAAATAACGTTGTATTGTAATTGATTTCCATATTTATAATGAATAATGGTACAATTTATAAAAGTAGAGTTTGCTTTGTGTCGGGGTGTAAGACAGGATCTTTTTCAGAGAGGAAACGCAGCCAATTAAGTATATTTTTAGCTCCAAAGGTATAGCTAGAATGTTTAAAACCCTGTATTTTAAAAACCAAGCATCGTTGGAACTTTATACAGGCCGAGTTTACTAATAAGTACAACAAAGTAAGTGTAAATTCATATAAAAGTCCTTATTTGTTCCTTAAAGAACTAATTTAAATAAAAATAGTTATCGCGTCCATAGGAAACCATTTATTTGATAGCCCACTTCGAACACGAGCGCCATCTTACGGCGACTCGTAAAGCTGAATTACCGATGCTAATTTGGGACCGAATCCAATGCATTGCGATCGGCCTCCTAGAGTCGATTCACTCAGTAAACCTGCAAGATGGCCGACATGTCATATGACAAAAGTCATATTCCAGCTAAATAAAATAATTTTTTGCATTTTCAATGACTTTTGTCATATGACATGTCGGCCATCTTGCAGGTTTACTGAGTGAATCGACTTTACCTCAAGTCCTCCATAGATTTGACAAATCAAATTATTATTTGTTTATTTTTGCTGATAGCAACGGCAAGCATGGCCCCCTATGTCCAAAACATAATATTCGCCTGAGCCATGCGAAAGCTTTGTAATAAATTCATTGAATTGGTAAAAAAATAATTTCGCACCCTTATAGTAGCACAAAATTGTTAAAGAATAAAACATGTTACTACCAACCAATTTTTGAACTGTTTTCCATAACTAAAGTTGGTAGAGATACTGCGAATTATTTACTAAATATAAATTTCTACGACATTTAGTATAATGAAAGTTTCCGAAAACGATAGATTACAATAAAAATAGCTAATTTTTTATTACTGTAATTACAACTAAAGTTTGTAAACTATGGTAATTGTGATTTATGTATATTCAAATGTTTTTTCGAATTATTTACTAGAAAACATATTCCTACCGCCTTAAGCAAAATGAAAATTACAATATAATCGCAAAACGTGTTTATTCAAATGCGAAAACTGAATGAGGTCCTGTACCTATCCATAGGCCTCTTAAAACTCTTGTATAAGAGTTCTATGTACCTATCGCATCGGAAGTTTCTTGGTTAGATTATTGTTTACTATCCCTGCCAGTTGAAAATAAATAGACTTTAGACGTTTCATGGTTATCGTTTCCATAGTAACTAATTTGAAATTGCTTATAGATAAATTGGGTGAGGCTGCGTTTGTAGATCTTCCCGCCCTCCGCTCACTACATCTTTCAAATAATCGTATAACAGAACTACATCACGGAGCTTTTCACAGAGTTCCAAGTCTACGTAGCATAAACTTAAACGGTAATTCTTTACGTCGCGTTCATCCTGAAAGCTTCTTGCAAGAATCTGGTAGTGGACTTGAAGAACTGTGGCTTGTGAATAATGAAATAAGTCACGTTGCTGATCTAAGGGCACTTCTGGATACTTTACCACGGTAAGTTTGATGTACCGGGTGGCCAAATAAAAATGGACGCCGGCCATAGGTAACTCAGGGACCGTTTTTCACAAAGTTTTAAAATAAAATTTTTTATTACAAAATCTACCTAGAGAAATTACTAGAAATTATAGTCAAGTTCTTAAATTTACCATTAGAGGCGTTCAACCGATAACTAAGAAGATTATCGGGTTTTTATCATAGATATGTATTTACCTTTAGATAAGGACACAATAATCACGGAAGTGGGAAATTTATGGCCTCGCGCATGTAAACGAAGCTACACCGGATTAGGCATGCGCACTGCAACATTATCATTTGACGAATGGAAAAATAACAGGTCCGAGCTTTAAAATTTAAGTTCTTGCTCAAGAAATTGTAAAAGTTGATCTTCAATTTATTTTTACATGTACCTAAACAGCTAAAATTTGCCGCAAATTCTTGCCAAAGAATTGGAATTTGTTCCCAATTTTTGATCAAGTTAGGAAAAAAGGTAGTATAGTTCTGGCATTTTTAGTAGTTGCAAACCTATCAGATTTTGAGGATAGAAAAGGTTTGTTTCTAAATTTTGTTTAAAAATGATTCGTCGTCGTGTTTTTAGTTCAAAAAGGAAGAGAACAAGTCAAATAAATTATAAAACTTATAAAATCGAATATAACAAACAAAACCAGCAAAATAACCAGTGGCGTAACTAAGAATATGTGCGCCCCCCCGCAAAATTTTGAAAGCGCCCTGCTATTTTGCACCTGTCATACCATAGTAAAAAAGATTGTCATTTGTAAGCGTTGTTTAATATACAGTGACCGGCAGAAAGTGCGCAGCATATGGGAAAGTTTTTTACCTTTAAGTTTAGAAAATTAATTTTTATTATAGATAGGTTCTGCATGTTCTCAAACCAAAATAACACCCATTAAATTCGGTAAAAGTCTTATGGTATACGAGGTAGGATCAAAAATTTGAAATTCCGCTAAGAGTAAAGTACCACCATCTTTCATTTTAGAATATTTTTTTACTAAAAATTATTGTTTTAGTTTCAAAGTTATACCCAAATTCCAAATTTGGCTTATTTTGGACAATAAAAATGGATTTAATCGTGTTTTCTCAATAACTCAGTATAAAAAATAAATGGCAACCGAACAGTACGAAAATAAGATTTTCTGCAGACTTTGTTAGAGATTACTGTCGATCATAAGTCCGAGTAGTTTGTTTTCATAATATTATGCCTTTTTAAAATAAAAACATAAATATATTAAATATTTTTGCTGCACACCGTATTTTATTTTTCATTCAACTGATATTTTTTAATTTACATTGACTTAAAGCATCTCCTAAATAGTTTTTTATACATTGAAGTATGCATAGAAAGTTTTCTTTTGATTTATAAAGAAAAAAATTTAAATTAAAAATATATTTTGAACGGATTTTATTCGTCACGCAAAATAAGGAAACTTTCTATGCATACTTCAATGTATAAAAAACTATTTAGGAGATGCTTTAAGTCAATGTAAATCAAAAAATATCAGTTTGATGAAATTAACTTTTTCCCTCAGAAAATAAAATACGGTGTGCAACAAAAATATTTAATATTTTTTTGTTTTTATTTTAAAAAGCCATAATAATATGAAAACAAACTAATCGGACTTATGATCAACGGTAATCTCTAACAAAGTCTGCAAAAAATCTTATTTTCGTACTGTTCGGTTGCCATTTATTTTTTATACAGGGTTATTGAGAAAACACGATTAAACAATTTTTTTGTCCAAAATAAGCGAAATTTGGAATTTGGGTATAACTTTGAAACTAAAACAATAATTTTTAGTAAAAAAATATTCTAAAATGAAAGATGGTGGTACTTTACTCTTAGTGGAATTTCAAATTTTTGATCCTACCTCGTATACCATAAGACTTTTACGGGATTTAATGGGTGTTATTTTGGTTTGAGAACATGCAGAACCTATATAAAATAAAATTAATTTTCTAAACTTAAAGGTAAAAAACTTTCCCATATGCTGCGCACTTTCTGCCGGTCACTGTAGAAATATCTCGAGAAAGATATAAAACATTGTAGAGAACAATTTTTGTTGTAAAAATAATGTACTACTACGAATTTCAGCTTATTGCTGCGCGCCAAAATATGAATTTTGGTGCGCAGCGAGTTCTCTAGATTAGTAAGGTGCTCTAATTCTCTAGATTAGATTAGTAAGGTGCTTAAGGTGGCCCGATCCGTCTCCTGGCGGGTTTTCAACAAATGCTGTGTGTGATTGTAGCGGCGCCCACGCGGGGTTTCCGGCGCGGATATTTGTACGAACCTTGATACTGTTATTGTTAATTATGATTTACGCTACCCCTATTTTATATAGGGGACTCATATTAGTCATATTTCATTGTTTCTCATTCATTATTGTTAATTTTTAACTTTAATATTGTGATAATGAAACAATTATTTTATTATTTCTTGATTTTTTTTATATATAACGTCGCTTTTCATTTGTTTTATTTTTTCATCAAGGAACTTGAGGGCGCCCCTGGCTTTGCTGCGCCCCCCCGCAATTCGGGGTCTGCGGGGGCGTTAGTTACGCCACTGAAAATAACCAATCTTCGATATTAAGGCGTACCTAACCACAAGTGAAATATTAGATAGATCACTAATCCATACTTACTGAAAATACGAAATGCCCGGTATTTTACCCCTATTTGGGCATAATAAAATCATACAACGGCTGTTACTCTAGTCTTTGTTTATATTCCAATCCGAGTATCCCAGTCACTAAAAGCACACAATAGAGGGAACTTACATGAAAATTAAATTTGAAAAATAATGCTCTTAAGCGGAAGCTAATATCATCAAAAAGAGCCACAGTTCATAAAGAAATGTTTTTTTTTTTAATTCTCTGGATTAAATAGAAGCGATTAAAATTTGCTTGTGAGGTCAACGCGTCCTACAATACGCACAGTGCGAGAGCGGGATATTCATACTGCATGACGTCACACGACGAATTTTAATTATTTATAAAAAATTAAGGAGGGATATTTAAGACGTAATATTTTGTATATGTTATTTTTTGTTGTGGCTGAACATATTTATGCAATTAAAAAAATGTGTGCAAGTTCCCCATTCTCTAAACTACACAAAAACTAGAAATCCATAAATATTAGACACCCACAATAAACAACAAGGAATTCACAGAGAAAACTTAAAATACAACAACAAAAATGGCGCCGAGGCGGTTCCGGAGTGTATTTTGAGCATGTCGCTAAAGAAGGACGGGCCGACAACAAGAGGTTTGTGCGCATGCCCAATCCTGCTGGGAGGGAAGGCATTAGACCGGCGCCGGCGAGCCGTCCGCTCGTTCGTATTTTTTCATCCATGAAACGTAACGTTTGTTTGCGCAGGTCTGTCTATGGTTTTTATCGATAATATGCCAAATAAAATTATATCAAAAATAGTCTGAGGGGAAAAAAAATTTTACAAACTTGGTTTCGTTTGAAAGAGCTTGTCCTATAGTAACATTTGAAATTTTTAATGAGTGCCTCTTGTTATATTCTTCGCCGCTAAAAGGGGCTATGTGCACAATCATCAGATTTTTCAGTTTTTTTCAAAAATTTCAAATAGAACCATATTATTTAAATATTTGTTTGATACAGAAAAAAATAAAAACGAAGAAAACTGGTGGAAAAAAAATTATTAAAATTTTTTAAAAAAAGTTTCCTACCTACTTGCTTGGCGCTAAGCTTCCCTTCAACAACTACAACTATTTTAGACACCTTTAAAGCATAAACAGAACTTAATAAAATTAAGTCAAATGTTAAGAGAAAATGCAAAGACCAAAGTCGCAATTACAAAAGTCAGGCTAGGCAGCGCTAAGACCCGTAGGTCGCCGGTTAGGGAACCGAAACCAATGAAGACAGAAGAAAATGTTTCCTTTAATTTCGCCATATTTACTAGATTTAAGTAGTTCAAGGCAAACCGGAGTGATGAGTATTTCTTTCAAAAGAGCTTCCCTCAGTCTATTAGAGCAAAATGTATTAAATCAAAATTTTATTGTACTTTTTATTTCAAAGAATAAAACACTTTTATTATTGACATAACTTTATTTAGCATATTACTGATAAAAACAGAAAATGCTCTTTGTCATTATACACACATAGAACGCCCTCTAGCTGTAAATTTAGAAACTTGAAATTAATTTCCAGAATATTCGAACCATAGAGTTCTCATAGAGAATGAGAAGTGTATGATTCGAACCAATCATATCGTCAGGACATTATAGTACTATAGCTGATCATATTTGCCTTCCTTATCTACCTAAATGGACCTTCTAACATTTTATGTTATATATAGCCTAGAAATTTGCAGTAAGCTTCGTTTATTTAGTAAAACTTTATTTAGGTTGGTATTTTTGGACATGAGCTACAATCACCTTGAAGCGATCCCTTTTGGTTCTTTAAGAGGGCACCCAACATTGGAATACCTTAATTTGGATCATAATAACATTCATCTTATAGATACAGAGGCATTTGTAGCAATGCCAGCGTTAAGAGAATTGCGATTAAAGAATAATTCTCTTTCAAACACACTTCGACCACCATTATGGAATTTACCAGAATTGAAAGGGTTGGATATATCAGGAAACTTTCTCAGGTAGACAACGAGTATTAATAAAGTCTTAGGAATATAATAATTGTTTGCATTTTGTCTTCACCAAAGCGATTATATTTTTGAACAAAAATATGGCCAAACAAGAAAATTTTATACCGTCAGGGCATGGGCATGTATGAAATATAATACATTGAATACCATTTAATTTATGTTATCTAACTACAGTGTAGTACCTACTAAAATGTTTGTTTGAAGGTGGTGACAGTGAAGTATTTTCAAAAACATTACCATGTCGGACTTCCATTGTCTTTATTTTGTTATTATTATTTTTTTAAATTTATTTATTTATGACCTCAAAT
The DNA here is from genome assembly GCA_963969555.1 of Polydrusus pterygomalis. Classification (NCBI taxonomy): domain Eukaryota; kingdom Metazoa; phylum Arthropoda; class Insecta; order Coleoptera; family Curculionidae; genus Polydrusus; species Polydrusus pterygomalis. Next base: position 71,192,143 of record OZ018376.1, read on the forward strand.
CAGTACACAGATACTGGCACGGAGGCCTACCTACACGTACAATCAAAATAAAAAATCTTTTATAGGTACATAACAGTCGCTAAATAATGAAACATAATTATGTTAGGTAATTCTTTGCAGGGTCTTTAGTTTTAATAGAATTTTTAAAATTTATGTAAGTCTTTTTGGCTGCTTTACTAATGATGTTTCCGGTGGATGCTTCGGAAAATTGAGGAGTTTTGACACTTTTTGGTTCTAGAGAACTTATTTCTAAGGTTCATGTCTGTTCTTAAGTGGCACTTATGAAAGTCCAAATTTTTGCTCAACACTACATTTAATTTTAGTAATTTATTTTCTAAACAGTATAGTATTAGTTTTGTTTGTTATAGTTCCTTTGATTGTCTGATGTTTAGAAACGGATAACATCTATAAATATAGCTAATTGTCGTATAGTAGTTTAAAGAAAAAATACTTTTTATAGTCTTATTTTGATACCTCTGCAGCTTGTCCAACATGTATTCGCTTGTGTTCCCCCAACATGGTATTAAGTACCTTAAATGTGGTTGGACAAAACAATTGTATAAGACGTATTGTGTATTTTTGTTTAATTGAAGGGCGCCTCTTCTGATATTTCCAATAATGGGAGACAGTTTTTTAATGACGTGATCTATATATGTTCATTGAAAGTTAAGTTATTTGAAAGGATTAGGCCTAGATATTTGTACTGTGTAACTTTTTTTAGAACTGCGTTATTTAGTTTGATATAGCTTGATTTGCTGTTTATTTTTTGTTTTAAAATCATATACACTGTCTTTTCGGTATTAATAGTAAGTTTATTTTGACACAGCCATAAAATAAAGTTTCCAATTCACTATCTAATCTTTGACACTTTCTTTTAGAAATATTTTTTCTTCTTCCCCAGTTTATTTGGTTGGTTTAGACCCCTCACATACTGAGTTTTAACTTTTACTTTTATTAATTTCTCCATATTGTCTCTTTTACACATCTTTTTTAATTCCATGAAAACTCCATTAAGGTCCTCCACCATTTTCTCTTTTGCTAAAACCATCAGCACTATATAAATATTTTTTCTGTCTCCTGATGATGAACGTTTCTACGTTCGAAACATGTAGAGACACTTATTGAATATTCTTATTCTATTAAACTTTGTGGAGGAAGACTTTGAGTTTTTTCTTTCTTTCGCTCACTATTTAAAGGTTGCTCAAGGGAGTTTCAGTTATCCGAGGTAAGAACTAGACGTGTCATCCGCGAACATAAAATATTTACAATTTAAACCAGCATATTATTTTAACCTATGTACATAAGGTATTGCAGTGGACCTAGGACGGAGCCTTGGGCTACACCCACTCTAATTTCCTTTTCATCAGTTGAGATTTTATTTATGATCGTACACTGTCTTCGAATGGTTGAGTACAACTTTAGGAGTTTTTGGCAGATTCCTCGAAATCCCATTTTATTTAATTTTTCTAATAACAGCGGTATATCGATTATATGAAATGCCTTTTGAAAATCTATAAAAACCGTAGCCACATATTTATTTTGATCCATTTCGCTGCTTATGTATTCCAGGAGGTCCACTGTGATTCCCCAGGAGTTGCTTGTATATTCTTATTATATTATTATTGTTATTTGTAATAAAATAAAAACAATGGAAGTCCGACAAGGTAATTTTTTTAAATTTTACTAAAATGTTATTAAATGTTTTAAAATTTTTTTTTATTTTTTAGAAGATTAGAACCAAATTTTCTTTCTAAACTACCATCTCTAAGAAAAATTGATCTAAGCCGCAATGAGCTCACATTTATTGATCCTGCAGCTTTTACCCTGACTCCTTCATTAGAACACGTAAACATATCATTCAACGATTTAGCAACGTTACATCCCGCCACATTTAGACACCTGTTGGGGCTGTACGAACTGGATATTTCAAATAATATGCTTATGGAGTTTGTACCAGGTCTACCTCGCGGAATAGAATATCTACATCTTAAAAATAATGACATTACTTTTATTCCACCGCCTCCAACACCTGATTTGGATCTTCCTTCTCTAAAAATGCTTGACTTAACCAGGAATAAAATTGAAGTTGTTCCAAAAGGGAGCTTTAAAACGTTGCCACAGCTACGACGTTTGTATTTGGGTAGAAACTTTTTCAAAAAGCTCGATGATGGTAGCCTCAAAGGTTTAGGAAGATTAGAAACGTTAGATCTAAGAGAGAACGGAATAAATCAAATAAGCCCCAACGCATTTAAAGATCAAACGGAACTGCGAGACCTAAACTTGGGCGATAACAGATTGGACTTATTGGCGTCGGAACTCTTTAATTACACGCAACATCTTAAAAGACTTAATTTGACTAAAAATATGATTTCCGAGATTCTTCCTGGAACATTAGATAAAAACAAAGAGCTACAAATGATAGATTTATCAAACAACAAATTAACTAGACTTTCTTCGACGTTTATGGGCTTAAAAAATTTACGTGTTCTCGAATTAACACGTAACAGACTTAATTTTATGGATCCTGAAATATTAGGAAGTCTTCCCTCGTTAAGAATTCTTAAACTATCGTTTAACTATATTCGAGAACTTAAAGAAAATGGATTTAATAAATTGCAACATCTCGCAAGCCTCGACTTAGATGAGAACGAGTTAGAAGTTATTGAACCAAATGCTATCAAATCGCTTCCAATTTTAAGAAGGATCAAACTTAGCAGAAATAAAATAAAAGTAAGTATACCTTGATTGATTGAGATTGAGAGGTGGAAGAGAACCATTGATCAAGGGGAAAATGTTATAGCTGTATTTTTGGATTTTAAGCGGGCATTCGAAACAATTGACAGGGCTAGATTATTGAGTAAATTGTATCAGTATGGTATTCGCGGAAACGTTTATAAATGGTTTAAATAGTATACTAAAAGTACGAGTTTCATAAGAAGCGGTTTTAGCGCCCGCGTCTATTTTAAAAAAAGAGCCACGAAGTGGCGAGTTTTTTTATTGACACGGGCGCTAAAACGCCTTATGAAACATGTGCTTTATACATTTTTTTCTATTTCACCTTTTATAATCAAGAAAAATACATTTTAAAAAGAAAATAAATCCTTTAAATTTTGTAAATTTTTATGTCTAAATTTTATGTTGGTAATACTATTTTTTATCATAGGAGCCTCTGGAAAACAAAAATTATTTTGTAAACTGTCATTTTTTGATTTATTGACCCATTTTCACCACGAGATTCTAAAGTTATTTTAGCGATATGAGATTTGAAATTGGACGGAATACGTTGTGTGTTCCTTGTACATTCGGTACATATACAGAGCGTTCGGAAATTCGGGAGATTTTGCTACTTTTTTTCGAATTTCAAAAGACGTGATTTTACGTCACGGCATTGCAATTTAGTATAGGGAAGATGGAAAATTCAAATAAAGTTGAAGTTAAAATCGACATTAGAAGGTTAGTAGCAGTGGCGTAGATAGCTTTTCATTCTGGGGGGGGTCTCGGGCTATTTCCCCGCAGGAGGCGCACCGCCGGAGGCGAAAAATTTTTGGGGTGCCACGCCCTAAAATTTTGTTTTGAGCTCTCAAAAATGTAGCTTTAAAGTATCAATTCAACAAAGTTTTCCCTGTTATTTTGAAATGGATAGATTTTTTTTAAAATATACCCATTTCTTATACAGTGTCCGCAAGAAAGTCCGCATCAAATGGGATTTTTTTTTATTATTAGGTATAGGTAAAAATTGAAAAGGCAGTTCGTTTTTGCTTACCTAAAAACCAAAAATGACGTATACTGAAGCAGCTGCACGACTTGCGTTACCTGTCAAATTTTACATTTTTAATAAAATAGGTTCAAAAATGCCCTAATTTAACAAAATATCGAAAAACTTTATTCGAAAAAGTTGATTATTTAGGCATTAAGTAAAATTTCAACGAAAGCTTCCAATATTTTCTTTTTGTACATCTGTTTACTAACTTAAGAAAAATGAGAAACGTCTGTTTTGGCAAAACTGATGTAATTAGATAAACTTTGCATCAAGCAAACATTACATACTAATCAATAACAATTTCAGTTTTTGAAGCAAAACAAATAATAGGAAACAAAAACTTTACACAAAATTGCATTAAGATTACAAATTAAGTAAAGGCAAATGGTTTTACTTCGATGTATAAAAGTGAATCTACGAGGGTTGATCAAAATTTTCAAGAACCTGGCAAAAAATAAAAATTGTATTAGACTGTCAAAATTTCGCACAGAGACTAAAAATGCCTAAATAAACAACTTTCTCAAATAAAGTTTTTCGATATTTTGATAAATAATGGCATTTTTGAACATATTTTATTAAAAATGTCATATTTGACAGGTAACGCAAGTCGTGCAGCTGCTTCAGTATACGTCATTTTTGGTTTTTAGGTAAGCAAAAACTAACTGCTTTTTCAATTTTTACCTATACCTAATAATAAAAAAAAATCCCATTTGATTCGAACTTTCTTGCGGACACTGTATAACGTAACGCGAGCGTTTTGGCGTTTTTATTTTGATAAGCACTAATGGAATTAAAAGGAGATAATTTTCTTTTTTTCAACAATCCTTTTTCTTTGTGGCTTTGAATATGTTGATTGTTAATTGTTTAACTTACGTATCGTGATATTGTCTTACTATCTCTGGGGAGGGGTCCAGACCCCCTGGACCCCCCCCATATCTACGCCACTGGTTAGTAGATTGAATTTTGGATAGGATTTGGCAGAAAATGATAGCTTGAAGCATCTACAAAAGATTGATTTATATATTTATGCAACCAACATACATGACTGTTATCCACGCAGAATAAAAAAGTAAGTTATCAAGCTAGTTTTCCTCTGCGAAAAATGGGTTTTCTCGTAAATCACAAAGGCCGCGCAAGTCAATGAAATAAAACATTTAAATGTTACCAACTCAATATGAACGTGAAATAGAAAAAATTATTTAAGTAACAGGTCACAAAAAAAAAAATATCAAAAACATATTCAAATAAAAAAATAAAAAAATATAGGAGTTCCTCAAGGAAGTATACTAAGTCCAATATTATTTATTTTATACATCAACGATATGCCTTTAGTTTTAAAAATGTGTAAGTTACAAATGTTTGCTGATGACACCTTAATTTACATTAAGGTTTTAAATATTTTTGATGGTCTAAATACTCTAAATTCTGAGATAAATATATTATTAAATTGGCTACAAGTAAATAAATTAAAATTCAATATTTCAAAAACTAAATGTATGCATGGTTATGGGTAATAATTTAAATTGTCAAAATATAAATGTTGTAATTGATGGTGAAAAATAGGAATTAGTAAAGTTTTAAATATTTCGGGATAATCATTGATTCAAGATTAAAATTTTTTAATTATTTTGAAAGTATTATATCAAAGATTGCCGGAAAAGTAGGTTATTTTAAAAGAATCAGTTCTAATTTAAGTTCGTTTTCTAAAAAAACTGTACTTATTTAATACTATTATATTACCACATTTTCTTTATTGTTCTTCCATTTTATATTGTGCTAGTGAGGAAATATTTAATAAATTACAAATATTACAAAATAAGGCAATGCGGATTATTTTAAATTGTGACAAATATACAAAAATTAATTTTATGTTGAATAATTTAGATTGGTTAAATGTCAGAAACTAAATTTTTTATTTAATGTATCTTTATACATAAAATTAAAAATAATTTATTGCCTGATTGTTTAAAAAAATGTTGGTCTTTTAATTATGTCCATCATAACTATAAAAGAAGAACTAATCAAAATTTTTATGTGGATAGAGTGTCTAAAACATTAGCTTATAAATCTATTTTTTATAAAGGTTTGATTGAATATAATAATTTGGAAAATTCTATTAAATCTCAAAAATCATTAAAATTGTTTAAAAAAACTTTAAAAATACATTTAATTAAAAAACAAAATGATACCTACGTAATATTTGATACAATTTACAAAATGTTTAACTCTTCTGTCTGTTTTTGTTAAAAGAAGGTTGGGTTTTAAAATTTAACAATATATCTATAAAAATGTGTTAAAAAATATTTAATTGTAGCTTTTTGCTAAATATAACATGTTACTACTACTACTACTACTACCTATAAATAGGATAATAATAATAAAGAAAACCCTAAACATAAACTTGCTAGTTTTACTAAATGGCTTTAAAAAGTAATGGTTTTCAAAAGACTGCATGCCGAAAAGAGGTATTGCAATGGGGCTACGAAATTGTTGAAAAGCTGAGGACACTTTGCAATATTATTATTTAGTATTATCACAACCTATTAGGGTATCTGTGTTATTATCATATATATTTACCTTTAGATAAGCATACAATAATCACGAAAGTGGCAAATTTATGGCCTCGCGCATGTAAACAAAGCTACACACAATTAGACATGCGCACTGTATCATTATCATTTGACAAATGGGAAAATAGACAGGCCCGGGCTTTAAAATTTAAGTTGTTGCTCAAGAAATTGTAGAAGTTGGCGATTTATTTTTACGTGTAGCAGCTAAAATTTGCTCCAAATTCTTGCCAAAAATATGGAATTTCTCAATTTTTGATCAAGTTGGGAAAAAAGGAGGAACAAGTCAATTAAACTAAAAAAACTTATAAATCGAATATAAAAAACAAACAAAGCCAGCAAAATAACCAATCTTCGATGTTATCGCGTACCTAACCTCAAGTCAAATATTAGTGGTATATATAACTTGTATTGATTTTTACAATTGGGCAAAAACTTGGGTACCTACTAGGCTGGGCCGAAAAAGTGAAAAATTGAAAATTGCAAATGGTATATTTGCCAATATCTGACTATACATCTAAAAGTAATTTGTGGAAAATTACTTTTAGATGTATAGTCAGATATTGGCAAATATACCATTTGCAATTTCCAATTTTTCACTTTTTCGGCCCAGCCTAGTACCTACCTACGTGTAAAACATTTTCAAGCACAATTCCTTGTTCAAGAATTTGAAAAGGTTTTTGCCCCAGAACATGACCCGTTTAATACTTTCACCCTTGGATTAATATAAACATACCTAGTTCTTTACTTTTTTCTTTTATATAATACTAGCGACTCGCCCCAGCTTCGCACGCGGGTCTAAAATGTGTTTATTTACGACATCACATTACAAACCTCTAAATTGATCAGTGTTTCTCTACAATATTATGCATGTATTATACATATAAACCTTCCTCTTGAATCACTCTATCTATTAAAAAAAACCGCTTCAAAATCCGTTGCGTAGTTTTAAAGATTTAAGCATATAATTATAGGGACGGACAGACAGCGACAGAGACTTTGTTTTATACTATGTAATGATAAGTATAGAGAAAAGTGTCTTTAATAAAGGTACCTATTCACGTTCAGTCGGCCGTCAGTCCGTGGACTGTCCGTCCTGGCCGGCCGGCCGTTATCGAAAGTCAAACTACACGTACAGTTTTATTCACCGATTACGGCCGGAGGATTTCTGCCGGATTCGATAGCGGCCTTTAGTTTTTGTTATTTCACCATACACGCGCAGTTATTTTGACAGGTCAAACATGTCACAAGAACAGTGCGCAGCGGCAATTGTTGTTATTGCACACGAACAAAGAAAAGGGAAAAGAAAAACAATTTGGATGAAAGACTGGCTAAAAAGACGTTGCACTTTCTCCCACATGGAGCTTGTACGAGAACTGAGGCAATCGAGTGCAAGTGATTTAAAAAACTTTATTAGGATGAATGATCATTGTTTCCAGTATTTATTAAATTTATTAAAACCGTATATTACAAGAAAGGACACCGTAATGCGTTTTTCAGTTCTTTTCTGAACGCACTTTTCATATTATTTATCTTATATTTCACCGAGTCTTTAAGTAGCTTCGACATCTACTGTTTTATATAGTAAAAGTAATTCTTCATATTATGCTTTAATTCGCAAAGCCCTATTAGCATATGAAAAGTATTTTATTTTCCACAAATATTTATGTTTGCGGTACAACTCAATAAAATTCTTGATGAAGTTAGGATGGTTTGCGATTTTGTTCGGCGTTACTGAATAAAAACTATAAAATTTTAGAAAGGACAGAAATAAGACACTTGAAGTCTTTCTCTACTGGTATATTAAAATAAAGTTTTAATGAATGGTAAATTATCTACATGTTTCGAATGTATATACATTTGTACATTTTGGCTCTCGACATTACTTAATTAGAAATTAAAGTTTAAAAAGTTTTAAATGTGAACTGGAGCTGACAGTTCTGAAAAGATAAGGTTAAATGGATGTCTACATGACATGACATGACATGACATGGCCTGCAGTCCAATGCCGGTCGGTAAACTACTACACACGTTAAGTTTTAACAGACGACAGGCCGCCGGCAGAACGCGACTCGTCATTTAACTGCGTGTGTGTAGTGAGTACCGGCAGCCCGGCCATTATCTCTCCGGCAAAATACGGCCGGCCGACTGAACGTGAATGGGTGCCTTTAAACTTTTTGAAGCAATATATTGCCAGAAAAAAAGGCGTACCTAATTAGATTGCAGGGCTGCAAATAAAATATACCAAAACATGCATCGAAATAATCTGTCTTGGTGTATGTTTCTCTTTAATTTCATACCTTATTTGTGTAGCCTAGGCCTAGTTTGATGTTGAAGAAGTAGTCCATACTCAAAGTGGAGTTAAATGATACAGAAAAAGAAAAGCACGAAGTCTTTCTCCACAATCTTTATTAATCGAAAAACTAGGCGAACCTAGTATCACATCGACATGTTTCGAGTGTAGAAACACTCATCATCAGGAAACAAAGTGAAAATTAAAATGCTGATGTTTTTAGCAAGAGAAAATAATGGTGAGATTGAGCTGTAATGGAGCTTTCCCATCCTACACGTGTTGGCTACAGTAGCACCTCTATAACGGGAACACAATAATTTTTTTTTTTTCTAAAAAAATTTCTTAAAAACTTTTTCTACACAATGTGTCTGCTTTGACTCTGGCGGGGTAACTGGGCCGTAAAAAGCCTGGTACCCCAACTGTTTTTACTTTTACAATAAAATATGCTTTGACCAAAAAATAATTTTTTCTTTTTCTCTTCTTTTCTTTACATCTCACCCCAACATTTTCAAATGTTTCTGACTGGGCTCAATAAAACTCAGGATGTTTCAGTAATTTATTAATACTTTTAACAGATATGTTTTTCAAAACTCCCTAATTTTTACTACCCTATCTTTTTCTGCACGACAGTGTGCTTCTACACCTAACCCTCGACTCTTCAGTATGCTGGAGTCTTGATTTTTGACCTTCTGATTTTTCAATTTTACATCTCTTGTACACCATTAAAAGCTCCATTACGGCTCAATCTCACCATTATTTTCTCTTGCTAAAAACATCAGCATTTTAATTTTCACTTTGTTTCCTGATGATGAGTGTTTCTACACTCGAAACATGTCGATGTGATACTAGGTTCGCCTAGTTTTTCGATTAATAAAGATTGTGGAGAAAGACTTCGTGCTTTTCTTTTTCTCTAGTTTGATGTGTTTAAATTGATCATAATAAAATAAAGTTATATAAGTAAGTATCAAGATACATCACTACTCCATAATTACTGAAAATACGAAATACCCGGTATTTTACTCCTATTTGGGCATAATAGAATCATACAACGGCTGTTACTAGTCATTGTTTATATTCCAATCCGAGTCACTAAAAGCACAAACACAACTCACTAAACTACACAAAATCTAGAAATCCGTAAATATTAAACACCAAGGAATACACAGAAAAAATTTAAAACACAACAAAAATGGCGCCGAGCCGGTTCTGGAGTGTATTTTGAGCATGTCGCTAAAGAAGGACAGACCGATAAAGGTTTGTACGCATGCCCAATCCGGCTGGGAGGAAAGGCATCTGACCGCCGCGAGCCGTGCGCTCGGACGTGTTTTTTCACCCATAAAACTTGAACTTTTGTTTGCGTACGAAATAAGCTGTATCACGTATCTAAATTATAAATGTCTATGGTTATTATATATTATATTATTTACGTCATGATTTTGACGCAAGGCTGTGAACACATCGTAAAAAACTCAGCCGGTTTAATAAGGAACCTCACCGCCAAACTTTTGTGTTTTTTTTAGGAAATACCAAATATGGCTATGGTCAATCTACCATCACTTCAAGTTGTAGAGTTGCAAGAAAATCAACTAATATCCATTGCACCTGGTGCTTTTGCAGGTGTGCCACACTTGCTGATGTTAAATCTTAGTTATAACCAAATACAAAATTTCGAAGAAGCTGGTTTAAGGGGAACAAAGTCCTTAGAATTGTTGGACATCAGTAATAATATTATTACTTCGGTGGCCAGTCCTAGCTTGGAAAAAATGGAGTGGCTGGTAAGTTTAAAGTCGTTACCATGGAGACGGCCGCGTTGATTGAGATTTTTTGCATGGATGCAATAAGTCCTCATAATTTGAAGTATAGAATTTAAGTTCTTAAATAACAATGGTTTTGAACGAAAGGAAACTGGGTTAACAAGTTCAATTTAATTTGAGATTTTCTGTTTTAGGTAGAGTTGAGAATGGATAGTAACAAAATATGCGGAGTGCAAGGATCGCCTTTTTATAATATGCCAAGGTTAAGAGTTTTAAGCATGAGGGACAATAGAATGATGTCATTTCCTGAACGAGTACTTGAGAGAATTCGAAGCAATATAGCTGTTCTGGACATCGACGGTAGGAGAATATTTTTTTACCTGAAATGATACAAAAATGTATACCCATTTTTTTTTAAATACCATGCATGATGAATGGAAAGTTGCTTATTATAAGCACTAAAATTCCGATTTTTTTTTATTATTGTCGCGTATCGAAATGGCATGCGACTGGGTTGTGTAGCTTAGATGGTTTTGACTTATGTTTTTATTTTCTACTGAGAGTGTTTATTATTTACTGTGCCCTTAATGGTGTGCTACCCTATTTAAAATTTCAGATAGAATATCTAATCACTGAAACACTAAGGATTTTTTAAGAGATTTATTGGATGAACAGCAATACAGCAAAGCAATGAAAGAATGAAAGATTACAATAAATATTGCGAATAAAATACAAATTAAATAGCTCTCTAATAAGGAGAGAGATTGTCCCTTTTTACTCACTTTAGGAAGGTGTTATTCCAGCAAGTTTAAAGAAACAATTTCTACTTAATAGATAACTCTGACTAAAATGAGAATTATACAAAATGTATACCATAAACAGTTAAATAAATTACTCAAAGAACACTTACGCAATTGGGGCAAAATAGACTGGTTCTGGTGCAGAACTCTTCATGACTTCAAAAATTGTTGAATTTAATCTTGACTTTAGACTGAATAGACAAACGGGCAGAGGTTACCCCTACACTTGAATAATTGTTACTCCCTGAGTAAGCGTTCCTTCGAGTTTTTATACAGTTTTGCAACCCTTATCAACTGGAAGAAGTGGTTCCGTTTTGCTATGTCAGCAATAATTTTGCACGTAGAAGTGGAACCCTTTATCCCCAATTACAAACATTCGTCTACTGACTCTTCCTACGAAACCAGAAATGTCCTCGTCCATGTTCTATCCACTATTTTTCACTACACCTCTTCTTATCAAGCTCAACACCCATTAAGAGTCTTAGCACCACAGCGAAGTACGAGATGAGTAATCCGTCCTTAAGGATACCAATCCATATCCGTCAATATACTACATATTAGAATATCTTGTATTAAGAAATGTATATTTTGGCAAAACAACTCCATATATGACTTGTTCCGCACAAAAACACAAATCCTAAGATAAACATGTTGGTAATTTTATTATTTAATTAGAAACAATGACTTAAGATACAGGTAACAACTCTTACGTTCTCATAAAATTTAGAAGAAGGTAAAAAAAAGTCCAACTTGTAAAATAAGAATATCTAGATTTCTTAATGAACACTAAAATCTTCTGCTTTTTACTTTTAAAGATGTAAATTTGGAGGATTTTTAAAAAGGAATTGTGACTGAAACGATGTTATTGAAAAAAATACCTATATGTTGTATAAATAACTTTAAGTTGAAAGTGTTCATGCCAAATTAAAAAAAAAAATTAATATATGAAAAAATTGAAAGTCAGCCAAAACTTGTCCAACTTCAAAAAATAATTACGCGTATTATATTTTTACAAAATGATCTAAATATAAAGAAATTCGTTCGTAAAATGCTGGTAAACTTAAAATAATTTAATGCATTAGAACTGCCACAATTCCTTTGTAAGAATTAGTTTTTTTTGATGTACCTACATTTACGTTTCTAATCTTTACATGCTTTTTTTGCCGACGATGCGACGCGAAAAAATGGATATTACACGTTGACGAAAAACTTATTTTGGTAACCACGCTCTATTGATCAATAAGGATTCTCATCAGACCAAAAATGCTCATTGTGGAGGTTTTTACGCCATCATGCTCAAATCCAGCTTCGTCCGTGAAAAGAATATTACGAACAAAATTTTGGTTACGATTATGAAATATTCTAATTGTATTGCAGTATTGCAGAAATTCACACGAGCAGCAGGATCCTCGGCAGATGGGGCTTACACCCCTTGGTAGTGGTACGGATAAAGGTTTTCCTCGTGTAATTTTTCATGTACGGAGCTCTTTGGAATGCCCTCCTTGATAGCAATATTTCTTACACTTGAGCTAAGGTCACACACAGCTACTTTTGCAGCGATGCAACATGAAAAGTTGCGCAGTAGAAGTGAATCTTCATGTGAACTGTCGTGCAACCTTGGAAGTAGCGGGCGCAGTACGGCTGCGTGCAGTATTTTTTAGCTGCGCGCAGTCTTATAAGTAGCCACGTGTGAACGAAAATTTTACGAGTTGCGATCGCTGCAAAAAATATTAGTTTGGTTGAAACTTATATGCAGCGGCAGCGTGTGTAGTCTTGTTTTTTTTTTATTAGAGGTGTCACCTTGTCTAGTAAATACTCGAAGTCCACGGATGATATCCGTAAAAAGTTTTTGTAAAATACATTATCTCCAGAGGAGAGAGAGCAAATTATTCATAGCTCCACAGCTATTTCTTTTTTCAATCCATTTTTTACCCATATTTTCTTTTTCGTAATGCCTCATCGTCAACATCCATATTTTACACGACCCCAACAGATTTTTCGAATCAAAATCGCGATGCAAACACGGCAAAACCTTTCAGTATACTGCTTCTGCAGCTACCAGCAGTGATCAACTATTTACTGCTCTTAAAATGGCGTGTCGTGTCTGAACAGTATTGCAACTTTTTATTGAACTCGCAGTTTTAACTGTGCGGCTGCATACAGCGCGCTACTTTTGCGATAAGTGAACAAGACAAGCAACTTTTGCTGCAGCGACCGTAAAATTGCGCTGCAAAAGTAGGTGTGCGTGAGTCTAGCTTTATATTGGGATTATTCCCTATCGAATTCAAAATACGAGCGTCTGCTTCTACTGTTCTAGTATTCCGTGCAAGGGCGTCGCCAGCCAGTGAGCTAGGGAGGGGCAGCATAGAAGAACTGAAGAAAACATTAAGATAGAAAAGTTTTAATTAAAAAAAATAGAAAACGAATAAATTATTTACTTACAAAATCAATTTAAACATAATCGTCTAGAGTTGCTAGCGAATTTGTTGGTTACTTTGTTTATAAAATCGTCCAAGTTCTTGAAAATATGTTGCCTGTGTACACTCATCATGGCGAGGCCATTGAGGCGAGTTCCAGTAATCGTGCTCCTCAACCAGGTTTTGATTCTCCTCAAGCTACTGAATGACCTTTCAACTGTACAAGTGGTACAAGGTAAAGCAATAAGAATCCTCAAGGCCTTCTTTATCGCAGGAAAAAAATCGTCAGTTTCCTTAAGGACTTCCACAACACTTAGTTTGGTCGATTTTGGTTTTTCCTCCCATATTTTTTTCCAAAGTTCTATCTCATTCTTGATATCCAAAATACCGTAAAAGTTTCTGAATTCCTCGCATGCGTTTTTCATTTGCGCAGGGTGTAGTTTTGTTAGGGCAAAGGATGGTCTATTTTCTTCAGAGAACCTTATTTAGAGGAAATTTATAATTGAGTCCAAATAGGGAATTGTCATAGACCTCCGCCAGAATTCTGAATGGCTTTTTGCCGGGTGGTTGCTGCGGTGTTGTTGTCTTTCAACAGTACGGGGTATGGATTTCATATCTTCCAGTCCAATTTTTTCCGCAATAGCAGTAGCATCTGTGATAATATCTTCTGTAACTTTTTCGGGATCGTTACGGTGGTCTTTGATCAGTTGTAAAATGCGACTAATATGCTGGGATGCCTGAACCGTGTCCAAGGATACTGTTAGGAGCACGCTTATTGTAGGTTCTATAATACCGGAATATTTGGATATCAATACGAGGCTAAAAATAAATGAAGCTTTGGAAGCTGCCGCATGGAGCTGATACGCATATTTCCTTGTCGCATTATAGCCATCTCGAGACAATGTTTCTAAAGCCTCCATTATAGCACAAACATTCTCTTTAAAAACTCTGATGCTTTCGTGTTTTTCGCTCCACCTTGTTTCGCATAACCGGGAAATATTGGGTATTAATTTCCGTCTTAGAACCGATTCTCGAAAAAATGTTATTATATCCTTGATGGTCCCAACGGTATTTCTGATGTCGGGCAGAGCGTTCAGATCATTGATGACCAGATTGAGCTTATGTGACGAGCAATCTTCGCGAACCGATGCAGTGTTGCCGTTGATTCCTGGAAATTCTCGGTTATTGTTTCGATTAGCTGGGTGCGCGTAATTTTATTTTTAATTCCAGTAAGCCGTATTTTTAGAACCTCTAGGGGGGGGGGGCAGCTGCCCCCCCCTGGCGACGCCCTTGATTCCGTGGTCGGCCTACATCAAAAATTGTAGTTTTGAACGATCCAAATTCTCCCAGTCTTCGATGGATAGTACTGAACATTCGCGATTGGGGTAGGTTTCTATTTGGAAATGCTTCGCGATACAAACGCCGTGCTACAAGAGCATTGCCAGCAGCTAAACCGTAATAATAATCCATGTCCCGCAACTCCACGTTAGAGTAGTTCTTGTTCTTTTTTATTATTATTTTTATGATAACAATTATTACAAAAGAACTTTACAAAATTACTAACTATCAAAACTAATTCTCCACAAACCTGTTTCTACGGAAAATATAGCGGATGTTTCCAAAGCATGCTGTTTAAGGTTGAAAATAAATTAAAATTATTTCGTATTCATCACATGCAACCAATGTTATTTTAGCGTTTTTCTGGAAAACGGTTAGATTTATTGAAACAAAAGTAGTATACCTTTTTTATGTCAAAAGGTTAGGAGAATAAAAATATTCAGTCAAAATGTGCATACAGTGTAGGACAAAAAGTTGGGACCATTCAAATTAAAGTATAGACTCCTATGTGACGCCCCCTACAAAATGCGAAAAAAACTGTTAGCAAATTTGTATTCCTCATCCCGAAAAAGCCCCATATAGGTACGCGATTTCGTGAAAATATTTTGAGCGTGGCAAAAGGTAACTATTGCAAAAAAAACTGCAAATAAAATTTACTTTAACACCCTGTTACTTTGTTAATAATCAAGTTTCGAAAAAATGTCATAGCAAGAGATAGCATTTATTTTCGGTCTAGAATTATCCCCTAAATTTTTTTGCTCGTCATTTCCGAACACACTGTATATATTTAAAAAAAAATATTTTCATATGGAGTTAAGTAGGTAATAGTTACTAAACATGATTTATATTATTTGTATATTTGGTGTTATATTCTCTCTAATGAACTTTTTAAGTTAGTTGAGAATAAAAAAATATATATTTAAAAAAAAAGAAATACGGAAAATACAATTTTTCAATTTCATATCCTCTCCTTGGAATCCTTTTTTACCCAAATCATAACAATTTTTAGGAAATCCATTGGCTTGTTCTTGCAATATGCTCTGGCTCCAAGTGTGGTTACATGGATCATCTTTGATGGGCCCAAGATGTGCCGATGGTTCTTTGTTAAGGGACCTCGATCTACCCAGACAAGATTGTCCGGAAGAAGAAAGAAATGTTGAAATAGTAGCACCTGGCTGCGAGTCTGAACTTCTATCAGCACCAGGGGTCTACGGAACATCGCAGGTTAAATAAATTAAAACAATTAGAGATTTGTTAGCCAACATGGAACATAATCTTAGTTTCCTTTATCCTCGGTATGCTTTTCAGAAGTCCGCCAGTAATTTTTCTCATTAAGTATTATTTTTAAGAAGTCTTCTTTTCACGTCCCTGATAAAGTTATTTCTTTTATACACACAACAAAAATGGTGCCGAGCCGATTCTGGAGTGTATTTTGAGCATGCCGCTAAAGAAGGGCAGGCCGATAACAAGAGGTTTGTGCGCATGCCCAATCCTGCTGGGTGGGAAGGTATCTGGCCGGTGAGCCGTGTGCTCGGACGTATTTTTTACCAATAAAACTTAAATTTTGTTTGCGCACGAGATAAGCTGTATGTATCTAAAGGTAAATGTCAATGGGAAAATCACATAAAAATATATAATAAAGGATTGGGAATGATAAAATAACTATTTTTAGTTTACGTTTCTAGCTCTTATAATTCATATTGCTTAATTATTGTTCAATCCAGTAGTGCATTTCAACTGTCTGTATTTTTGAATTTTTGGTTTTCAAGGGTTTATAGTTAAGTCAAGAGCTAGATAATTACTTTGAATTATACCCAAAACTAAAGAGAATTTAAAAGTTAAGGGATGTGGGAAAAATGGCAATATTGACATTTTACAAAGTACGGTTTTATGGCCATCATTATATTTTTTTTGAAAAAACCAAAACTAGAGCATTTTGCGGGAATCATTTAGGATTTTTAATTTTTATTTCCAAACTAATTAACCTGGTACGGTAACTTCTCAGTTGATTGGAACGCGGGTACGTGTAGTTACGATAAAAATGCAGTTTTACCGGTTCGATGGGGAGCTCTTAAGAATAAACTTTTTGAAAATTGTAAAAATAAAATGTACACTAAAAAAACAAAAATAATTCAAACTATTATTTAAATTTTCACACGTGATTTCGTATTTCAATCAGAAATCAGTTGACCATCTCAAGTTATCTAAATATAACACACCTTATAAATTAAAGCAAGTTTTGTTTTAGGTGTTTTCCCAGTGGATGAACTTGAAAGCGTTAAATGATTCAAACAGCCGAAACAGTATAGCTCCTTCGCCAGAAGAATCTGAATATTTCTATGATGAGTATGTAGACTATCCTTATAATGATACCATTGGCAAGTTACATAACACAAGTACTGAAAAAGTGCCGTTATCAACTAGATCGCCTCATGTTACTCCAGGTAACAATAATATTTTTATAATTAGGTATAAATAATGGTCACCATAGCAAATCAAATATCAGAATCGATTCGGCTTTTACTTGGTGGAAATCCATTATTAATTGTGTTTAAATAAATGGTAAAAATTTTTAAAAAATTATAATTTTACACTTTCCACATATTTTTATTTTGACTCGACATGTTTCGTAACACAGTTGCTTTTTCAAAGGAGTACTTAAAAATGGTATCTTAAAAGTTATAACTTAGGTGTAACAATAAAATAGGAGGTAACTTTCAGGTTGTTTAAATTGTCGGAAACCAATAATAATGTTTACAGACTAATTAAAGAGATTCAAAAGAGGTGATCCGTTTAAATCCAATTGATCATTAAGAAGAGTATGTTTGTCCGATATAAACTTTAGAGCAATCATTACATTTTAATTTGTAAACACCAGATTTATTTCCTTTGTTCAATTTACTTTTATTATTTTTAATGTGTTTCCCCAGAGTATTGTTAGTTTTGAGAGCAATATTAATATTCAAGTTTTTTATTTTAGTGCTAATATGACCTATGTAAGAAATAACTTTATAATTATTTTTATTAGTTTTTTTTTTCAGGAATTCCTGTAATAGACTCTGTAAAACTAGTCGAAAAATTTAATTTAATTTAAAAAATAAGGTTAATACTGTAAAAACAGGAAATTTTGAACACTTTAGAGGTTTGTTTACAACAAAACTATTTCGAATTTAATGGCTAGTTTTATACTAGTAAACAAGGTATTATTATGAGTAACCCTTTAAGTCCCTCCTAGCTGAAATCTTTATGGACAATATAGAGTCTATTATTTCGAAACTTCTTCTGTTTAAAAAATTTCTTTATTGGTATAGATATGTAGACGATGTATTTGCTTGTTTTATAGGTACTGAAAGGCAATTAGATCAGTTTTTAGAATTCATAAATAAATTATATAACAATATAAAATTTATAATTGAAATAGAAATTAATAATTCTATTAACTTTTTAGACCTAACCATCAAAAAATCCGAAAATAAACATGATTTTTCAATATACCATAAACCTACTCACACTGATTACTATACTACTATACATAACACATCTTGCCATCCAGTACAACATAAATTAGCTTCTTTCTTTAGTATGATACGTCGACTACGACTAGTAACATTACCTTTAAACAAAACTAATTTTTAAACTGAATTAAATATTATTAAGCAAATTGCAGTAAATAATGGTTATTCCGCGATAACAATAGATAAAATACTAAATAAAAAATTATACAAAAAGGCTATAAACTTAGTTTTTCCAACAGCAAACAATATTAAAAATAATAATAGCACTAAAATAATTAGCACTAAAATAAAAAACTTGAATACCTATTAATATTGCTTTCAAAACTAACAATACTCTAGGGCAGCTATACTCTAAGTGTGTTCCGCGGAACCCTAGGGTTCCGCGATACCTCTGTAGGGGTTCCTCAAGAATTTAGAAAAAAAATCAAAACACCTCTCTCTGGTCGAACGTTTTGACTCCGCGGCCGCGCGTAGGTATATTTATTTATTTGTATTTGTATAAACATGTGTTACAATAGCTGGTACAATATCTCATAAGTTTGGTATCAACATGTATACTTGTGAGCGCGCAGTCCCTTTGATAAAAGCCGCCTCTGAATTGTTTACAACGCAATTTTTATATTTCTCTTTTTATTTTTGCTTTTTGTTTATCAAAGGCGCCGGCTCGAGTATTTTCGAGAATATTCGAGATCGAGTCTAGGACTAAGTATAAAAGCGGCGATCGCGCGTCGCGCCTCGTCAGTCAGTTGACGATTAGCGTTCGGAGCGATAAGTTCCTACCTACCTACTTACAAGCTCGCTAGCGAGAAACTAGTGTTCAGTGTTCTACTGCCTGCTGTATTCTGTTGTCTCAGTTTTATACATTTCTTCATTGTACTAAACTTAGTCTCTTATACGCAGTAACGATTGTGCATTATTTAGACCCCGCCATCCTGACGTGTAACATTATAAATAAAGAAGAATGGAACGTTGGCTTAAAGGTGTTGTAACAACATCTTCTAATGACGCTGAATGTTCAAAAGCAGTACGCGCGGAGAATATAGCAATCACCGATCCAGACGATGATGCCACGACGTCAAGCTCGACGGTTTCAAAGACGAAAAAAAGGAAGTATGATGAATCATATATCAGTTTCGGATTTGTTGATTCCAACGGCTCACCTCTCTGCATGCTATGTAGTAAACTGCTTCCTAATAGTTTCATGGCACCTGCCAAATTGCGCCGACATTTACAAACTGTACACCCCGAGTCTAAAGACAAGAATAAAGAATTTTTTGTTCGTAAAAAAGATCAGTTATTGGAAAGTCAAAAAAATATGATGCATGTAACAAAAACTATCAACGAAAAGGCCACGGAGGCATCATATTTAGTTAGCTATCGCATTGCACAAGCAGGTGAAGCGCACACTATCGCTGAGAATTTAATAAAGCCATGTGTATTAGACATAACAAAATGTATGCTCGATGAAAAATCTGCAAAGCATCTTTCTACTGTGCCGCTATCAAACGATACTGTTTCACGGCGAATCCATGATCTGGCAAGCTAAGTCAAACAAGAACTAGTTACACGTCTACAAAAAACACGATTCGCCTTGCAAATGGACGAGTCAACTGATGTCGCTGGTTTGGCTATCTTGCTGGTTATCGTGAGATATCCATATGAAAGATCTTTTGAAGAAGACGAAGACATGCTTATGTGTTCACCACTGCTCACAAACACTACCGGGGAAGAAATTTTTAATAAAATAAATATATTTTTTGAAGAAAATAATCTCAGTTGGAACAATTGCATTGACATTTGTACAGATGGGGCCAAGGCGATGACAGGTAAAACAGCAGGAGCAGTGTCACGAATAAAAAATAAAGCGCCTAATTGTAGTTCCAGCCATTGTATTCTGCATAGACGAGCACTTGCGATGAAGCAAATGCCGTCAAATCTAAAATTAGTTATGGATGAAGCGGTAAAAATAATTAATTTTATCAAATTACAACCACTACAATCCCGATTGTTCTCATTATTGTGTGAAGATTATGGCAGCAAACATAAAACACTGCTGCTCCATACAGAAGTGCGATGGCTGTCTCGGGGTAAAACTTTAACAAGGCTATTTGAACTTAGAGCCGAGTTACAAATGTTTCTTTCAGCAGATACTTCTTTTAATTTGAAGGACCGTTTGTATGATAAAACTTGGTTGTTCCGATTGTCTTTTATGGCGGATATCTTTTAAAAACTGAACGAATTGAATTTATCATTGCAAGGTAAACAGACAACAGTGTTTCAGGCCTATAACAAAATAACTGCCTTCAAAAGAAAATTAGATTTTTGGATTATTTGCGTTGGTAAGAAAGAAATAGAAAGCTTTACGTCATTCAGTGAGTTTGTTAGCGATAACGACTCAGAAATGTTTCAAGATGATGTGTTTGAAGAATTGGTCCAATATCTCAGTTCGATGCGCGCATCTTTTGAAAAGTATTTTCCCGAAGAACAGAATACAAAAATGAAACTGAGTTCATGGATTCATAATCCTTTTTTACCCAACTTGGAAAAGCCCGAAAGTATGTCAAACGAGATATATGAATCTCTTTTAGAAATGTCATCAGACACAAGTATGGAGTCACTGTTCAAAACGACGCCTCTCAACAATTTTTGGTGCAGAATCCGTGATGAATATCCAATGCTTGGCAAAATGGCTCTGAATATTCTTCTCCCGTTCCCAACAACATATTTGTGCGAAACAGGATTCTCAACCTATGCAGCCACGAAAACAAAATATCGCAATAGACTGGACGCCGAACCTGATATGAGACTTCAACTGTCTTCTTTCAAACCTGATATCAACCAATTGATGAAAAATAAAAAACAGTTTCATACCTCCCATTAGTTAGATTTTTTCTTTTTTAATATCTTCTATTATTGTACTTGCCATGTGGTAAAGTAAGTAATAATTACTAACTGTTACATTGTACTTTTATTATGCTTATTAATAAAGAATACACTTTTAAAAACTATTGTTTTATTGGAAGGTTCCATCAAGTATTTTGCTTCCCAAAAGGGTTCCGTCACCAAAAAAGTTTGAGAACCGCTGCTCTAGGGAAACACATTAAAAATAATAAAAGTAAATTGAACAAAGGAAATAAATCTGGTGTTCACAAATTAAAATGTAATGATTGCTCTAAACTTAAACTGACGGTTCCACAGCTGCTCTCCACAGATCAGGGGGTGAATCTTATACTAGTTCCTTTACAAACGAATTTGTTAACATACTTTATTTTCCTTTAATTTTAGGTGATACCCCAACAATTTATGCATCACCAAAAAACAAAAACCATCAAAAAGACAAAACCATTCCTAAAGAAGTAAATGATTCTCCCAGTAGCAGCGGCTTTACTTTCTTTGGCCTACCACTACCAAAGTTAAGTAGCTTGCTTGGAGGCGGGGTGCCAGGTACGAGAAGAGATGACAAAATAATCCCATCGACTATAAAAATGGACGACAGGGTAGCTATTGTGAATAAGGTGCCAAGCAATTTAAATGGAACACCAAGAATGTATAATGCTCCGCCAAATTCGCCGAAATTGGAAACTGGTAATGATGTATGAAAGTTCTGCGAATAGTTTTTATAACAGGAGATCATAAAAAGATACTAGTAGATGAAGTAAGGAAAGTTTCAACATCATGGGCTCATACGATTAACATGGGGCCTAATATCTTGCAGAAGTATATCCACCGCGGCGTTGTTAACCTGTTTCTAAGCCTGTTTTTGACCCGTTTTTAGCCGTTTATAATCCTTCAAAGGCGATCATACCTGTTCATTAGTCGTTCAAGGCCGTTCATTATACATACTGTCCCCGGATAGGGTTTACAATAGCACAAATTTATGAAAAATTTCATTTTAAATTCACGAAGAGAAAAATTTTGATTTTTTACACAGAGTTCGCAAAAACTTCAAAAACATTATTTTTCTCCAAGAGTAAACTACCTGTATTTTTTATTTTTGACCAAAATGCCAATTCGAAAACTTATTTAGAATAACGTTTGTAATTTAAATCCGAGATTTAAAATAAATCTTTGATTTTTTAGTTTTTTTAATTTTTAGAGGTAAATGGAAATTTTGCTGCTCAATAAAAAGATTAATATAAAATTTTATTAGACTCTCTTTTCATAATGGGTGATGTGTATCTTATTTTAAAATGTTAAATGCATTCCTACCATCCTTTGTAAAAACAAGGAATTTTTTTACCTTTTTATTACTTTGCTTTACGTATGGGCCAAATTAGTTGTCAAATAGAATTTGATGTGTTTTAAAAATGTTGACCTTAAAACAAAGGGTTTATTTAGTTCAAAGATGCCCCAACGTTTACGTCTCAAAAATGGAACTTCATAAATTATTAAGAAAATTTCAGCGAAATGGTTGTTTCCAATTAAAAAAAAAAAAAAAACTGATCAGAATGACGCAGCTTCCCTAATCGTATTACAGTCTGTTGCTGACAATCCTAGAAGAAGGAGACGAAGCCAAACGTTGGGTTTTTGGTCTTTGGGTCGAAAACAAAATTGTAAGTGAAAACAGGAATTTTCATAAATTTATCATGTTCTCCGATTAATCGATATTTTTAACAAACGGGAAACTGTCTTCTGCGCATATTAGATACTGGGAGCGAAAATAATCCCCGTTTTAGAATTCCTGCAAGAAGACAATATTACAAAAAAGTAAATGTCTGGTGTGCGATTTCTTATTATGGCATTATTAACACATACTTTTTCGAAAACACGTGTAACAGTAGGAGTTACCTTGAAATGTTGGACACATTCCTTTCTGACAACCTAGAAGAATTGCCTCTCCAATTTAGGAACGAAATGTACTTTCAACAAGATGGATGCCCTGCGCATTTCGCAATTGAAGTGAGGGAATGACTTAATAATATATTTGGCCACAGATGGATTGGTCGGAATGGTCCGGTCTGTAGCCCCCAAGAAGTCCCGATTTAACTATTTCAGATGCCTATCTTTGGGTGCGCCTTAAACAGTTAGTGTACTCCCGTCCAATTGACAACGACGTACAGCTTCTAAAACAACGAATTGTTGAAGCTGTTTAAACAATTTCCATTGAAGAAATTCGAAGAAGTTTTGACCACATTCGTTTACAGCTGGAAAAATGGGTTGAATATGAAGGGGTAGTGCTCGAATAGCAAATTATGAGATTATTATTTGTTGTTATTTTAAGATTTTTTTTGTGTTATTTCCGGGGCCATTTCATTTGTGAAATTAAAAATACATATTTCTGATAACACCAAAAATCAGTTTTTGCAACTTTTTGATACCCCTCTCTTATTGATAATGTATGTATTTCGACCGCTAATGCTGCTATCCAAAAAAAATCTTTTACCTCTAAGAAATTAAAAAAAAACCAATAATTCTAAATCTCGGATTTAAATTACAAACGTTATTCTAAATAGGTTTTCTAATTGGCATTTTGGTCAAAAATGAAAAATAAAGGTAGTTTACTCTTGGAGAAAAATCATGTTCTTGAAGTTTTTGCGAACCCTGTATAAAAAATCAAAATTTTCACTTCGTGAATTGCATTTTTTTTACAAGCAAAACTTTTTTTTTATCAAGAATGACTTTTTCCCGAAAAATAAAATTTTTCATCCATTTGTGCTATTGTAAACTGTATCTGCGGACAGTCTGTAAATCATGAAATTGAAATTTCTTTTTTCAATCCTATACCCAAATCTTAGGTGCGATATACAGGGTGGTTTAAAAATACAGTATTTAGGTACCTACTTGAAAAAATGACCCTAAGTATTTTTTTTAAATGTAACACCCTGTATATTATCACTGATTTGAAAAGTTACATAAATTGTATATCATATCGATACCTAACTAGTCAAGTTTTGACTTATAAGCGATTATTTGTAAAATTTCTGGACAATTTAATTTATATTCGGTTTTTAGTAATAATATGCCATGATAAACCCTTGTTTGACATAAAAATGATGTCAAATTCTTGTATAAAACCTTTAATATTACTATGAAGGAGTTATACTTATGCATTATTTGGTCACCCAGTATGTGTAGCATATTAATTTGTTGCAGGTGGGTTTGTACCCATTCTACCTGGATCCGGAGGATTCACGCCAATTTTAAATCCGTTAAGCCACCAGGCGTTACAAGAGACAACGAACAGCCCGCCAAAAAATGTCTATTCAGTTCCAAAAGATGCCTCAACGGTCGAATCCATGAATGTTTTAGTAAAAACTACAACGCGAAAACCAGTAACAAGTTCTACTCAAATTACTACATCAACGATACCAACCCCGATACAAAAATTACCTAGTAACGCCACAAGTAACTTGTTACACAACGATAAAGATGCCACCCTTGCAGCTTCACTGGATGTAACAACAAATTATAATCCTACAACTGAGAAAACCAACACCATACAGGAAATTAGACAAACATATCCAGATAAAGTAAACTCGATTGGAAAAAAAGTATTAATAGATAAAATGATTGAAAAAGAACCTAATACAACTGAGAAACAATTTGTTGTCACCAGTACGGAAGCAAATTCAGAAACTATTCGCGTGCCTATTGAAGAAACTACAATATTTAAATTCGAATCAACCACGACTTTTAATCCCACTGAAATAAATGCAAAACAGGACATCAGAGATTTGTCAAGGTTAAGTATTGAGAAGGACGTTATTAAACCAATCCCCCAAGCAGCTTTTCTTATACCAGGGGGTCAGCAACCGACCAAAAAAATGGCAACCATCACCAAGGTACCATCTCCTATAGCAGCAACCACAGGTTTGCATAAAAAACCGGAATATGACGCGCAAGAACCAATGGCTCACAATCGCGAAGAAAATAAGATAATTCCTAGTAAACAGTCAAACATAGAAGAACTTGTACCAACGGGTAACAGTGATATAAGTTGGTACTATGAAACCTATAATACTTCCAAATTGGATTCTTTTAGAGCTATTTCCAGTGCTCGTAGAACGTGTAGGGAACAAAATGTATTTTTTATTATTTGTATTATTTTAATTTATAAGCAATGTTTTAGTTTGTAAATTGTACAATGGTTAGATTAAAAAATAAAAACACATTTTATAAAATACAATTTAATTTATTGCTGAAGGCGTAAATAGTCCAATGCTTAATAAGTACTTTTCTTTTGGTTCGTTTAAACAGCAAAGTAAATATCTTTGCTTGGCTGAGTTGCTAAACGAACGCTTCGCGAACAACTTCGTATAATCACGTGAGAAATATAGAGGTGCCACGTCATTCACCGCGGCAAAGCGGGGAGCAAACAAACTTTGCTGAGCTTTGTTGTGCTATAAAAAAGGAACTTGGTTATTTACTTTGCTTTGTTGTTTAAAAGATGCAAAAGGAAAGTTACCTGATCAAAGACTAACAGCGTGCGAGGTTTTAGGATTAAGTTCAATCTGGTTTATATTAATTTTTACCGTGGAACAATGTACCATAATCTAAGGAATCCTAGATATCCCACGTAGATGGTCGGTGTTATAAGATCGCTATTGACACAAAGCAACGAGTACCATACATTCTACCCAAAAGAACCTTTAATTGGTACACGTATTATCTTTAAAAATAAATTTCTTTGGAGCTTTCTTACAGTATCTCTTTCTCTCTTTCAATAAAACTGTCATTTATCACCTAGCTTAACGCTCAAAGAACCTTTCCATGGACTTTGCGTTTATAAACACCGTAGAAGTAGAATTTATTAAAATATTTCGTCAAAATTTTTTTTCCAATACTAGGTAACTTTTATACATTTTTTCAGATATAAATTTGTATAACTTGTTTTTATCCCGTTAGGAACTTTTATACCCCCTTTTCACCCCCTTAAGGGCCGACCCTCAAAAAAAAATTATTGGTATTTTTTACCAAAAAAATTTTATTTGAAAGAAAGAAAAAAACTGAAAGTCTTCCTCTACAAAGTTTAAGAGAACAAGAATATTCAATAATGGAATCTACATGTTTCGAACGTAGGAACGTTCATCATCAGGAGACAGAAGATTGTTTAATTTTTTTTTTCAAAAAACAATCTTCGACACCTTTTTAGAAAGGGTTTTTCTTCTTCCCCAATTTATTTGGTTGGTTTAGACCCCATTTACTGACTTTCACATACTCAGTATGTTTTAATTTTCATCAATTTCTTTATATTATGTTTCTTTTACACATCAAATTTTTAATTTCATAAAAGCTTCATTAAGGTTTTGCACCATTTTCTCTTCTGCTAAAACCATCAGCACCAAATATATTTTCTGTCTCCTGATGATGAACGTTCCTACGTTCGAAACATGTAGATACCCTTATTGAATATTCTTATTCTATTAAACTTTGTGGAGGAAGACTTTGAGTTTTTTCTTTCTTTCCCATACTTTTAACTCCACTTTAAGCATGGACTATTTCTTCAAATTAAATTTTTTTTATTTCCAATATAAATTTTTATAACTCCTTTTGATCCCTTTAGCGGCCGACGGGACGTTAAAAAAAAAAAGAAATGCGCGTTTCATTACATACTTGTGTTAAGAGTTTATGCTGACTGCTGAGATTCAAGAAATTCTGACCAAAAATATTTTTTTCAATATAAACTTATATACCTACACCCTTTTTTCCAACCCCTAGGTGCAAAATTTCCCCCTTTTCGAAACATCCCTTTTTAGTGGATGCTTACGCCAAAAGAAAACATCCTCGAAATTTCATGATTGTATGATTAGGGATTTAGGGGCGTTGATGAATTAGTCAAGGCACTTTATACAATTTTATGTAATAGCACAAAATTCAAATATTAATCAAAAAATTAAATGGAAAGAAAACACATAAATACTAAAATAAATCTTTTGCAAGATCTATGAACTAAATCTTTTGTAGGTGTTAGTAGGATTTATTTGGATATTAGATACCTGTAGTAAAAATAAAACATTTATTTATATCAGTTTTATATTTTCTGACTGTAAACTATTGCATTAAGCAAACCAAATAATAAGTAGGGAAATAAATATTTCTTAGTATAGTAAGTATAAAAGTTCATAACTATCTTTAAACATCTATTTTTTTTTATCATCTTTCTTACTATCTTTATCTTTTTCCTTTTCTTTTTCTTTATTGTCCTTTTCTTTGTCTTTCTTTTCTTCCTTTTTGCCTTCCTCTACATCTCTGTTTGTCAATTTATTGTTAATAAGATTATGCAAAGCTACTATGGACCTGACTAAGGCTGCTAAATAAACAACTAACATTTGGTCATTGTTTTTAACGTAAAAAGATTTATTAAATTGAACCTGATTTATATCAGGAAGAAGGTTAAAGATATCTTGCAGCTGATATATAATTTGGTGGTTAATAGGTAGTTTTTCTTCACTAACCTGTATAAGATAATCGCGAATATCTCGAAGCTGTAAATGCAAGCCTTTCAAGCCTAGCAACTGATTTGTAATTCTTTGAGACAATGTACCAACAGTAGTGTCCTTAATATCACGTAACAAATGTTCTACCCCGACTTCTTCAGCTTCCTCGGCACCAATTTCACTTGGAACATGTTCAAAAGTCTTTGATGTTGGTGATCCATCATCGTGCACTTCTTCAACTGCCTGATAAGCTTCAGTCGGTAATCCCAAATCTTTGGGTTTAGCATCAATAATTACGAGAACAGAGTTAGGGCAGTATCGCCTAACAAGCTCATTTATGGCAATATCATTCTGATTTAGTTTTGGTCCTGTGTGATACCAGCCAACAACTCGTTCCCTAGCATTTACTTTTTTAAACATTCCGTACATGTTTTCCAAGTAATCATGATCCAAAAACCATACAGATTTGTCTTTGTCATCTTCATCAAATGGAACTATAAAAAACGGTAGAGGTACATGGATAAAAAAAAATATAAATTCAAAATGTGATGTCAATTTATTTAAAATAGTATAATAAGTAGGAAAAAAAGGTCTCTCTAAACCACATAATTGTTTACTAAAAAATGGAAAGGGAATCTTTCCATCATCACAGTAAGATGGGACATGTTTAATGGACAAGGTAAATGATGGAAGACTAATAACTATACATACATATCGCTAATCGTCAGCCGAGGGTGCATCTAATATTAGTACTCGTATTAGTACTAAAAAAAAAAATTGCAAAAAAAAAATACTTTTCTTTTCTTTTTTTCTATTTACTATTGCTTTTTTTGCCTCACCTTCCTGCGGAACGTGAAGGGGAAACATATCACCGAGCATATCACCAAATTGTTATAACAACTGACCAAAGCTAGAAAATGGTGCAAAATTTCCGGTTTCTCGTATAGATAGGTAGTTTTTGAAGACGGCATCGTATAGTGCTCGACGTCCTATTTCCAATGCCGTCTCGCTCGATTTGCTACGACTTTTCGTTACTGCAATATATGATATTTAATATTATGACATTGATATTGACATTTATAGGTGCTCTTTAAACTCGCCTTTGTGCAATGTGGCATATACTTTCCATATTTGTTTTATAAAAATATGTATTCAATCGATTAAAACATAAGAAAAAAAATATTCTTACATGAAGCTAATAAATTTGTGGAAATATTATTGTGCCGAGCCCTTCGGGCACGGCACTGTTCGAGTTCGTTCGTTTAATTTCATACTTTTGACAAAACCGTTTGCTAGCAAGCCCTAATTGTAAAGCATTTCGATTCGCCATCGCCAATATGTGTAGTTTCTTCGCAACTCAAGATCGCGATAAAAAAATATGTGTAGTTTCCTAACAGCCCAAGGTCGCGATAAAAAAATATGTTAAATTTTTTACTACCAAAGTTTGTTTTTTAGTACTGAGGATTGACCTCGGGATTGACGCTGTAAGAATCTAAAATTCAAAAATTTTTATGACCTAAATAAGAAAGTTTTATACGACAGCTGTCATTTTGACAGGTAAATGCCAATCGTCAGCTGAGAGTGCATCTAATATTAGTACTAAAAGTTGGTATTAAAAAAGTATTTTTCTTAGTTTCTTTTTTCTATGTTTTCTATTGCTTTTTTTGCCTCACCTTCCTGCGGAACGTGAAGACATATCGCCAAATTGTCATTATAACAACTGAAAAAACTAAAAAATAAAAATACGGGTGCAAAATTTCCGATTTCTCGTATAGATAGGTAGTTTTTGAAGACGGCATCGTATAGTGCTCGACGCCCTATTTCCAATGCCGTCTCGCTATTCTTACATTGATAGCTGATAAATTGGTGAAAATGCTATTGTGCCGAGCCCTTCGGGCACGGCACTGTTCGAATTCGTTCGCTTCATTTCATACTTTTGACAAAACCATTTGTTAGCAACCTCTAATTTTAAAACATTTCAATTCGCGATAAAAAAATAAATTTAGTTTCTTCACAACCCAAGTTGGTTTTTTCGTACCGAGGATTGTCGCTGTAAGAATCCGAATTTTAAAAAACTTTCAGTAGGAGTACCTAAATAACGAAACATTAAAAAAATAAAAAGACGCGCCTGGAAGTGAACCCGGGATCATCGTCACCACAAGTCGTAACCTATTATATACCACTAGGCCACCGACCACTTTGAAAATCTTAATAACATAGTATAAAACAAAGTCGCTGTCGCGTCTGTCCCCAGCTATACAGGGTGTCCCATAACTTATGGGCCGTAGAGTAACTGGATATACTAGACATCAAACTAAGCCGATTAAGTCATATAAGTTTTTCCGGATTGTTACTCGTTCTAGAGATACAGGGTGTTGAAAGTAAAAGTTTATTCTCGAAAATAAGCCATAATTTTAAAACCGTTTAATGAATCGAATTGAAAGTTGGCAGTATTATGTTTTTATGACCAAGAAATAAGAATTTGTAGAAATTTTTAAGTTTCACACTAGAGGGCGCTAGTGGCATACACTGGGCTTCATAAATCTATGATTTTTTTTCTTATCTGTGATATTAGGTGTTTTTCAATTAAAGTTTCTTAAAGAAGGGCATTTTCTGAGTCAAAAAGGTGTACTTCATTGCTCTTAATATCTTTAACGGTTTTCGAGATATTTCCCTTTAAACATCCCAAAGCATAAAAAACATAGTACATAATTAAATTAATATTTTAATTATCACAACGCAATAAATTCGAAACAGTGGAACAAAAACAAGAAGCTCACTTTAGTAAATGTTGAAAGTGACCACCGTTGACCTCAATACAATTTATTAAACTTTTAACTAAATAAATAATAATATCAATAATAATAATAATAATAATAAACTTTAATTTCAACACCCTGTATCTCTAGAACGAGTAACAATCCGAAAAAACTTATATGACTTAATCGGCTTAGTTTGATGTGCAGTATCTCCAGTTACTCTACGGCCTATAAGTTATGGGACACCCTGTATGTGCTTAAATCTTTAAAACTACGCAACGGATTTTGAAGCGGTGTTTTTTAATAGATAGAGTGATTCAAGAGGAAGGATTTTATGTATAATACATGCATAATATTGTAGAGAAACACGGAAAAATTTAGAGGTTTGTTCGGGTTTGCATTTATAAATCTTGACGTTATGGTGAACTCGCCTTATTATTATCTCATAGGCGTATAATGCCTGGCATTGCAACGCAGGCCGGGTACACATAGAATATTATTGTCGTATTAAAAATGAAGAGACAAAAAAATTATTTTCTATTGTAGTTTAACAAGCTCTTTCCGCAAAGGTATATAACATTTCGATCCAAAGTTGTTTTCCGTATAAAAACACATAAAAACCGTAAAAAAAATCGTTTCTAAAATAGTAATTTTCACTTTCTTACAATTTTCCACCATTTCTATGCTGTTTTGGTATAGAACAATATATTAAGAAGTAGTATTTGAGATGACCTAAACGAATATCGAAACCAAAAGTATGTCGGACGCACCCAATTCGATTTATTAACGATCCAACATGACCCTACATTGATTTTAAAAAAATCTAAAAATTGACTTCTTAACTTTCGATCGCGTTCGCAAACAAAATTGCTTTGTAGCCCAACGTCGGTCTACACGTCGAAGAAGTTTAAATCAATTAAAATGATTTTTGCCACCTGTATCGCGCTACAACGAAAAAAAAAAACATATTTTTCAACTAAGACGTTCAATAACTTTTTTCCGGTACACCCTATATATATTGGAAGTTTTCCTAGAACGTGCCCCGACTATTCCTCCCTACATCCAGAAAGTTTGAATTGTTTAGCTCTAACCGTTTCCGAAGAAAAAAATTCGCAAATATCGAAATGTCGAACACCCTCTTACCACGTGGCGACGGATTATCAATGTCGGAACGCCACTTTTAAAATCGAGATTACAACTATTTCTAAACCATTTTGGGCAACAATTTTGGTAAATAAAATTAGAAGAAGGTTCAAGGTAGGTATTCCATCCAATTCAAAATCTCGAAATGTTCTTATTACTCTAGCAAGTGGAGCTCAAAACACCAATTTTTCCCCATTTTTGACAGCCGGATTTTTAGAATTAAATTTCATGAAAACCAAAGCACACTATTAAAAATTGAATGATATTAGAATTTGTAAATTTTTTGAGCCACAAAATATGTTTTCCCAGAGCGCGCTTACTATGCAAACTAAAGCTTGTTTATCCGTTAAAATAGTGGAGCAAAAAAAAATTCAAAAAGTTATATAGATACTTGCAGACGTGTTTAAGCGATCCAGTGCGACGTGAAAGAATACTTAGGAAATGAAAATTCAGTTGCTTGCCGTTTTTTCGTATTAAAGATAGAGAAACGAAAAATATATACTAAATACAATTTGACGAGCTCTATCCGCTAAAGTATACAACATTTCTATCGAAAGTCGTTTTCCGTACGAAAAAAATAAAAACGTGAAAAAATCGGGTCTAAATTCATAGTTTTCACTTTTTTACAATTTCCATTCTAGTTAGGTATAGAACGATATATTGGAAAAAGGTAGTATTTGAGATGGTCTAAACGATTATCCAAACCGAATGTCGATCGGATGCACCCAATTCAACTTATTAACGATCCAATAGGTACCTTTTTCGGCCCATTTTCGACTTTGAAAAAATCAAAAAAAATTACTTTTCTGTAGCCTACGGTCATCTACGCGTCGAAAAAGTTTAAATCGATTAAAATACTTTTTACGACCTGTAACATCTTTCAACGAGAATCCGAAATTTTTCGACTTTAAAGTTTAATAACTTTTTCCCGGTACACCCTGTTTATTTGAAATTTTCGCACAACGTCTATTCCTCTCTAAAACCAAAAAGTTGCAATCGTCCCACTCTAACCGTTTCCGAGAAAAAAAATCGCAAATGTGAAAATATCAAAGAGACGACGACAACAACGCCGACAACATACATACATTATTTTCACCGAAGCGCTCATATAGACGCAAATTTTCGGGAGAGTCGATCAGGGGTTCTAGAGGTGTCTGCTGAGCTTCGGGAGATTACATGGCTTTGAATGGATGAAAGGCGAATGCTGCACAGTTCTATTTAATAAAATTCTACATCACCGCCGCCCTCAATACTTACATCAAAAAATTTGGGGAGAGGACAGTTGCTGCTTCTAATCTTGTCGGTGGCAAACTTTTTTATTTTGTTAAAAAATATTATGAAGTCGGCACTAAGAGGTAAATTGGACGGGTTTATTGCCTTAAGTTGCTGTAAATACTTTTTAATAGTTAATAGCAAGTTCACCAAAAGTTTGGCATATAAACTATGGATAGCTGCCGCCAAGCTCTTTTGTGCTGTGGACTTAACAAGAGCGTGCTGTTAAAACTTAGAATTATGAGAGTCAATATTTAGAAATAAAATTTGCAGTCCTCGTTTCAAATTATAATCCCGGGATCTTAAAAAAGCTGAATTCTGTAGGGGATCCTGAAATGCCGGGATTGGATCCCTAGCCCTAGTGAATAGGATTACGTATTAAAATTTAAAAAATTAGTAAGCTCTTCATCCATACCTATAAAACATGTCCTATCAGAGGTCCTATCTTACTATGGCGTAAAGATTCTCCTATCTTTTAATAACCAATTTTGTAGTTTAGACCGACCTTTTTGTCCTACTTTACCTATAAATCATAACCACTCCGAGAATGGATTACTTAAAAAGATAATCTTTGTTCTTTAACAAACATTTATCTAACCTGCAAAACTATTAGATACATCCAGAACTCCCTTAGCTCGCCAGCAGCCCAATAATACACCAACTACACGTTTTTGGTTTCCAATTTTTCCCATGCGGTTAAAATGATCCACCACACTTAACAAAACTAAAGGATGAACCACTACTTTACTGGTTGTAACTTCTGAACTCGGCATTTTTGCTGTTGCTTTAAAAATTTAACAAAAACCATATACTTTTTGACAAAAAAACTAGTAAACAAGTAGCGATGACAATTAAGAAAGTGACAGGTAATAGGAGCAAAGTTAGCAGAGGTATGACGATGATGTTTTTTTAACTGACTTTGACATCGGTCACAGAGGAATGGTACATGGTAGGTCTGAAGATCGCTGTTAAAGGGGACACATACCAAATGAGCTGACAAATTGCCCTGCAGAAGCCATAAACCACAGCCCCCTCGGTAAGTTAAGATCGCTGTGCATAAACAATCAAGTCAAGTGGGACTCTTTTTAATTTCAGAATTCAAAAGTGTGTAAAAGTGCCCAACGGCACTAACACCATAAAACCAAAAAAGAAGAAGAAAGAGACAGGAGCACAGACGAATGATAGGTTAACGCATTAGCTGGACCCAACGAAATAAGAATACAAAGGAAGTAGGATTTTGCATAAACCGCCTAAAGCCTCGTTCTCAGAGCTACGAATGTCGCTGGCGACACATCCCCACTCTTATCAATTGGGTGTCGCGGCGACGGTGAAGCAGAAACACTGACTGTCGCTATGCTATCTGTCACATTAAAACGTAACCCTAATTGATTTGTTTGTTTGTATTTTGTAATATAATATTATAAACTTGTTTTGAATAATTTATTATGGAAAGGCGTAACTTATTAATAGCGTATTATCTTTGGCGAAAAGCCAAACGCTCCAGTACTAAGGAAAACCAGATAAGAGGAGGAGGTACAGGTATTTTCCAAAATTAAATTTTAAATAAGTATAGCGGGAATGAGGACAGGCAATGAAATGACACAATTGTATTTCTCCCAACGTTTCGTTTTATATTAAAACTTTTTCAAGGGTCAATAAAAATGTCTTTAAGCCTGTATATTTATGCTCTGTAGAATATGACAACACATTTTCTCGAACACACCTTGGATACCTGTATATACCCGAACTGTCAGTACCAATATGGGGCATTAAATTTTAAAATCAAACTGAAAATTCACAAAACAATATTCAAAACACAAACAAAATCCAAAAATAGCTGCTGCATAAACCCTTTTTTTTTCTGTGGCTGCTGCAAATAAACGGCACGCCGTTGAAGTTGAAATAATTGAGCGACAACGACACCGATCTGGCGACACTTAGGTGGGGGTTAGGGGTAATGACGTAAGGCGGTCCTGATTGGTCAAGATGATGTCGCTGGCGACACAACGTAGCTCTGAGAACGAGGCTTAACAAACCGACCGACGGAAGTCGGCCATTTTGAGACACCACAATATGACTCCATGTTTGTTTTGGTGTTTGACCGTGGTTGACAGGTCGAGCTGTGATTTCTGCTTTCTTGGCCGTTTTTGAGTTATTTTGCATTTTAATTAGTTAACAACCATATTTAACGAATACTAGTAAACTTATAATTACTTTAGTGTGACAGTGGAGTATACTTTTAGCGCTGGACAGCGAATAAAACATTTTAATTAGTTGTTATTCTGGGTTAATTAATAAGCTTTAAATATGGTTCGTTGTGCTGCTTGTGGGTGCTCCCAAACGCTATGAAGTAAAAAACTGGGCATTACATTTCATCGGTAAGTTTATGTTTAGATATATATGGCTGATTTATACCTCAATTAAATTAAACTAAACTAAACTAAATTAAGAAATTAAGAAGTTAAAATACCACCATCATATGGACGCATTTATACCTACAATTAAGGAATTAAATTAAATTAAATTAAACTAAGAAGTTGCCGAACTTTTAACTTTCTTAGTTGAATCGACATAGTTCGTGGGGCGATCGGCATAATCCGTGATTCCCGTCATGTCATTTGTCATTTCGGTGAGTGTAATAATAATAAAGAAGAATTTGTGCACAAACAAAAAATTCTTGTTTAATTTTAGAATTATATTTTTGATATTTTGATTATTCCAAAAAGTTTCACGATGGTTGTTAACGACGGTATACATTGATTGAATTAGTAAAACAGTTCCCATGCATCAATAACAAAATAAATACATGTTTTAAAACAATAATATTTTTATTAAATAACGAAAACAAACCAATAAGATAGGTTAGGAGCACCTTCTTCTTCTCTTGTAGATTCATTAATTGTCTTAGTTGAAAAAGTATAAACCATCGCCTTAATTTCTTAATTTAATTTTCTTAGTTTAGTTTAATTTAGTTTAATTTAATTGAGGTATAAATCAGCCATTAACCTTTTTTAATCTGTATAGAAAAAAAAATATTTTAATTTAATATCAAAATACACATAACCTCCGAACCTCGCATGTCATTCATGGGCGTTCGTCTTATAAAACCAGAAAAATATTATTTATTTATTAACCGACTGGGTTACCCCATTTCTACAAAAAAGCAAATTAAAAATACTTATTGGTTTTTAGTTTTCCAAATAATTACCTAAGAAAAAAGGCGTGGTTGAAAATTGTAAACCGAAGTGATTGGGATCCTACACGAAATACAGTTCTTTGCTAGAAGCATTTTCCTGAAGATTGCTTTGACAGAACCTCAAGATTGAAAGTTAGATTGGTCCCAACTGCAGTAGTGCCTACTTTTGAAGTAGCCAGGTTAAAAAATGTAAGTTTTGAAACTATTGTATCGGGTCATTACATAATATATTGGAAAATATGTAGGTAGGTAGGTACTTAAGAATATGAATACAAATAATTCTGCCTTATTTATGCTTCTGGGGAAGCTGCTTTGTCACTTTTTCATAAATTATGTATCGATAAAAGTTTTTAGATGTTTTATTGGTTTAATCTACTTTTAAAATTTTAAACCCATGGATAAAGAATGTAATAAAATATGGAAGTGTAGGTACGATAAACAAAGAAATTCATATTTAAAGACTGAATACAATGATGTTTCTAGAATGATAGAAACGTTTTCTCAATATTCACCTGAGGACGACTGGAGATACCATTGATTAAAAAAATTAATTCAAAGCAAGTCCCAAACCTTCTATCATTTAAAGAAATTCATAAAAATATAAAAAAAAAATTTTACAAAGAGAGTTAGTATCACGTTATAGTTACTTTTGTGTCATTTCGTAAAGGTGCCAAACAAATAATTAAAAAACTTATATTTTTTTGGCAGGTACGTTCCAATGCAATATCTTATAAGACACCCTGTCAAAACCTGCCTGAAGATAATTATCCTACTGTGAATCTAACTGGAACACCTTCTGGTTACAACATATATTGGACATGGCTCTTCCAGGATATGCCTCTTCCAGGACATGGTTCTTCCAGGACATTTTACTATCCAACAACACACCTAAGATTTTAGTATATTCCTTTAATCTTATATGACAATCATTAATGGTTACTGTTTCCGGATTCTCCAAAGTGTATGGGTTAGTCTTAAACAAGGTGATAACGGTCTTTGATTTATTTAATATCAGTTTATCTTTAGAAAACCAATAATTATTTACTTCAATCATAAATTGTTAAATATGTTGCTCGAGAAGCTCATGGTCTTTATATGCTAGGATTTATAATAAGAACTTGTAAATACTTTAAAAATGTTAACGCCATAATAACTTTATATAAATCCCTGGTAGCTACAAAACTTAAGTAAGCATGCACTATTTGGGATCCTCAGTATGCCAATAAGATTGCTCTTTCATCAGCGTAAATTTTAAAAATTTTTATACTACAAGTCATTTTCAGTTTATCCGCCAAGAGGTACAGATAAAGGTGTAATTTGTTTAATATCCCTTCTTTAAGACTATTGTGTATAGAAGCAAGAATTATTTTCTTATATAAAATATTTAGAGACAAAATAGATAATAAAGAGTTCTTAGGACTGCTTCCGTTTAGAATAGGCTTAGTCAATACTAGATCCGCACATGTATTTTATATTCCTACACCGAGGACAAATCTATACAAAAACTCACCACTGTGACTGTGCTCTATTTTAATAAATATTGTGGAGACATTGAAATATATAATTTAAACTATCAAAAATTAAAATTAAGGAATGAACTGCTTGGGCAAATGCTAATTGAATATTTATTATAGCTTAGGATAGCTTTTAGAAATGGGGTTTATGTATCTATAATTAACTTGTTAAATTGTTGATACTACAAATAAATAAAATGTTTGTATTATCTGCATAGTTTGTCATTTGACAATTTTCTTGTATACTAGAAATCTCATTAATATTATTTAGGTACATATTATAATAAACAGGACTATATTATATTATATTTTATTATTTTCTTGTGATTTGGTTCATGAAGAAAGAGTAAGGTTTTTTTAAAATTTTATTTTTTAACGTAGACGTTTTGGCAATAATTTTGCCGATTATCTGAAACAATTTGTCTTCTGCAATTTTTTTTTAATGTATAATAACAGGTGTTTTTTAGTTATTTAACCAGATATTTACATTACCCTTTCACCTCCGTTACCTTATTTAAATAAATAATTAAAAGAAATAGTTGTATTGTTTTATTACACCAACCTTACCGTATCTTATAGCTATATATGAATCTAAATATATTTTTTATTTTTTTCGTCCAAATAAAATTTCATTAATCATTTTGTTATTACCATTTTAATGATACGCCACAGGTAAACCGGAAACGCGCGTGCGTTAAATGTTGCCGCCATCAGACCCCATCCCGGACAACTGTCAATCTACCATACCCTACTTCCTTTGTATTCTTATTTCGTTGGCTGGACCAGACCAATCAGGAACTTATAGTATTTTTCCAATATGGCGGAAATTACACCGGAATTCGGCATTTTCAATGGCCTGGTTATGGAGGACTAACAGCAGTATGCACTATCCTTCTTTAATTTAGATTATCTATTAATCCCTCTTTAAATAATTTTGTGTAAAGAAACCGATAAACGTCTTATCAATTAGACGTCCATATGTACTGTGTTGTAATCATGTTCCTTTTACGTTACTTTTAAATAGCAAAGCAAAGCACAACAAAGATTTTTTCTCTCTCCTTGTCGCGGTTAAGTATACCCCTCTATATTTCTCATGCGTTTAAGTACTTTCCATTTGTTTCTTTTAAATAGCAAAGCAAAGTAAAAAATTTTCCTGAGCGAAGTTGTTAAAGCAACGCGCTTCGCGAACAACTTCATATAGCTCGTATGGGAAATAGAGAGGGGGTGTGCTTAACAATGGTAAGGGGGAAAGCAGGGACCCGGACCGAAATGAAATAACGGTTCCGTTCCGGTTTCGATTCCAGATGAAATAAATAATTTGGGTTCCGTTACAGTTCCGGTCCCGAAATAATTATTTCGATTCGGTTTTTACCAATTTTTAGGGGTTCCGATCCGGTTCCACACAAAACTAGGAAATTTCGATTCCGATTCGGTTCCGAAAAACTTGATATACTTTGGATAAACTTTTTT
This sequence comes from Polydrusus pterygomalis, assembly GCA_963969555.1. Lineage (NCBI taxonomy): Eukaryota > Metazoa > Arthropoda > Insecta > Coleoptera > Curculionidae > Polydrusus > Polydrusus pterygomalis. The sequence continues at coordinate 71,231,318 of OZ018376.1, forward strand.
GAATAGCTACAATCCCGTTTTATGCAAAAACGAAGAAATACCAAGGGAAATACCACCACGTCCACCACCAAAAATTGGCCGACCAAATCAATAAATACCTGTTGTATTGTATAGTTGTATTTTGTATTCCTAGTAGTCTCTTAAAGTGGCTTGAAGAAGTAAGTTCGTAGAAAATCAAAAACGACAAGTAAACCAACGGTAAAAATTATTGTCAAAGACACTCATCACAGATAACAAAAAAAATTAGGTTAAGGTTAGTGTTCCCCACAGAACAGAAGTCACGGAATAAACAGTAGACAGTTTTCGTTGTCTTTTGAAAGCGATTCCGATAGCCGCTATTTGACATTTGAGCTGTCATTTATCGTTATCGTTACGGATAAGTGGCGGGAGCTAACGGACGGAAGACAAAGCCATAGCGAAAACGGAACGCATACGTAATGACCATTTTTTTGACAGATGCAATCAACATAACCTATTTTTTGTTGAGGTATGTTTTTAAAGTTTTTGGTTAGTATTTAGTATGGATTTAATAGTAAATTCCCTCAAAAGATCGAGAAATCGTTTCACGGATGGGGACGATATCATTTTATTAGAGGAAATATTGAATATTAAAATAAATTAAAAAATATTGAAATATTAAAGATAGGTTATGTTATATTCAGGCTAGGATAACTTAAATGGTGAAGGTCGTCCCCTGTTCGTTTAATTTAGTCCCCCGGTCGCTAGTGGCGCTATTGTAGGAATTTTGTTTTATAAGTTTGTTCATCTCCTAACGTTGGTAGGAACAGAATATTCATTTAGAATGAGCATGGCCAACATTCTGTACCTCTCTCTCGCTCTGTACCTGCATAATATGTGCGAGAAAGATAAAAATATGGCTTGTTGTGACAGATCCTGAAGTCTTACCTGGACTGGTGAAAGATTGTCATTGTCATTTTATGATTGATTTGTAAAATATATAAAAAATAAAGTTATTATTAAATAATTTTACATATATAATTTATAAACTTAACATGGCGCAGTCGGTAGTTTGAGAATCGTAAATAGGTATATTTTTAATATGTCGCGACCAAAGAAATCGGGAAGAAAAACCAAGGCAATTAACAAGAGCGTGGAACCTCCTGAAGACTTCATTAATGTCGCCCAACGATTGGAAAGTACAGCGAAAGCTATTAAAGATATAGAAAGAAACTTTACTTCACAACTTAATGAACTACATGGTACAATAACTAGTTTATTAAATAAAAACTTTGAAAATAACACGGAATTGTTAGAAAAATCTACAGAAAATAATAATATAATAATGTAAGCTGTTTTTTTATGTAAACCATATTTATGTAAATATCTAATATTAATAGATCTTGTCGCCATATCATTGTTATAATTTCCTTTCGTTCTCCCAAATTATTTTAACTTGAATCAGATGTTTCGCGCTTCAAACTTTTCCGTTAAGTTGGAAGCGCGAAAATTTGAATTCAAAGTAATAATAAAATTTAAATTTTTATGCTTGGCGCCTACCCCCACCACGACTATATTTAGTTTTTCCCCCGGTCGCATGTGGCGCTATCAGGGAACCAATTTAGTATGTTAAGTTGCCTATCTATCCTTGAGAGCGCGCAACTCGCTTGTCTATGGTTATATTTGTTATGTTTACTGTCGAACCGCGTGATGTTTTATTAAACTGATGTTACACCGTTGGCACTGCTGAACATCTGTCTGTTGTTATTTTCAACAGAACATAGGGTGGTGGCGCGACGGTCATATTGTTTTACGAACCGAAAAATGTTGATGGCTACAACGTTGTGTCCATCAAGCCAACAATTTCAGTAGATGGTTTTTCGGTTTGTTATTGGCTGTTGGATTGAATAAAATTGAGGTTAGTTTCGCGTTTACGTTTTAAAAATAAATTTAATATTCTTTTTGATCTTGCAATTATGTAAAATCGAGTGTAAAACTAATCAGTAAAGAGTTACTCAAAGAACGGAAGGATGTTTTATTCAAAATTCAAAACGCAGGAAAAAAAACTGAACTGTTGACAGTTGAATTTGGTGTTTTAATCACCGCTGAATCGGCGCAAATCTGCTCCATCATACCAAAACATATGATAATCGATTTCAACCGGGCCGGACATCGATGCCAACAGAGTGGTGTGGAAAAAACAACAAGCGGGAATTCGACTTAACGTTAACGTTAAGGTTGAATTCTCAACGTCATTCAATCTATTGCCAACCTATAACCTATTTCGCGTTGATTTTTTGAGTTTTTTTATTTTAATAACTAACATTTAAAGAAAATCAATATCGTCGGTACATTATTTAGGTAGTATCTGATATATTACAAAAATATCAATTTATTTCATTGCTAATTTTGGGAGAATTGTATAGTAAAAGAACAATGAGTGACAATAAAATAATAATGTTAAAAAAAATCTTACCCGATATTTTTCGCTATACAATTCTCCTAAAATAAGTTATGAACTTCCTTGATATTTATTAAATATGTCAATTATTACCTATAGAATATCAAGTCGATACTGATTTTCTTTAAATTTTGTATAAAAGCTAGAAAACATAAATAAATCTACGCGAAATAGGTTATAGGTTGGCAAGCATGTTGATACTCCCACCTTAAGCGAATTGAACGAAAACTATTTTTACGATCTGTCAAATAGCGGCTTCGTATTCGTATTCGTTATGGTTAACCGTTTGAATTTGCCAATACAACGAAAACTGTCTATCACCCTGAAAAACGAAAAAAACTCAAAAAACCGTTATAATTTTTAGAGGTTCCGGTTTTGCACCTAAAATTGTTTTGCTAGTAAAATATGTGTATGGTTCCGATTCAGGTCCGAAAATAATATCTGTTCCGGTCTGGTTCTTTGCAGTTAACGGTTCCGGTCCGGGTCCCTGGGGGGAAGGAAACTTGCTATGCAATAGCTGTTTCAAAGAAGCAAATGGAAAGTACTTAATACGACGTCTATGATTGTAGTCGGCTTATCTTTTCTCTGTGCTTTGGGTAACCTAGCTTTCACGTTTTTTACTGCTTCTTAACCTCACTTTCTTATTGTGGTTGTTAAACTAAAGCTAAATTAAATTTCTGTTTTATTAACTAATCTTTAAAGTGGTCTCTTATGAATAATAGAAAGTGATTTAAATATTTTAATTGTATAATAATTTTACTAACGTTAAAATATGCCTCCACCCGAAGAAGAAAATTTTCCCAGAGGAGGAACAGTGGTTCGTAAAAGAGAGAGACCTGACACTGAAAATGTAAGTATACAAAATTATAACTAACAGGCTTAAGTTTTATGGCAAAGCATTGTAGAAATGTCTATTTTTAGTTATTTAATTCTAAGAAGATTACCAAGCCAAAAAAGGCTAAGAAGTCCAAGCAGAAAGAACTAGGGCCTGTAACAGAAGAGTCCTTTCAATCTTTACTTAATATCAGAGGAACTTTATCCTATAATGTAAGTAATTTAACTTTTAAATGTACTTTGACTTTGACTTGAAAATATTTACCTACCTACTACTGATGTTAAGAACAAATTGATTGAAAACAATCCTTATTTTTTTTTTGTCAACTGGAAAATGTTTTTATTGTTTGCTAAAAAGGCTAAGAAAAGTTTGTCTCGGTTTTTAAATAGTTCTATTGCCTAAATGAAGTTTTTCACAGTCTGATATAAGTTATCTTCTAAAAATGGCAAATCGCCATTGTTTTCTAGTCTGTAAGTATGTTTGGCCTACTTCCAATCTGAGATACTTTCGAAATTTGCAATATTGCAATAACAGTTTAAAATAAATAAATGTCTTTTGAAAACGTTAATATTTATAGGGTCGAGTGGGGTAAATGTAAACGGGGGCAATTGTAAACATCATCGGTTTTCGATTTAAATTTGTCGCTAAATTTTCAAAAACTACAAATTTGTCAAGGTTATTCAAAATTCAAAACTTTATTCAAGTATTTGATACAAATAATATCATTCCTTACGTCAGCAGGTACCTTGTATAAGGACTAAAAAATTTAAAATAAAATAAAAAATATATATAAAAAAAATCTACAAAGACAAACTTTACTTAAGTAGTACACGAGACTAAAATACACATTAAAATATCATGGGACTATTCAGAAACTCGTCCATGCTATAAAAGGCTTTACTTAAGAGGAAGTTCTTAACCTTATTTTTAAATTGATTTTCCCCAAGCAACTTGACACTATCAGGTAGCCTGTTGTAGAAGGCTGGAGCATAATAATTTACTGAGATACGGCTCCTATGTAGTCTTAGAAATTCCAAACGAATGCTGTGCCCATTTCGAGTTTCATACCGATGGTAAAAATTATTCTGACTATACCTCGCAACATTAGAGTGGGCATAAAGTAGGCACTCCAAAATGTATCTACTTGGTATAGTCAGAATCCTTAAATCCACAAAAGATCCCCGAACATCCTCCCTATACCCCAATCCAGCAATTACACGCACTGCCCTCCTTTGCAGCGCAAATATGCGGACGGAATGAGCAGAATGACCCCAAGCCAGAATCGCATACACACCCACTGACTGAAAGATACTGTGAAATGCCTGCAACAACACTGCTGGTGGTAGAATCTTGAAGAGATTTTTTAGCAAAAAGATATTTCTGGATAGTTTTCCCGCTAACACATCAATGTGCATCTCAAAAGTCAGAAGTGGGTCAAGATGTACTCCCAGAAATCTCACTGTTTTAGCATTACCTTCGGGAATTTCTCGCAAACTAAAAGTCATGCACACTGTTTTATCTTCATTCATTGTCAGCTCATTTGCACTGAACCATTCTTGCAATTCCTGCACTTCCCCATTTACCTCACTTACCAACTCATTCAGACTCTCACCACGGCCAGCTAATGTAGTATCATCAGCAAACAGCCAAAGCCCAGAGTCCGGTGATGCACCCTGGATATCGTTTATATAAATAAGAAACAGAAGAGGCCCCAGTATGGATCCCTGGGGCACCCCATGCCTCATCACCAGTCTCCGTGAACTTTCACCCTTAAAAGATGTCTGCTGTTTCCTGTCGCGCAGATAACTCGTCATTAGTCCTATACTCTTTTGCCCCATTCCATATGATGCAAGCTTGGATATAAGTACAGAGTGGGAGACACAGTCGAAAGCCTTCGAGAGGTCGCAGAAAGCTGCATGGGCATACTGACCCCCCTCGAAGGCATCCGCTATGTACTCCAATAGGTTTGTTATAGCCAGTGTAGTAGAGTATTTCGTTCTAAAGCCAAACTGGACAGCTGCAAAAAGATTTTTTTCGTCAAAATACTTGTAAAGTTGCTGTTTTAATATAAATTCAAAGATCTTGGACATAATTGGAATAAGAGATATTGGTCTATAATTATTTGTATCATTTACTGACCCTTTTTTAAAGACTGGTACCACCCTAGAAATCTTAAAGCACTCTGGAAAGACCCCGTTTCTAATGCTTGTATTAAAAAGCTTTGTAAGACATGGTATTAAATGATGCTTTAGTTTCTTTACCAATGAAACATTCATACCGTATGCATCCTTACTGGCCTTGTTTTTAAGAGCATCAATAGCATCTCTCACCTGCACAAATCCAACCTCACAAAATTCAAAGTTTAAATTGTTTTGTGACCTATCTGGTAAGTATTTATGGAAGTTGTCGGCTGTTTTTTGTATGGATGCTGTTAACTTCTCTGCTACTCTGGAAAAAAAGTCATTAAACTCATTTGCAGTCAAATTCACATCTCGATCAGACACTCTATTTACACCTCTAACCTGGTTTATTATATCCCAGGATGTTCTGACAACATTGGTTGAATTTAAAATATGGTTTGTATATGCCGTCTTTTTTGCATCCTGAAGTTTGCGATTGTAACGTTTTTTAAAAGCATTTATCTCGTTTTTTAAGACTGGGGATGGATTATTTTGATGGGCTTCCTGTAGGAGGCGTAGGGTCTCCCTCATCTGTCGAATTTGGTCATTAAACCAAACAATGCCCCTACTAGATGATCTAGGAACCTCCCTAAATTCAGGAAATGCATACCTCATACCAGTCTCAAATACCTCCAAAAAGACCTTGTATATATCATTCACACAGACGTTCTGGTCACTCAAAAAGTTCCAATCTTGTTGTTCTAACCATACATACATCTTATTTATTCCTCTTTTTGTGATAGGTCTATATGTATGCGACTCTGGCACAGAATCCGTACCCATCCCAACCAATATATGGACAGCCGAATGATCAGATATGTGTGGATTATAAACCTTCGTATTCATTCTCAGTAAACCATTAAAGTTGATAAAAATGTTATCCAAACAGTTTACCTTATGTGTCCTTTCAAATATTTGTTGGTCCAAATTAAATCCCCTAAGTAAATCTATTAAATCAGACTTTCGTTGGTTTATTGTATTGAAACTTACATTAAAATCGCCATTGACAATTACATATTTAAAACTTTTGCAGTCTACGACTTGATCGAGAATCTGACATAGAGTCTCCAAAAATATATTAAAATTTATAAATAAAGGTTATATCTTCCGCTGTCAACACACAAACGAATTTTGATGCTGGGCCAACTATTTCAGTTTGCTCTCGAACTTCGTTAGAGACACTACAAAAAATGCAATTTTCAGTTTATTTATTTATTTGTTTATTTATTTATTTCACGATACACTACAGAATATAAATTCTAAATGGTATGCCTAAAACTAAATACACCTATACATAACAATTGCCAAAAGCATACAAAAAAAAATAAAGATACAATAGTCATAGATACAAAAACATAAAGACAGTTCAATATACAAAACATAGAAGTCTCTTTAGGGACGAGCTGTTCTTAGCATTAAAAATGTCACATGCGGAAAAGTACTTGTTGTAATTGGACACTAAACGATCCATAAAGGCACCCCGACCATAATTGGTTCTATGTGTTTGCTCAAAAAATAATTGCGTTTGCCGGGTCGCTCTATTTGGAACTAATATGCGAATTAGGAGTAGTAAAGAGTCACAGTCCATCATCCCATTAATGAGCTTGTACAGGAATAGTAAAAGTGCTTCTCTACGTCGGCATTCAAGACTTTTATATCCACACAGTAGGAGCCTGGTTTCATATGTGATGTTGAAGTAAGGGAAGTGAAACTTGTAGAGAAGATATTTCATAAACTTATTTTGGACACGCTCTAGTTTATTTATATGACACGCATAACGGGGCGTCCAAATAACAGAACAGTACTCCAAGATGCTGCGGACTAAACAATTATAGAGACATGAAAGAGCCTTTGTATCGTTAATATACTTTGTGTTTCTCTTTAGAAACCCCAACATCCTAAAACCCTTCAAAACAACATTGTCAATATGCAAACCGAAAGATAGTCCCACATCGAAAATCACTCCAAGATCGTTGAATGAGTCCACCCTCTCGATGCCAACACCATCAATACTATACGGAGCCAGTAATGGGTTACGGCATTTGTGAAAAGAAATAGTCTTACATTTGAGAATATTAATGCTTAGGAAATTTAGTTTACACCATCGCACAAAACTGTCCAAATCCGACTGCAAACCATCAAGACCAGGGCCAACAATGTCAAAAAACTTCAGATCATCAGCATACAAAAGATACTTGGAAGTCTTGAAGCATGATCCGACGTCATTTATAAACAACAAGAACAGCACAGGCCCCAAGTGAGATCCTTGAGGAACTCCGGATGTAACATGCACTTCACGCGAGGCGGAACCACAGATAGTAACACGTTGACGACGATCAGATAAGTAAGACTTGATCCAGGACAGATACTGTCCTGAGAATCCCATTTCGGACTGCTTCTTCAGTAGTAAGGGGTGGCAGACACTGTCAAAGGCCTTAGATAGGTCGGTGTAGATAGTATCGACCTGTTTACCAGCTTCAACCGAGGATATTAAGTGATTCTGGTAAATTGCCAGGTTTGTAGCTGCTGAGCGTCCTCTGTAGAACCCATGTTGCTCGGGAATGATATAATGCTTGAGGGTATTGAAGATCTCATCAGTGAGTATTGCTTCAAGTAGCTTTGGTATTGCCGAGAGAAGAGATATTCCACGGTAGTTCTCGACGTTAGTCCTGTCGCCGGATTTAAATACAGGTTGTAGACTTGAACATTTCCAGATGGTTGGGAAAATACCGCAGTCAAATGATCTTTGAAATACCATACTCAGTGGAAGTGACAGTGATTGGCAGCAGTTCCTCATGAAAACTGGAGGGATGCCATCCGGGCCAGCACCCTTGGAGATGTCAAGATGTGATAACTTCTCGCTCACTTCCAGGGCAGTGAACAAGTGCGTTGACAAGGTATTGGCAAATCCGACAGGCTGAGCGCCAGACAGGTCGACGTTTGTATAATCTGCATAGCAGGACTGAAAATAGGAAGAAAAGGCATTAGCAACGTCTTCAGAGTTAGTGTATTCTCGGCCGTTGTAGGTCATTCTACTGGGAAGATTGGAATTAGATTTTAAATTTTTAACAAAGGACCAAAAGTGCTTAACATTTTCTGGAATCAAGTGCTCTGTATTAGTCACAAACATAAGGTAACACATGTCGGTTCTAAACTTGACTTCGCGACGGATATTTGAGTACTCTTCGTAGTCGTGATTCAATCCTGATTTCCTATATTTTTTATAGAGTCTGTTCTTTTGAGCAATAAGCTTGCGCAGGGGAGCGTCAAACCATTTAGGGTATTTCTGGCCTTTAATAGTGACTTTAGGGACAAAGATGTTGATGCCCTCAAAAAGGACCTCATAAAAACGTTGGATTACCAGGTCGAGGTCATCGCCAGTCGTAAGAAAAGTCCAGTCAACTTGTTCATAAAATTTGTTTAGTTCCATGTAATTAGCCTTATGGAACTGGTGCACACTGATGACATTCCGATTTTTCCGAAGTGGTGTATGTTGAAAATCAAACAAACACTCGATAGCAGGGTGATGATTATCGAGACCGATTAATACATATGTGCTTGCCCTGACCAAGTGATGATTAAAATCGTCTACAAAAACAAGATCCAATGTACGACCCAGATGGTTTTTCACTGAGTTCGTTTGTTGTAGTTCCAGAAAGAACATGCAGTCCAGCAGAACTTCAGCAGCAGGTGTACCAATTTCCCTAGGAACCAAGGTGTTATCATCGACAATCCACTCCACTGATGGCAAGTTGAAGTCACCACATATGACGAACTTATGGTTTTCGTATCGGTTCTTAAGAGATTCACATGTGTTACAAAAAGATTGGTAGGCCTCTAATGATGCAGTTGGAGGTATATATACACAACCCATGACTACACGGGTACCATCCATGGTTAACTGAATCCACACGTCCTCATAGGAGTCAACGATCGGAGTAGAAATTCTCGAAGCTTGAACACCGCTTATGCTAGCAATAAGGACGCCGCCACCACGCTCACACTCCAGATTAACATAGTTCCTGTCTCTTCTAAAAACTGTATACTGCGTGTTAAGAATCTCAGAATCGAAGAAGTCCTCATTCAACCATGTCTCTGAAAGTGCTATGATATCGTAGTTGCAGGAATATGTATTTCTCAGTAATTCATTACATTTTGTTCTTAGGCCTCTAACATTCTGATAATAGAAAGTGAAACGATTTTTTATAAGTTGACTGGTGGCGCTGATTTGAGAAAAGGCGAAGCTGTTCCAGACTTATTAGCAGCTTTATCAATTGATGAGGAATTCGAGGTTAGGTAATTTACATCATTCGGAGTTGAGTTTATAAGTGTTGTGTTAAAGTGAGCTTAATTTTTTTTTTGTTAAGCTAAGTACTGAATTATCTTTTATAACATGTTGAAATGTGTTACTTTACTGGTTCCCACTTGTGTAAAAACTGCTTAAACAACAAAAAGGCTTATAACTCGTGTTTACATTTACCCCTTTAAAAAGTCTATATGGGGTAAATGTAAACAGCATTCTGAGCACACAGCACTCTCCTGAAAAAAAGGAAAATGTATCCACCATAGAAGAAACGACTCATTCGTTCTAAAAAATCGTAATTCCTAGTAAGACAGCAGAGTTATGGCGAAGTTTTAACGACTGAAGACATCCTAGAACGATTAAAAGAAGCCCAAGAAAAAAGATAAAGAAACCAAAAGAAGTAAAAAAAACACAGTGTGCACCAAAAAGAAAATTACAAATTGCAAAACTGAAAAAAACTGAAAATAAAAAAAAGACTATAAAAATGAAGGAACTTCCAACGAGGAGAGTAAAAATCCCTTTGTTTAAGTGGCAGTGATAGTCCATTGGAGGAATATTTTAACGTCACTGGAGATGAAGATTTCATCTTAACAACAAAGACGCCAATATTAAACTTGGCTAATGGAAATTTTGTACTTGTAGAGTTCAGGGGAGGAAAAAGGAAGACAATACTTTACAAGTATGTGTGTTCAGTTGAAAATGTTGTTGATCAGGACGTAGAAGTAGTTGGTTTAAAGAGCATAGATGATACTATGCAAAACTTTGCCATACAATCAAGCGATGTTAGCTTTGTTGCCACAAATCAAGTTATTGGAGAGTTGCCTTTTCCTACAATTAAAACCAAAGGCCAAAGAATTTATTACCATTTTGAAAAAAAAGTCCCTGTTATGAAAAGATACATTTTCTTTTCCAGTTTAGTCCCTACTTTTGTGTTTAAGTTGTTTATTTTGTATTTTTATAATATAACTCGTAGACGTAAATGTGTTTTTAGTTTTAAATAAATTATAGTACCTACAGTTTTGGCGTTAATGTAAACATAATACTAAACAGCTTTGGAGGGACCGAATAAATTGAAATATGATTTATTTACAATTCCCCCGTACACTCAACTCAAAATAATGCATGGTCTTGTGTTCAGCTGTTTACATTTACCCCAAACTAGTTGGGGTAAATGTAAACATAATACTAAACAGCTTTGGAGGGACCGAATAAATTGAAATATGATTTGTTTACAATTTCCCCGTACACTCAACTCAAAATAATGCATGGTCTTGTGTTAGCTGTTTACATTTACCCCAAACTAGTTGGGGTAAATGTAAACATTGCTAACTTAAACAAAAATATAATTTAAAAAAAAATACTAACTAATTTCATTATTTCGACCATTGAAGTGTGAAATATATAGACCATAGAACATAATGCAAGAGTTGTCACTTCAAAAAACTTAAGCTCCAAATTTTAAAATGCAATTAAAACCATTTAAAAAAAAAAATGTCAAATATGTTTACTTTTACCCCACTCGACCCTAATCAGTTTCCAGATCAGTTTCTAATATTTAACCATAATTTAACAATCAACCTTTAAGTTGATCATCATTCATCCATCTGTCTGAGATAAATATTTTGGAATTACAATAGATACTAATTAATAACCATATAAAATTAATGAAAAAAAAGTACCCACTTAGAGCAAAAAAATTTAGAAGACTGACCTATGAAAATCAAGATAGGTATATTGATTGATACAGTCATTATTTATTATTTTATTCTAAAATTAATTACCTACTTGTTCAATTACTAGACAGTGTTTTAATTAAGTATTTAATTAGGTAAGTAGGTATATTCGTTTACTATATATATTTTTTTTGTTTTAAGTAGTTAATATACCATGCGAGCAAAAATTATTCGCATCAAAGAGGGCTTGGATTAAAAAACGTAGGGCTTGGTTTAGATCACAATGATATGGGAACGATATATCTAACCAAATCTAGGTTAAAATTTTGTCAAATTCATATTATTTATTTATTTATTTATCCTTTATTGTTAAGAAGACTCTTACAAGCATTAACAATGTCTTAAATATAAATCTATATACCTAGTTAGTATAAAAATTGGTTATCAAATTTAAAAACATTCAGTAGCACAAAAGTATAGTAACAAAATCTATAGTAACAAAATCTATAAACAAACTTACACGAGACAAAAATTAAAATATTATTGGTGGACACCCCAATGTAGAAGTACAAATATTAACCACCAAGATATTCATTAATAGTATAGAATGAGTGTTCAAGAAGATAGCACCTAAGAGACTTTTTAAAAGTACGAAAAGAGGGTTCTGATTTAATATTATTTGGGAGTTTATTAAAAATATAACTACTAAAGCAATGCGGACTTTTCTTGTAGGTGGATAGTTTATAGTTAGTAATTAGAATGTCTTCATTTTGTCTTGTCTCATAGTTATGAACATTAGAAACAGGTGGAAAGTCTGATAAATGTTTCTTAACGTAGATAGCCGACTCCATGATCAAAATAGAAGGTAAAGTTAGTATTTTATTATTTTTAAAAGTTGGTCTACATGTTTCTAACGGTTTTAGGGAAAATACCTTTCTTATAATTCTCTTTTGCAAGACGAAAATTCTGTTTAGGTCAGTGGCCTGACCCCAACATAAAACCATATACTTCAGGTGGCAGTATTATGACATGATATGCCAAACTAATGAGTAATAAAATAAGTAGACAAATACCGTGTGAGCAAAAATTATTTGCATCAAAGAGGGCTTGGATTAAAAAACGTAGGGCTTGGTTTAGATCACAATGATATGGGGACGATATATCTAACCAAATCTAGGTTAAAATTTTGTCAAATTCATATTATGACATGATATGCCAAACTAATGAGTACCTAATAAAATAAGTAGACAAATACAAATTTATTTTTGTTGTTTACAAAATTAACAAAGTAAGAATATACAGAAAGAAAAAGAAAAATAATTACATAAATTGCTGAAATTGGCCACCGCCATGGTCCAAGCATAAATTTGCACGTCTCTTCATAGTTCCGAAAATATTGACCAACATCTCTGGAGAAATGTTACCACATTCTTGGATAATCCTTTCTTGTAATTGTTCTAAATTTGCAACTGGTGTTTTAAAAATAGTGTTCTTTAAATGAGGAAAAACGAAGTAATCCATAACGGTTAAACAAGCTGATCTAAAGTCGCCACAGTGGTTCTTTTCCCGTGCGTCATCACTTTCACGTCATCAAAATCGTATGAATCAAATCAAAATTACGAGACGAAAAAAGTCAAAACTAAGTCTAAGTTCATAAAATGGACGTGCCTGCCTACCGTTTGACGTACCTACATAATATCCCGAAAAATTATTATTTATTTTAAGTTTTGCCCGGCATTCTCTATTATCTAAAAGAAATTGACAAACAAATGTTAATACATTTAATACTATTTTTAAAGCTTAAAATCTAGCAAAGTTTGATGTTTTATTGACTATTCAAATCGCAAAAGTCAAATTTTTGACATCCTTTCATCTAAGGGAATTTAGCCACTGCCGTAAACTTTTCAAAGAACTTTCACGGTTAGAATATTTAAAATAAATAAATTGGGTATTATAAGAATCCATAAATACTTACCGCCAAAACAGATGGTGGGTATAATTAGCTCTAAAAAGAACTATTTTTTTAGAAAAAGGAACAGTTTTAAGGCACACAAATTTACAAAATACTAATTAGATTGGCAGATCAAAATAAGGTTGACAATGACGTTCTAAAATACAACGGTAGTCAACTAAACAAATAAAAAAAGTAATTAATTGACGTTTATAGTTTTATTCTTGTCTAGCACGTTATATTATTGCGGAATCTTGAAGACGTTCTTTTATGCTTTTATTCAAACTTGTTACTGTAATAAATAAGGATGCAGAGTTATTAACCACGTTGAGTCCTGATCGTTAATTGATGACGCACGGGAAAAGATCCACTGTGGCGACTTTAGGTGGGAATTCAATGTCTGATCGAGAACTGATCAATCTGTCGTCGAAAAAATTGCGTAAGTAGTTAATAGTTTCGGCGGCTGTATGGGCGGTTGCACCGTCCTGTTGAAAATATCCAAAACGTAGTTCGTCGTCAAGTAATTGCTCCCCAAATGGATTCAAAATATTGTCTATACCGCTGTGCTGTAACTGTGTGATGGAAAAAAATAGGACCAACAATTCTTCTTCGGGAAACAGCTAACCAGACACCAATTTTTTGAGGGTGTAATGTGGACTCGCGTGTATTCTGAGATATTGTATTCACTGCAGATTACATCACATGCATATGTCAGAGATGATTTAGTAGGAACAATTTACTCATAGTTGTGAGCCACAATAGACCGACCGGTCGCATTGCGTCGTTGCCGTGACGAAACCGAAAACTTAGGCATAAAAAACAAAATCTAATTTTGCTAATTAAATTTACAGATTTCTCTAGATCAGTGCACCTCTGCATTTGCATTACTTTCAACTATGGAGAACTAGAGGGTAGGAGGCCGATCGCAATGCATTGGATTCGGTCCCAAATTAGCATCGGTAATTCAGCTTTACGAGTCGCCGTAAGATGGCGCTCGTGTTCGAAGTGGGCTATCAAATAAATGATTTCTTATGGACGCAATAACTATTTTTATTTAAATTAGTTCTTTAAGGACCAACACGGACTTTTATATGAATGTACACTTACTTTGTTATACTTATTAGTAAACTCGGCCTGTATAAAGTTCCAACGATGCTTGGTTTTTAAAATACAGGGTATTAAACATTCTAGCTATACCTTTGGAGCTAGAAAGAGACTTATTTGGCTGCGTTTCCTTTCTAAAGAAGATCGATCCTGTCTTACACCCCGACACAAAGCACTACTACTTTCATAAATTGTAACATTATTTATTATAAATATGGAAATCAATTACAATACAACGTTATTTGTCTCGTCTTTAAACGTTATTTGTTATTTCGAAAATAAAATGTCAATTTGTCAAAAGTAAAAGTAAAAAACGAAGAAGAAGACGACACCAGCCCACTTGCGACGCGAGAGCATCTATCGGCCAATAGCGAACTAACCAAAAAACCGGGACAGAATTTGAAAATGCTGCCATTGTCGATCGGCCTCCTACCCTCTAGTTCTTCATACTTTCAACATGCTGCCGAAAGCTCCTACGTGAAATATTACACACATAGGAGATTTCGTCGGGATGATGAGGTTTTAGTTTTATGTTATAACTACACTATTTTTTGATATATTTACATAGGGGATTTCGTTAAGTCGTAAATATGATGATTCTTAGCAGAATAAATTAAAATATATTCAACTCGTTATGTGTAAATAGCTAATTTGCCAACTTGATTCGTTATTAGGAAGGAGAAAGAGCGATTTCACCGGAACTACGTTCGATTGGCAGATTTGCTTGTTTTGAAATTCAGTAGTGGGCACTCTTCTTCAATCAGAAAACGTTACGGAGTAGAATCTGCGCTTGCGTAATGTTTTTATAATAAATTTTATTTAAATTTATAAAATTTAATTTAATTTTTAGTATATTTCTGTCGAGATTTCTGTCAAAGAAGTTAATCGTTTTTTGTTTTTGTTTTTACAGAAACTTCAAACC
The DNA here is from genome assembly GCA_963969555.1 of Polydrusus pterygomalis. Taxonomy (NCBI): domain Eukaryota; kingdom Metazoa; phylum Arthropoda; class Insecta; order Coleoptera; family Curculionidae; genus Polydrusus; species Polydrusus pterygomalis. The sequence goes on from OZ018376.1 coordinate 71,246,705, forward strand.
GGAATGGTAATTATGGGATGTGTAAGACATATAACGAACTTCTCATTAGAAGTAGAACTACCAGGACTTTGTTTTGCTTCAGTAAATATTACAGAAATATCGGATCCATTCACTAAACATCTTAACAAAATATTGGAAGATAATGATTCAGAAGTAAGTTTATTTCCGCTTGGATGATTGTTGTTTGAGGTAGACAGACAGTAAATCATTAGGTGTCCATTAAATTGTCTGGATGAATTTTTTGAAGACCAAAATATTCTCTTTCTTATGCTACTTATCGTAAGGTAAACAAAAACCATCTTCAAAGTATTTAAGTCTTAAAACTAGCTCCTCATGAAATTGACGATTTCTTTTATCTTACGTTACTAAGCTCGATAAAATAACTAAATCTATTTTTGGCACCACATTTCGTTACAAAACTTAGTAGTTCCAAAAATAATGTATTTAAACGTTTGTCTAAAGTTAAAGTATAGCCCACAGATTATGGCTTTGCTCGACGATTAAAATGACGAATGCGAGACTGCAGTTTTGTTCACCAGCACAACAAAAAACCAAGGTTGGTAGGATAATATCTAGGCAGTGATATCCGTGATAAATATCCTGATATATATCAATATTTTTTTTTCTGAATTTCTATTCATCAGTATAAAAATATGGCCCCCTGCTGCTGCTGAGCCGGCAACAGCGTATTATGCTGCTTACGATGCGGTGATTCCCCATCTTTCCGAGACGTTGACCACGTTGTTCTTTGCCGCGTGGCATTTTTATTTAGTTCCGATTTCTGATTGAACGGAGCAATATTTTGATGTTTGTTTTACGAAATAAAAATTTTACAATGCCAAAAATAAAAAATCCACTTTGGGTTCATTTTGATTTAATTAACAAGTCCAGTAATTCTGGGTTTTAAGTTGAACCATAGTTAAAAGTAAAAATATATGATGTGTTCATATTCATAAACTTGTATTTATTATCTACATTTTAGATTCCTAACATAGGAGTACTAAAAAAAACTTGTTATTGTGATAGCAACTATCATTGACTACAATTGAAACAAATTTACAGGTTCATGTTTGTATTAAATTAAGTTATATATATATATCAATATACATCGGATATTTGGATATTTATATAAATATCATGAAATTTGCCAACCCTGCAAGAAACCACGTAATAATGAAGACATTATATTTATGTGCAGTGGCGGCGGCATTAGCCATAAAAACCATAGAGAAAAGACAAAGTGGGCGAAAAACAGGCATTTGAAGAGAAACCGGTTTCCCCATATTATCTGTTAAACGAATTAAAGCTGGACCTGGCAGATTGGTTTAATTATTTGCGAATGGAGATTTTATTTTTCGTAAAGACGGAAGACGGCGATACGCTTCTACAGTGTGACCAGTAAAGTCCGCATCATATGGTTTTTTTATTAATAGCTTTATTCGGAACTCGACTTTGGCATCAAGTTCTGCTTCGATAGAGATGAAAATTAAGCAAAAAAAATTGTAGTCACGTGATTCGCATTATCTGTCAAATTTTAAAGTGGGGTTATTTCTGAAAATATCGAAAAAAGTTATTAGAGAAGGTTTTTTTCACATGCAAAATTTCAGCTGCATAAGATAATTTAAATTTTTTACCCATATTTTGTAAATTGCACCACTTTTGCAAAATAACACTCAACGCAACCTACATAAAACTTCTTAGTTTTGACAATGCTTTGTTTTTTTTCTACAAAATCAAAATTGGGCTATTAAAATTTGGTCGCATGTGATGCAAAGTTTATTTGTTTTTGACCCTGTATAAGGTAACTTCATAAAATAAGTATTTTTTAAAACGTAGTTTGTGTCTGAAAGTAATACACCTTAATATTAAGACAAAAAATAACACAGTGTCATCAGTAAAGTGTTCATTAAGTCGAAAATAAATTTAAGTGGTGGGTAAAAATCAAAATTACCTTATGCAGCTGAAATTTTGCATGTGGGCTAGAAACTGCATTTAAAAAAACTTTTTCTAATAACTTTTTTCGATATTTTCAGAATCAACCCAACTTTTGAATTATTTTTTGAAAAAAATTAAAATTTTACAGATAATGCGAATCACGTGACTACTATTTTTTTTGCTTAATTTTCATCTCGATCGAAGCAGAACTTGATGCCAAAGTCAAATTTCGACTAAAGCTATTAATAAAAAAAATCACTCTGTATAAGATCTAATAAATACTTTCTATTTCTTGTATACTCATCTGACGAACCTCCGCCATGTTTAAATATTTCGTTAGGAATACAAACTAGTCAAACCTTGTTTATTTTCGTCTCGATTGAAATTAAATCAGCTGTCAAAATTAGGCAAAATTGGTGTATTTTGTCTTCAGTTCAAGTTATTTTAACGTTTTGAACTTAAAATTTGTTCGTAATAGATTATTTTTCGAAATTTCTATTTAGACCAAAAAAAAAACGGATAATAGGTACAGAGTTCACTTTTTCTTATACAAAGCGTTTCTTTCGACAGAATACAATGACATTTGACAGTTTAGTAGTGGGCCGTAGCAAAGCAAGTTCACGCGTCATATTATTTTCTTCCTATTTTGGTGTTTTTTAAGTATTTCTGTGGCTGTTTTTTGTATAGTGTGTATTTTAAACATTATACTTTTAGATTTTATATATTTCACAGACAGCCTAGCTACAAGCAATAGGTGATAAATAAAGGTTTCCTTTATTTTTATCAGCTGCTTTGCTAATATTTTTACTAATATTCAGTTCATTTGGTATTATTGTTCTTACAGCTTCTTTTAATCGTACTGTTTTCAATGGCTTCCTATCCAGCAGTTAAAATCACCGTTTTTGATAAATAAAGACGTTGACATTTTTGTCGATTGCCATGTTTGTTTTAAACCAGAAGCTGTAATTACATTTTTTAATTGCGGTATGGTACACGAAAAATAATGTTTTTCTTAAGAAAAAAATTTCACTTTTTTTCCTCTTGACAGTTAAATGTAACATCACTTATAGCGTTTTAGGTTTACAACTCCGAGAGTGCTCCGAGAGCGCTCTGTGACGTTATCGATCGGCCCGAGATTTGCTGTCACTCCAAAGGCGGTTGCCCTCGGACGGAGTGTAAATTGAACGTGATTGCGCTTGAAAATTTGACAGATGTCAACATACAAAAATAAACAGTTATTTTTCAAATTTAAATCTACTTGAGCGCATTTATGACATATTATATACAATACTCATCGAACTAGACGAAAAACAAACACAGAAAACACAACAAACGAGATTACACATCAACAAAAGAATAGAAAATGGTTGTGGTTTGCGGTTCTGCGCAAGCGCTGCCTCTCTTCTCTCTAAAAAATTTCAGATCGAAAAAGAGCACTCTCAAACGGATTCAGAGTAACCAAATTTGTAAATCGAACGTACTACTCCGAGTGAGAGCAGTGGATTTTGATAACCGAACACGCAAATCTCGGGGAGAGCACTCTGAGAGTGCGCGAGAGCAGTAAATCGAAAACGCTATTATAGCGTTTTCGGTTTACAACTCCGAGAGTGCTCCGAGAGCGCTCTGTGACGTCATTGATCGGCCCGAGATTTGCTGTCACTCCGAAGGCGGTTGCCCTCGGACGGAGTGTAAATTGAACGTGATTGCGCTTGAAAATTTGACATATGTCAACATACAAAAATAAACAGTTAATTTTTAAATTTAAATCTACTTGAGCGCGTTTATGACATATTATATACAATATTCATCGAACTAGACGAAAAACAAATACAGAAAACACAACAAACGAGATTACGCATCAACAAAAGAATAGAAAATGGTTGTGGTTTGCGGTTCTGCGCAAGCGCTGCCTCTCTTCTCTCTAAAAAATTTCAGATCGAAAAAGAGCACTCTCAAACGGATTCAGAGTAACCAAATTTGTAAATCGAACGTACTACTCCGAGTGAGAGCAGTGGATTTTGATAACCGAACACGCAAATCTCGGGGAGAGCACTCTCAGAGTGCGCGAGAGCAGTAAATCGAAAACGCTAAATTTTATCTAAACCCTAGTTTAGATAACATTTTGCAGCCGCCACAGAAACATTGTTTATTATACAGGAAAAAGTAAGATTTTAATTCTTGGTCTCTACGTTAAGTAGTAGTAGTAGTAACATGTTTTATTTAGCAAAAAGCTACAATTTAATATTTTTTTATACATTTTTTTTTACAAATTTTTATAGATTTATTTTTAAATTTTAAAACGCAACCGTGTTTTAACAAAAACAGGCAGAAAAGTTAAACATTTTGCAAATTGTATCAAATATTACGTATCATTTTGTTTTTTAATTAAATGTAATTTTAAAGCTTGTTTAAATAGTAATAATGATATTTGAGATTTAATAGAATTTTCCAAATTATTATAATCTATCATAACCTTATGAAAAATAGACTTATGAGCTAATGTTTTAGACACTCCATCCACATAAAAATTTTGATTAGTTTTTTTTTTATATTTATGATGATCATAATTAAAAGAACAAAAAAATTTTAACAATCAGGCAAAAAATTATTTTTAATTTTATGTATAACTAGCGTGTACCCGGCATGCGTTGCAACCCGCTGGTATAAATACAAACCCGATATATTAGTACCGGGCATGCCACTTTCTGAAATGGCACCCGTGCGAAGCCGGGGCGGGTCGCTAGTTATACATAAAAAGCTTCCTCTTGAATCACTCTATCTATTAAAAAAAACCGCTTCAAAATCCGTTGCGTACTTTTAAAGATTTAAGCACATATAGGGATATAGGGACAGACGGGCGATAGCGACTTTGTTTTATACTATGTTAAGAAGATACATACTAAATAAAAAATTAAATTTCTTACATTCAACCAATGTAAATTTTTGAACATAAATTATATAATATATTTGTCACAATTTAAAATAATCCGCATTGCCTTATTTTGTAAAATTTGTAATTTATCAAATATTTCCTCACTAGCAAAAAAGTTATTACTTTTTTCCGTGTATAATCAATACCTAGGTAAAGTCGATTCACCCAGTAAACCTGGAAGATGGCCGACATGTCATATGACAAAAGTCATATTCCAGCTAAATAAAATGAATTTTTGCATTTTCAATGACTTTTGTCATGTGACATGTCGGCCATCTTGCAGGTTTACTGGGTGAATCGACTTTAATTATTTTTGCTTTTTATTTTAAAAAGATACCCACTGGCGTATCCAAATAGTATAGTAAAAAAGTTATACAGGGTCGCTTTTATGTATGGAAACGGTCGATTATTTGCTAAAGTAAGATAGCTGGCCAAGAATGTTAAATACAAAACTTTTGGGGTTTTTAGAAATCTATTACACTGCATATAAACTAAGTATACAGGATCAGTCAAAAAGCCATGGAAGAACAAAGTTACTTTATTTTAAATGGAACCCCCCTGTATATTATTCAATATTTCAATTATTTACAAGATTCTAAAAAAAAATGTTAAGCACACCACATACCCAATCTTAACCGTTTTCGAGATATCGAGTTTCGAATTTTTGCAACAAAGAATAATGCATGAAATTTCCAGTATTGCTCCCAATATCCTTTTAGATTCGCTACAAAATGTTGTTCACCGAATTTATTACTGCCAGGAGGTAAACGGTGGACACTTTGAGCACCTTATAAAATAGGATTTCAAATTGTTGTTTACTTAAACTTAGTTTGTCTTTTTTATTATTATTATTAGATTTATTTGAAAACGATATTCGAAACTCGATATATCGAAAACGGTTAAGATTGGGTTTGTTTTGTGGTGTGCTTAACATTTTTTTTTTAGAATCTTGTAAATAATTGAAATATTGAATAATATACAGGGGGTTCCATTTAAAATAAAGTAACTTTGTTCTTCCATTGCTTTTTGACTGATCCTGTATATTTATTTTATGTGCAGTGTAATAGATTTCTAAAAACCCTAAAAGTTTTGTATTTAACATTCTTCGCCAGCTATCTTACTTTAGCAAATAATCGATCGTTTCCATACATAAAAGCGACCCTGTATAAAACAGTTATAACAAAATAGGATAACATTTTTTTAGCGAATACGGAGATTCGTTTTCTTGCAATTTGTTTTGTACCTCAACTTTTACTTATTGTTTTTTTTTAATGCAGTAATTGTTTTAGGCCAATATAATACTTACAAAGCTGTTTACCATTGGCGAATACTTGTTAGTAAAAATTATAAATATAGAAGCTCGTGACAAGGGAACGCATGTAGAGGGCACCATAAACCCACGAGAACTCTACTCGGATCGCAATCATAATTCTTTTAAGAAGGAGATGTTGACTTGGAGTTGTGTTAAATCCGAATCAGATCATGGATACGAAATGACCTTAGGAATCAAAAATTGCCGGGCATTCTTGCCTTTTAAGAATACGAATCTAGGAAGCAAATATTGTAAGAAATTATTGTTTTTATCTCACGTTTATTATTTTTATAAAAACAGGTAGACCCGGCTTTCGACCTTCAGCTGAATCACTAGTACCCATGGGTCGAGGCACTCGAGTTTATTCCCATGTATTTATTAAAGACCCTATCTTGTTTATTTATTTTCTCTTTCTCTATGCCATAGGATAAAAATTATAATTTAGTGAAACAGCCCATCCAGTTCTTATAAATTCACGATGGAAACAAAGGCGCGGATAACATACATAGCACACAATAGAACCTTTGTTACGTACTAGTTATATTCTAGCTTTGTTCATGAAAATATAGATTCATCATGATTATTAAAAAAATATATCTATTTAATAACGATAATTTTCCATGGACTTTGCGTTTATAAGCACTTTAGGGGTAGGTTAGGTTAGAGTGATAGACCTCCGGCATTGTCCAAACAGTCACACGTAGTCCTATAACCTGTTCTGGTACCACACATGTTCCGCGGAACCTATCCGCATCAGCTACCTGATGGTTAACGAGATCGTAGAAGAATCTTGACAGCTCATTCAAACCAGCCACTGCTGTTAATAAACTTAGTGAGTTGACCCAGTTGCAGGCTGCTCACTTCCTCCAGATCATTAATAGTGCTTGGTCTGAGATTAAAGAATGGTTCGCCCAGGGCATTGAACCTTCTTCTCGCGAGGCCGGGGCTTTCACACAAGAAATGCTAAATACTCTCCTCTTCTTCATCTCTGCAACTTCTACAGAAGTCGTTAGTTGGTATTTGCATACGTTCAGCGTATCTACCGAACAGGCAATGTCCGGTGACTACGGCAGTGATGTTTCTTAGGTCCTTCCGACTGTGCTGTAATAGCGCTGCGGTTTTCCTGCCGTTAAGTAGGGGCCACAATTGCTTAGATATGCTACAGGTTGTCAGCCCTGTCCATCTGCTTTGCGCAAGTTGTTTAGCTATCCGATCTATCTCCTCTTTGACTGATCCCAGTGGTCTAGCCACAGTATTCTCTGCTAGTTCGACAGACATGCTTGCGCCCTCCTTGGCGAGCGCATCAGCCATAGCTATTGCTGTGTCCAGGAACCCAACACAAGGTGATTCGATGTTGAGCACCAAGTGTGCAGAGAATGTTGCGACAGCTCCTTACTAATTTTGAATTAGTACTGCTGAAGCAAATTGCCTTTATGGCTGCTTGACTGTCTATATAGATAGCTATAGGCTATCAAATATCAAGCCAGGGTGATCCCGCAGAGTATTGACTGCTTTATCCACTGCAAAAATTTCTGCCTGGTAAATTCTGCAGTAGTTAGGGGTAGAGTTGAAATATAGAAATACGTCAAGATAATCCGTCAAAAAATATATTTTCCAATATAAACTTTTATCTCTTTTTGGACGGATTTTCAAAAAAATAAGTTTTAAATTGTCCTAATATAATAACTTGGGACACCCGATATATCTAACATGAGAACTTATAGACTGCTGAAGAGTTGCCTGAGAATGGCCTGGGTGGTTTAAATTTAGGATATCTTTTATAATACAAACATTAAAGTTGAAAATAATCACATTGAGTACAACCCTAGATAACGTATTTTAATACGTTCCTCATTTTAATATAATAAACCATATTTATTTTACGTTGTGTAAGTGAAAGCCCTGTAATTTTATATGTTTCCAAGGTTTTGCTTAAAAATATAAGCTTCACTATTATTTTTTTTTAGTTATTGGAAAACCATTGTGGTGTGTTGTACATAAAGCGGATGCTACTGCCACTTCGTCTATTTTAAGAGTTAGTGCCAAAAGGGAACACATTAAAAATGCAAATTTTGATATAGAAAATTTACATGACGTGATACCCGGAATGAAAGTTGAATTTGTTACAGAGAAGGTAATATTTTATTTTAGAACAATATTTTTTTATTATACAGGGTGAGTCAACCATAGAGTAAAGTTCATTATCTCATTTGTTTTGGGGATTACCAAAAATCGTTAAATACTAGAAAATTAGAGAACATTAAGGTGCACGGTTTAGAATTATTTTTAAGTATACAGGGTGGTCCAAAAGAGCGTGGCGAATATAACATAAGTTTTCTTTAATAGAACACCCTACTATTTAATTTATTTTTAGATTTTACATGAAATGCTTTGACTTTTTTGTTAATAATGTTATACCGGATGTTTCTCAAAAGACGTTCACCCCTATAACTTATCTGTATTTATGGATATTAAAATTAATACTATGCATAAGAGATGAGTCTGCATTTATTGACATCATTTTCAATTTGTTAGCACTTCCGGTTTGACCGGAAGTGACCTTGACTGGTATTTTAAATGAGACATCTTGTATATTTTTACTTATTGGGATTCAGCATAACATTCTGAGTAAAATGACACCTCACTTGTAATTTTTTGACGTGTTATAACATTTTTATGTTTATTTTTTATTTTTAATCTAGAGTGCTACAAATTAATTAAATCTGTTAATTTATAGTCAAGTAGTATATGAAAATTAAAATTATGTTATATTAAATGACTTTCAAAGTTTCACAAGCGTTTAAAAAATGAAATTTTGTTTTCTTGGCGTTTACTCCATTTTTTTCAAATGGAACGATGGTGGTTCACTAGGATATATTTAAAACGAGCATTTGTTTCCAACAATTTGATACCATACACTCCTATGCTATTTTAAAATTGACACTGAAAAATTTGTCTTCAATCCCAATCGCAAATTTAAAAGCGTTTGCATTATTGCAGTCCTGTCTTTTCTAAAGAAATATAAAGGCGCCTTTGAAAAACAATGGAACCAATATAAACCAATATATGGTTTTAAATTAAAATTGTAATGTCATTCGTTTATTAAACTTACATTGTAAATGAGATAAAATGGTTAGGTTTACTAGAAATGAACAACTTGATATGCTCCTAATTTTTGGAGTGACCAGAAAAATTCTTCTGAAGCCGCAAGATTGTATGTTTTATAAACTAATGACATTACAACTTTAAATTAAAGCCATATTGCTTTTCAAAACCATTACATGTTTTTGTCATCTCAATAGAACGTTTATAGCTATTCCACCTTTGGAAACAATGGCGGAACTGTCAATTTTTTATAAGAGTAAAAACTAACATTTTTCTAAAAAAGTTAAAATATTAGAAAAACTACAAGGTATATAACATTATTAACAAAAAAGTTATAAAATCTCATGTAGAATCTAAAAATAAATTTATTACTAAGGCATATTTAAATTATTTTTGGCCAACACCTTGCATACAATAGAAAATTAGACGGCACTAATTACGTTGTCAAAATCGAAATTGAAACAATCAAAAATGCGGTTACCATGAAATCGACTAATATGCACACCTGAAAATTTTAAAAATTACAAAAACGTTATCTGATATCAATGAAATTTAGACGAATAAAATCTATTTGCACTGTCGTAGATAAGATTTGGAATGATACACGTTCGATATGAACTTTGTTAATGAAACTTGTGCAATTAAACCACTCGGCTAACGCCTCGTGGTTTAACGTTGCGCACGTTTCATTATAGTATTCATATCGAACTAGTATCATTAATAACTATAACCGATTCTTACTTTCTAGATTACCAGCTATGGTATTCAGGGAAAATTTTCCGAAAATTTTATTGGTTATGTCGATGAAAACTTTTTAAGTAAACCTCTTAAGAAGTTAGGCGATTACAATGAAGGAAAGCTACTTATTGCGTATGTATTGTTTGTGGAACCTGCCACAAAAATTACCCATCTATCTTTGCGTAATTTTGAAATCCAGGAGAAACCGGATCTAAATATAGGAGATATTGTACAAGCGGAGGTGAGCTATTGTAAGCTTATTTTATCTGTACTGTTATATAAAATTGTAATTAGGTCATTAAATTATTTAAATTAAACTATTACATCCATATTCACTAAATTTAGTCCATTAAAATATTTAGATCTTATTGTCTCCCATTTGTGTTTTCACCGTGTCATTGATTTAATACGCCATATTATGATGTTTTTGCCGTTAATTTGATTTTTTTTTGCCAAAATAAGTTCTATTAAAGGGAACAGTACAAGTCAAAAAACTTTTTCATTCTGAGTTTAAAGAAAAAACAAAGAAATATTTGCAACATATGACTTAAGTCATTGAATATCAAACTATAAGAATAGCGGATCTTCGAGAAAACTTGACAACCCTATTTTAGACTGTATTGGAGACGGTTTGGCCGCCATTGTGGAATAGTTATAAATGCAGCGCCTCGGCAACAGATATCTCAAATTCACTGATGTGATGTCGTGGTGTTGCCGCATATCGTATTTTATTGGAATTTTTAAGGATTTAGGCATTTTTAACAGACAATAAAGTAGGAGGTACTTAATTCCAGCCGAATGTATGTTTTTGATAATAATAAGTACGCTGATTACCCCGGGGTAATTAAACCGATTTTCATAATGATTTTACCGTTGCATTAGGTGTTAAATGTTATACAAATAATAGTAGATAGATTTTTTTTAAACAATAAGTAGGTAGGTACTAACTTTTTTTTATTAAACAGGTCACGTCGTATTTGATCTAAATTTTTTATATAACCAACTTTAATTTTAAAAGTTTCCTACCCTGTAGGTAAATACAGAAAGAAATGCAATAGGACACAGAAAAAGGTATTAAAATGAAAATTCCATATTTATTAATTTTTGACCTGCTAATAGACCACATAATTGCATACCACTATTTACGATCCATTGCATCTGCCTCTCTTCTTCTACCGGAAAACGAAATACGAAATAATCTTAATCCTGAGAAGGCGCGAGGCGACTTCCCACATTGAAAATAAGCACATTTGTTGCCAGCCATATTGCGTCACTCAGTCTGATCCTTTTTCAATCAAAAATAACTATAATATCGTCGGCTTAGTGCAAAAACTCACCCAGTCAATATTTCCAGGTTTTGAGATTATTGGAAATTTCACTAAGTCTTCTACCGATACAATATTTGAAAAAATATCACAAAAGTAAAAACTCAATAAGTGTCTAAAAATACCAATATAAAAATCAAACTTAGTCACTTAATGAATTTAATAAAATTTAAAATTTAGTTTAATAAAATGACAGTTCCTTAAAATATTATTTTGTAAAAATATATTGAAAAAAGTTTGTACATATGCACATGACAACTTCGTAGGCATAAAATTATTGCACATTTTTTTTATAAATCACTTTAAACTCCGCCATTTTTTAAAACTGGGGTTTACTCAAAACTGTCAATTTTGACTAAGCACTAAGCCGACGATATATTATGCCAGTGCAAGGCAATCCAGGCACCGCGATGCGCGTGACGGTATGGTTATGGTAGTGGGGAGAGGATCATGCAGCAAGTTAAACAGACAGGCGGCAACAATGTTTTAATTTATCAGTAAAAAGGCTTGTCGTTAGTGGCTGCATCAACACGCTTTATTGTTGGTGACTCATTGTGCCATCTATGAATTTAACGTGTCAGATTTAAATAATCTGCTTATATGGCCTTCTTATAGTTTGATATTCCATGACTTAGTTGGCTTATTCTGACATTTTAAACCTATTTAACTGTCAATTTAAGGCGGTTTTAAATTTAGACCCATTTACAACTTTCAATTCTAAATAAAACGTTTGTATTGTGCGTCTGATTATTAAAAAATCGGCATCCTCAAACGTGCCTTAGATATTAGGCCGAAGTCCCTTTTTACCTAGTAATGACAATACTTGCTCCGGGTGATCTTTTCTTCTCTCCTCGTCAGTACCGAGCATATATTCAATCGTCTGTTTAAGTGGCAATTTAAATTGATCGGTATGTATTGGCTTCTTCCCACAAGCGTAGGCAACCATTTGCCTAGTATGACCACGTAGAATTTTTTCCTTTGTATATACATTAATTTTAAATTTATCCGTAAAATCATGTTACTCCGTCACCGGCAGATAGGCGACTCAAGTGACACTCTGTCAATTTTGGTCTATTAAATTTTTATAAGTTGGCATGAATTACAGGACCGGACTTGAAAATTATACATGTGATACCTTCTAAAACAATTTATGCAATAGCCTCATCAGTTCTACCGCTTTAATATTGCCAAATAATAAGTAATAGGTAATAATTTCTTTTGAAAGTTATGTTTTATAAATATTATAATTTAAGGTAGGTAATAGGTAATAAGCATGAATTTCTATATGGTTTAAAGATAAAGTCTCAAAATAGATTTAAAAGGTTTATAATATTATAAATATCCAAACCTTAAAAATACTAAACTAACTGATACACAACTTAAAATAGGATTCTGTCACTCATATTTAGAATAGATTTTTTTGGGTTTTATTTGTTTAGATTATACCTATAGGTAAAATACCTACAGTTCAACATAAACTAATTGAATTCAAGTTATTACATTCACTGTCAAGAAAATCCCCATATATGACTTATGTAAGGTAGGTAGACCCAAATATGGTTTTTATAGAATTTGTTGGCTATGGTACTGTTACATTTCTAAACTTGTATGTGGGCTAACATAAAGTTAAAAGCTTCAATATAGCTAGGGATTTAATTTTTCTGTCAATGGAAACCCTAATTTAACAGTTTTTGACTTAACGTAAGGTACGAAGACCCAAATACGGTTTTTATAGAATTTGTTGGTTATAATACAGTTACATTCCTAAACTTGTATGTAGGCTAACATAAAGTTAAAAGCTTTAGTTTAGCCAGTGATTAAATTTTTTTGTCAGTGGAAACCCTACTTTAACAGCTTTTGACTTACGTAAGGTACGTAGACCCAAAAGTGGTTTTTATGGAATTTGTTTGTTAAAATGCAATTTATTCATACAGTTACATTTCTAAACTTGTATGTAGCCTAACTTTATGTTAAAAACTTTATTTTATTGTCATACAAACAATAATAATAGTAATATCAAATAATAATTTCACTTATGTAAGGTACGTAGACACAGAAAATAGAATTATATATTTGTTCGCTATAATATTACATACTAATATGGTTAGCTAATTTAACTACTATAGTAACATAATGTTACTTACTATTACCTTACTATTGCCAAACAATAATAATATTTACTAATAACAATAATAAAAATAATTCCTTCAAAATCAAATAGCTGCTTTTTAAAGTTTAATAATATGGAAAGCTGTTTTGGCATATGGTAGAACTAGGCGATACCCGGTTTTATCAACCTACCCGGTTTTGTCCAACTCTCTCCTACCTACCTAAGTCAGGGAAATACTTAATTTCTACTTATTTTTCTTGAAACAGAAAAGGATACCTAGATAATGTAAAATGCGAAAATTATACATTAGAAACCTAACCTTAACAAACAAACATTTTAAGAACAAAAATTTTACAAACTAACTTTTCGACAAAAACGGCGTTCAGATGAAATAAAACTTATTACTTATCGATGAAATCAACTTAACGAGCAAGGCACACATTAATAATTATGATCCCTAAGGAAAAATAATTAAAATTTTTTTACCTGTATCTAAATTTTTGGTCAAATGAATAATAATTGTAGGTACTTACACAAAAGTAATTAAATTAAAATATTTAAAATGTAATTAAATGTAACGAAAACGCAATTCATAACTCGGTGTTTGGGCTCATTACGGTCCGCTACAAATCTAGGGATATTATTATGTCCCAATATCAGCTGATCGATGACAAATAACCGCTGTCATCTGTTTTAAAACGAGACTATTCGTGATATTTAGTATATCTCTAACCGTTTTCAAGTGTAAACTAAATTTTATTCTGTGTGGCTACTGTCTTAAATACCATCCATGTGCAATGAAGCTTGATGACTCCGCCTACGTACCTATTGTGAGTGTGAAGTTTGAGGTGTTGGTTTTGGACAAGAAGAGGCTTCCAGATATTGGGGATATCTATACTTGGTTTACTAAATATATGGGTATTTTGATTCATGAAAGCTGCTTCTTTGAATTTTCGTTTTCTCCAGTGCTGTTCCGTCTCCAAAACATTAGCTTCTGACTGATTGATTAAGGTAATCACGGATCGAATAATTCAAACTCCATAAAACTGGGCATAATTCAAACTTTTTATCACAGAGCATCTAACGTTTGCAACAATCCGGAATACCTTAATATTGAAATTTCAAACATCAAAAAAGATTTAAAACAGAATGGTTACTCTGAAACCTTTGTAACTAATACCATCTCAAAACTTAAAAATCGCGAAGTAAAAACTAAAACAGAAACGAAAGAGGAGCAAGGATTTCTTACAATACCTTATGTTAAGGGGATTTCTGGAAATATTAGAAATATAACCAAAAACTATAATATCAAAACAGCCTTCAAATCCGGAAATACGCTTAGAAGCTTTCTTACAAAAGTAAAAACCCCCTTAATGAAAACACAAAAAATTGTATCTATCAAATGCTTTGCGAGTTTGGCGAATCGTACATTGGGGAAACAAAAAGACCTCTTTCCGTACGAGTTAAAGAACATCTGAAACATACTCAAAGAGGTGAAACATCGAGATCAGGTATAGCGGAACATGTATGGACCAACCAACATAATATACAGTGGTCAGAAGCCAAGGTTTTGGACACAGAACAGCACTGGAGAAAACGAGAATTCAAAGAAGCAGCTTACATAAATCAAAATACACATATATTTAGTAAACCAAGTATAGATATCCCCAATATCTGGAAGCCTCTTCTTGTCCAAAACCAACAGCTCAAACTTCACACTCCAATAATCACTTAGGCGGAGTCATCAAGCTGCATTGCACATGGATAGTATTTAAGACAGTAGCCTTAGAATTAGAATTTAGTTTACACTCGAAAACGGTTAGAGATACTAACTAGCCGAAACGTTGTGTTAAGTAACAAGATAAAGACAATGGAAGTCCGGCAAGGTAATTTTTTTTGATATTTCTTCATTGTCTACCACCTTCAAACAAACAATGTATATTTTTTGCCCACATTCCTTCGGCAGCTCAAAATCGATGATGCGGACTTTATGTCTTTAGCTTCAACTGTTTACTTAGAAAATAATTTAACAAAATAGCTCTATGATAAAAAAGAAACACCATATCAGCTCCAACCATATACAGTTTGGTTGTTTAAGTGTGCAACATATGGGCATTTTTTTTGTTACCGATTTCTCAGAAAATTTTATTCTTGATTAGTGATGTAAAATTATCGGTAATAATCTTTTGGATAATATTCTTGAGAATATTCTCGAGAATATTCTCAAGAATATTCTCAAGTTAGAGAATTTTCTGAGAATGGCAAGAAAATCGCTAGAAATGGCAATAAAAAGAAATTTAAAATTACCTATTCTGCTTATTTTCGGCAAATGTCAAACGGCGTTAATCAAACAAAACGTAAAGAAATAAAAGTCTCACCACCACCACACCATTCATAATTCACACAGCTGCATACGTTCGCGCTTCTAGGGGATTTCCCTGAATCACTGTTGCCAGAGTTATAGAAAAGGTTAGAGAAACTCAAAATTTTAAAAATCATTGCAAAATTTTTCAGTGTAAATCGAGGCGGTGTAAATTATGTAGAAAAACTTCTCTAGAGAATATTCTCGGGAGAATTTTCTTACAGAGAATATTCTCGAGAATATTCCCGTTCTCGAGAATATTCTCCTCTCACATCACTATTCTTGATAAAAGTTGGTGCATGTTCCATAATCATATTAGGTGCACTTGAAATGGTTGCAAGTCAAACGGCGTACAGGGTAGGCCAAAAAATATAAAACTTGTAAAAGAATAAAGTTTTTTAATAAACATTTAAAATAAAAATTTTGCACTTTAAATGATAGTTTTTTTAATTAGCATATTATCATTACTAATGTTTCATCTTATTAAAAAGAAATTTTAGGATATTTTAAAGTTGTGTTTAATAGTGTTGCAACAAACATGAAGTTTGTGATTCCTTAATAAATTAAAAATGCATGTAAATTTTACAAATATACTTGAATTTGAACAAAGATATGTGAAATTGATTTGATTTTGATTAATTTATGAAGGTCTTTATGGTGAATATAAAAAAAAAATTTGGGAAATTAATGTTTTAAAAAAAAATATATTTTTTTTATTTTAGTAGGTCACGTTTTTGAATCGATGCATAACTTTTAATTCTAAACAACTTTTCTTAATAACATTTTGCTGAATTTTCTGAAATAGGGGTACTTTATTCTTGTACAAGTTTTATATTTTTTGGCCTACCCTGTACGCCGTTTGACTTGCAACCATTCCAAGTGCACCTAATTTGATTATCGAACATGTACCAACTTTTATCAAGAATAAAATTTTCTGAGAAATCGGTAATAAAAAAAATGCCCATATGTTGCACACTTAAACAACCACACTGTACATTAATTAGAAATAGAAATAGAAATTTTATGTATTATTCATTAAATTTTAATTTCACAATTTGCAACTTCTCACGCTATTTTAACTTTTTTTTAGGTTTTTAGTAAATCAAGCAATGGCGCCTTTTTAATTTTGCCTAATAAACTAAAAGGTTTTGTAACGAACAGGAGGTTGCTTAATACTTTGGGGAAAAAGAATGATAATAACATAAGGGAAGCTCTAAATTTGAAATTTGTTGCTGGTAGTAAGCATCAGTGCAGGATAATGGATTATAACCATCTATCTAAAACGTTTATTTGTACACCAGAATTTAGTGTTGTGAAAGAAAGCAATTTTATAACTAAAGATCTTACAGTAAGTCAGTTTATTAACGTTAAAATACTTGCCGTAAAAGACGAAGGTCTAGTTGTGAGTTCTGGACATATAAGAGGTTTCGTACCTAACCTTCATATTAGCAATGTGGAATATATAAACAGCTTAAAGAAAAAGTATAAGGAAGGACAAAAAATAGATGCAAGGTAATTACTATTTATATTAGGATTGATTTCTTTGATGGGTTACATACATAGATATTTATCTTTAGATAAGCAAACAATAATCACGAAAGTGGCAAATTTATGGCCTCGCGCATCTCAACAGAGCTACACACGATTAGACATGCGCACTGCAACAATATCATTTAGCGAATGGGAAAATAGACAGATCCGGGCTTAAAAAAATTAAGTTCTTGCTCAAGAAATTGTAAAAGTTGACCTTCAATTTATTTTTACGTGTAAACAGCTAAAATTTGCCCATAATTCTTGCCAAAAAATTGGAATTTCTTCTTAATTTTTTATCAAGTTGGGAAATAAGGTAGTGATTTCTGGCATTTTTAGTGGTTGCAAACCTATCAGATTTTGAGGATAGACAATTGTTATTAAGGTGGAATTATCAACGTCTGACCTAATCTGACCTAAAAAAATTTGCTACAAGAAGGCCAGGGATAATTCTACTAATATTTTATTGTCTTTCACTGTCTGAATATGTAAAGCTGCTTAGTTATTTAAAATTCAAATCTACGATTAAAAAATCTTTTCGCCGTCACTGTTTTTGTTCAGTTCAGGAGTATATGGACACAGCCACAGCGGATAGGTTATTTTAACAATTTTTTTTTGTTGTGTTGTAGTGTAAGAAATATTAAAATAGATTAAAAAATGTAAAGAAGTAATTAATAAACTTCTTGAATCCCATGCTTTCTGCTTATTGGTAGAATCCTTTGATGTTGTTAATTCACGAACATCAACATTCAAATTTTCATTTTTTTTTTGTTATTACTATTGGTTTATAACGTTTGCGTATGCTCTGTTCTTATACAATCGTTTTAATATATATTTTAATTTAGTTAAATACATGCGTCCAGGAATGCTTTATATTTTAGATCGCTTGCTACAATTTGTTGACAAAATTATTGACAAAGTGTGTGCACAGTTGTACCGTGCGTGCAAAAACTATTTGCATCAAAGAGGGCTTGGATTAAAAAACGTAGGGCTTGGTTTAGATCACAATGATATGGGGACGATATATCTAACCAAATCTAGGTTAAAATTTTGTTAACTTCATATTATGACATGACATGCCAAACTAATGAGTAATAAAATAAGTAGACAAATACCGTGTGAGCAAAAAGTATTTGCATCAAAGAGGGCTTGGATTAAAAAACGTAGGGCTTGGTTTAGATCACAATGATATGGGGACGATATATCTAACCAAATCTGGGCTAAAATTTGGACAAATTCATATTATGACGTGCCAAACTAATAAGTAATAAAATAAGTAGACAAATACAACTTTATTTTTGTTGTTTACAAAATTAACAAAGTAAGAATATACAGAAGAAAAAGAAAAATAGTTACATAAATAGCTGAAATTGGCCACCGCCATGCTCCAAGCATAAATTCACACGTCTCTTCATATTTCCGAAAGTGTTGACCAACATCTCTGGAGAAATGTTACCACATTCTTGGATAATCCTTTCTTGTAATTGTTCTAAATTTGCAACTGGTGTTTTAAAAACAGTCTTCTTTAAATGAGGAAAAACGAAGTAATCCGTAACCGCTAAACAAGGTGATCTAGGTTGGAATTCAATGTCTGATCGAAGACTGATCAATCTGTCGTCGAAAAAATTGCGTAAGTAGTTAATAGTTTCGGCGGCTGTATGGACGGTTGCACCGTCCTGTTGAAAATATCCAAAACGTAGTTCGTCGTCAAGTAATTGCTCCACAAATGGATTCAAAATATTGTCTCTATACCGCTATGTTGTACCTGTGTCATGGAAAAAAATAGGACCAACAATTCTTCTTCGGGAAACAGCTAACCAGACACCAATTTTTTGAGGGTGCAATGTGGACTCTACAAAGAAATGGGGATTTTCACTACTCCACATGCGTGTATTCTGAGTTCTGAGAATTCACATAACCGGAGAGGTGGAACCAGGCCTCATCCGAAAAAAAGTCAGGTATAATAAATCATTTCTTTCCAATAAATTTTGGGTAAACCATTAAGAGCAATTCCTACGTCTTTCAAAATCTGCGGCTTGTATTTCTTGGAACACTTGCACTTTATAAGGAAATAAATTTAGCTGCTTCTTAAGAATAGTCCTGCATGTTCCATAAGATCTTCCCACTTCTTGGGACAGGCGTCTTATACAAGTTGTTGGTGTATTTTGCATTATTTCACGAACGTTTGCAACAAGTTGTTCTGTTCTTACAGATGGTCTTCCTGCTCTTTTTTTGTGTTGTATAGAACCTGTTTCCCTAAACACAGCCACGGTTCTTTTCAGGCAATGATAAGAATCCCCAGCAATAAAAGCAACGTTAGGAAAATGTTCGTGAAAATCGTCCATGCACAAACCCGGATTGTATTGACACTCACCATTTACTCTTACCCCGTTCCGAAAATATGCTTCATCCATGAATGTTTTGTGCTGTTCCGTAAAGCCCATTGTGTGAATTGTTCAAGAAATTGGAAAAATTCGCGATGAATCAAATTACTTGTAATGACTGTCAAAGATGACGGAATAACTGATTGATTGTTAATTCAGGTAGTTACTGACACCCAACAGGTATTAAGCTCTACGGCTAAGCATTACGTTCTTAGATGCAAGGTCCTCTTTGATGCAAATAATTTTTGCTCGCACGATACAAACACAAACAGCGTTTACAAATAAATTTATAACTGTATAGCAAATAGATGCCGCTGGTCAAAGAGGGTCATTATAATAATATTAATTGTTTTTAGGGTATTAAGCATAGAAGAAGATAAAGTTCTTTTTACACTGAAGCCATCTTTAGTTAAAAATGATAAGTGCCTGACAAAAATAGAAGATGCTGAAATTGCAGATAAATATCCTGGTGTTGTTGCTAAAATAACGGAAAACGGAGCGTTAATCGTTTTTTATGGTAATGTAAAGGGTTGGATCAGTCAAAAAGGAATGGGACATGAAATTACTGACCCGATGCATTATTTTTTCTTAGGGCAGGTGGTAAGTACCTTACCTGTATTTAGAGTTGGGCATGGTCAATTGACCATGACGTATTTGACCGGTCAAATTCGGTCAAATATATCAATTTTATTTTATTATTTATGCATTTGTGATCCAGATTACCTCCTACCACCCAGGATAATGTTTAGTGTAGGTATCGTTATAGCGCCGTTATTTAAGAAAACAATAACACCTGATTCTGGGAATCCCAATAGTCGGCCTCGTTTATTAGTGGTTCCCGGAACGGATTCAATCACAATGAAGGAAAGGAATAAAGAAGTTATTGTTATTCTCTTTTTATACCATTTTCATAGACTTTTCCATAAATAACATAATTAATAAACAACGAACAAACCCGATTTAAATTTATCTTCATCTTCCGAAGCTGAGCAGCTAGAATCTGCCTCCGAAGATGAAAATTTACCATTGGCTACATACTTTACTGCTCGTAATAATTCAGGTACCTAATTACCCGAGTCTGATATTTTATTTTAAGTGTTCATGTTTTTATGTTTTCATGGCTATATAAAAATAAACTATTGAGATATACAGTTATAGAATGTGTACCTGGATGGACCTAACTATATCATCCATTTGACCACCTGTATAAAATTTAGGTATGGCAATAGACAAGCAAAACATGTTATAAAAAATTAATTTTCCCAAAATACAAAATAAGAAATTTGGCAAGTATAGTTAGGTTCATCCACTTCATTCTTAAATTTTAATTTATTTCAGTCAATTGACCAAAAACAAATTGACCGGTCAAATCCACAACCCTACCTGTATTTAAATTAGGGTGGGTGCATAGCAAACCCATAAAATATTTCTTTTTTTTTTAAACGTCGACCCCTAAATGAATTAAAACGGGTTTATTCGTTTTACCAGGTTTCTTGAAACTAAGCATAAATATTTAA
Organism: Polydrusus pterygomalis; assembly: GCA_963969555.1. Lineage (NCBI taxonomy): Eukaryota > Metazoa > Arthropoda > Insecta > Coleoptera > Curculionidae > Polydrusus > Polydrusus pterygomalis. The sequence goes on from OZ018376.1 coordinate 71,267,955, forward strand.
TATACCGGGTGTACAACTAAAAAGGGACGCCGACTGTATCTTGGAAACCGTTTACCATACGGCTTGCGGAAAAAATATATATTACAAATGTGACTAAAATAAATTGTTGGAAATGATTTTTAAGCTTCTAGGTTAGCCGCTAGGGGGCGTAACTATAGTGCCGAATCAAAAAGCGCAATTTTCTCTAAAACCCTCATAGTAAGCATTTTTTAATCCAATGAAAATTCTGAAACCTTTTGTATCTAAGTTTTTGCTCTATCTTTTTGTTTAAGTGGGGTAAGGATTTGCTAAATAGGGTTTCTTTTGTTTTATCAAGTTAATAAAAAAAATAGGTTTTTCTGAATTCCGTTGCGACAGTTAGTATCCCGCTTTATAAAATACTACTCCGCTACTGACATAAAAATTCGTGTTTCACCTTGGATCACTGAACTGATTTTTAACACGCTTCTATTAGCTTCACCTGTATGTTTGTTTGTCCGTAACCGACTTCTTTGAACCCGATTTTGACCCACTTTAAACGGTCAGATTTAATTTAAATTTTGTAGACTTACCAAGAACCGCTGACAATACAATAATCTACACGCAAAAAATGATCCTGTCAAATTTTGACAGCTGTCAGGTATAAATCGACAATCGGAACAAATTATGGGGTCGTATAGTATTTGATGCGAAGACTTCGGGAAAAATAAGCAAAAAATTCTCCTGTCAAAATTTGACACCTGTCAATATGTCAGGATTATTAGAATAACCGATAGTAATGAAAGAAACGTGAGGTCGTATAGATATTGTCGCTAAGAATAGAGGAAAATTATTACAACTATATTTCCTGCTTTCGAGTTACATCCGGTTTAACCGGAAGTTGATTTTTTTGGGAAGATAATAAAAATTAAAGATAGGGACATGTAAGCCGTTTTGCTCTAAGACGTACTGTTAGAAAGTTAGAAGCTGTCAAAGTTCAAAAATGTCACTTTTCAACAGTCAATATCTCGGAAACTATAAAGTATAGACTAATAATGTATTTCATAAAAAATAATTATAATTCTATGTAGACTTTAAAAATGAAAAAATATACAGGGTGTTCCATTTGAAAAAAGTACATTTTTTTTGTTCCGCTTTTTCGAGCCACCCTATAAAGTTAAAAATAATTTTACGTTATAAGTCACTTACTGCCCTTCAACTTTTGTATTAATATTTTTAATGTATTTGAAATAGTAACGGAGCTATTGTACTTTGCCACACTAAAGGGCCACCCTGTACAGGGTGTCCAGTTTTCGTGTGTATTCATATACCAGCTCCCTTATTATAAAAGATAGAAAGATGGGGTTTGCGGCTTACTGTTCTATTTTTTTATGAAACTTTCATTGCCGTAAACGAAATTTTCATAGCCCTCTCAGTTTCTGACATACAGGGCCATTTTCAAATTTTGTCATTTTTGACGCTCCCCTGTATCTCGATTATTTGATGACTTATCAATAAGGTAAAAATGGATTGTTATATAGTTTTTTATGCTGAATTCAGTGGCGTAGTTAGTTTTTTTCTAAAAAGTTTTGTTTATGAGTTATGACCCAAACTTATATTTTTTTTAATGGGACACCCTATATATTAGTTATTTTTCTTGTTCCTCTTTTTAAGAGCTTTTCAAAAATATATAATAGTCCATATTTTTTTTTTTTTTTAAAAGGGACAATTTTAACTTTTTTTGTAAAATTAATCATTTTTCATCTAGAATCCAGAAGGCCATGATCAATCATGGATAGACATGACAGAAAACAAAGTTTTGTAAATGCGCCATTACGGATTATTGTCAAATATTAATGGTATTTGTTTGATTTTGTTAGTTTATTTGAAATTGTAGTGAAAAGTTCGGGCAATTTATTTTAATTTTCACAGACACGAACCACTTTTTTGTTTTTAAATAATTGCTTAATTGTTGGTTTAAAGTTATGTTTAATAAAAATAATGTTGTTAATTTTTTTTTATTTGCGGGCATAGCCCTCTATTCGAAAAATGATTAATTTTACAAAAAAAGTTAAAATTGTCCCTTTTTAAAAAAAAAAATATGGACTATTATATATTTTTGAAAAGCTCCTAAAAAGAGGAACAAGAAAAATAACTAATATATAGGGTGTCCCATTAAAAAAAATCTAAGTTTGGGTCATAACTCATAAACAAAACTTTTTAGAAAAAAACTAACTACGCCACTGAATTCAGCATAAAAAACTATATAACAATCCATTTTTACCTTATTGATAAGTTATCAAATAATCGAGATACAGGGGAGCGTCAAAAATGACAAAATTTGAAAATGGCCCTATATGTCAGAAACTGAGAGGGTTATGAAAAATTCGTTTGCGGTAATGAAAGTTTCATAAAAAAATGGAACAGTAAGCCGCAAACCCCATCTTTCTATCTTTTATAATAAGGGAGCTGGTATATGAAAACATACGAAAACTGGACACCCTGTACAGTGTGTCCACGGATGGACCTAACTATACTTGTAAAAAACATTATTTTCAATTTTTCGAAAAAAAGTCATTCTTCATCATTTCTTCTGCTTGTTATAAAAATGCAATTCGCGTTGAGAAAATTTGATTTTATTGTACAGGGTGTGTAAAAAATGTTATAATGTAAATTTGCAAAATTAAAAATTCAAAAACTTTTTTGAATGATCAGAATAAAAGAGATTGGAAATAGAATTGGAGAAGCCGAATAAAGTTTTTAGATATGACCTGTGGTAACTACGATATTTTATATTAAAACTTTAATCTGTAGGAAAATATCAATAATTCAAGGAAAGATTAAAGTTTTAATATAAAATATCGTAGTTACCACAGGTCATATCCAAAAACTTTATTCGGCTTTTCGAATTCTCTTTCCAATCTCTTTTATTCTGATCATTCAAAAAAGTTGGATCAAAAATTTTAAATTTTGCAAATTTACATTTTAACATTTTTTACACACCCTGTACAATAAAATCGAATTTTCTCAACGCGAATTGCATTTTTATAACAAGCAGAAGAAATGATGAAGAATGACTTTTTTTCGAAAAATTTAAAATAATGTTTTTTACAAGTATAGTTAGGTCCATCCGTGGACACACTGTATATTGTCGCTAAGAATAGAGAAAAATAAAAAAAAAATCTACCCGTCAAAATAAAATTTTGATTTTTTTTTTAATTTTGACAATTTTTGTCGTTTGTTCGAGTTTGTATGTATGTTTGTTTGTTTGTAACCGACTTCTTTGAACCCGATTTTGACCCACTTTAAACGGTCAGATTTAATTTAAATTTTGTAGACTTATCCAGAACCGCTGACAATACAATAATCTAACTCAATCTACTCAAAAATTTTTTTTCTTAAAATGGCATAAAGGCATGTCGCCCGTAAAAGTGATGGTAGGCTCTTAAAATTATATTATTTCATACTATTTAGAACGTTTTTAATATCGATTTAAATATTTTTATGAAAAAAAAAACTGTATTATTTTTAGGTAAATGTATATATTTGGAAAGTAAAAGAAGCACATATTTACCTGAGTTTATTCCGGCCACACGTGAAGTCTGCTCTGCCCAATGTCGGTGGAAGATATTCTGGTATCGTCAAATCTGTTAGAGACGATGGCATTAATGTTGAAATAGAGAAGAGCAAAAGGCGCGGCTTTGTTCCCGATAGTCATTTAAGTTTTCGACTCAGTCTTTGTAACGCTGTAAAAAGTAAGTTATAAAAACTATTATTATAATCTTTCATACTGGTACCAGTAAGTAATAACGGAAACGGAGTTTAAGAAAATGAATGAAAGAGATACTTAGGTTAAGTGAATTCTTACTTTTAAAAATAGGTTTAAATTTGGAGGGTTTTCCAAAAGGAATTGTAACTGATCTGATACTTTTTTTATAAATGCACTCGAGTTAAAAATATATTTTTTTAAATGTAAGTAAAGGTTTATATCGACTTGGCACACAACTTTTTATCAAAATTATTTTTCTTCCAGGTTCATTTTTAGTTGGCGACAAAATATCGGACCTCATGTATGTCGGTGGAATTAAACCACAAATATTTTCTAGAAGAGACGCATTACTTATGAAAACGAAAAAGTTACCCAAGTTAGAAACATTAGAGGTTGGTAATGTGGTCAGATGTTCTTATCAATCCACTTCGGAACAGGGTATTTTCGTAGTGCCGCTTATTGAAAACTTTACAGATCCAATGTTAATCTCGAAACAGGTAAACTTTAGTTCTAATTTTTAATTATTGATTATTTAGGCAGAATAATAACTCTGATTTTAATATCGACCTAGAAGTGGTTATTAGTATATTAACGTACATACACGTTTTATAAAGCATCATTTTATAGCACGCGTCCATGTTAAAAAACGAGTTTTATAACGGGACAAGTGCTTAAAACTGCTTTATATAACACGTACGTTATACTATTTTTTCTAATTTGTAGTTTTTTCAATAAAAAACACATATTTAAAGAGAAAAAAAATCCTTCAAATTTTGTAAATTTTTATGTCTAAATTTTATGTTGGTAATATTATTTTTTATCATAGTAGCCTCTGGACAACAAAAATTATTTTGCGAACTGTCATTTTTTGATTTATTGACCCATTTTCACCACGAGATTCTAAAGTTATTTTAGCGATATGAGATTTGAAATTGGACGGAATACGTTGTGTGATCCTTGTACATTCGGTAGATATACAGAGCGTTCGGAAATTCGGGCGATTTTGCTACTTTTTTTCAAATTTCAAAAGACGTGATTTTACGTCACGGCATTACAATTTAGTATAGGGAAGATGGAAAATTCAAATAAAGTTGAAGTTAAAATCGACATTGGAAGGTTAGTAGATTGAATTTTGGATAGGATTTGGCAGAAAATGATAGTATGGAGAACTAGAGGGTAGGAGGCCGATCGACAATGGCAGCATTTTCAATTTCTGTCCCGGTTTTTTGGTTAGTTCGCTATTGGCCGATAGATGGCTCTCGCGTCCGAAGTGGGCTGATGTTGTCTTCTTCTTCGTTTTTAATATGGAAAACTAGATCCTCCATAGTTTTTAACTTTTACTTTTGACAATTGACATTTTATTTTTCGAAATAACAAATAAGGTTTGAAGGCAAGACAAGACAAATAACGCTGTATTGTAATTAATTTCCATATTTATAATGAATAATGGTACAATTTATAAAAGTAGAGTTTGCTTTGTGTCGGAGTGTAAGACAGGATCTTCTTCAGAGATGAAATGCAGCCAAATAAGTCTCTTTCTAGCTCCAAAGGTAAAACCCTCTAGCTCGTATGTTCCTGTATTTTAAAAACGAAGCATCGTTGGAACTTTATACAGGCCGAGTTTACTAATAAGTATAACAAAGTAAGTGTAAATTCATATAAAAGTCCTTATTTGTTCCTTAAAGAACTAATTTAAATATCCATCTTATGGCAACTCGTAAAGCTGAATTACCGATGCTAATTTGGGACCGAATCCAATGCATTGCGTTCGGCCTCCTACCTCAAGTCCTCCATAAATGATAGCTTGAAGCATCTACAAAAGATTGATTTATAGATTTATGCAACCAACATACATGACTGTTATCCACACAGAATAAAAAAGTAGGTTATCAAGCTATTTTTCCTCTGCGAAAAAAGGCCGCGTTTTGTTACAGAGTGATAGTAATGATACAGATATGATAAGAAACTGTTTTATTTCTAAACTGATTTTAACTTTACAGAGAAATAAAATGTAAAATACATGTTTCAACTAAATATGGAAACTACTAACTACTTCACTAATTTTTTTGGTAACTACAACAACCTTTTGTTTCTTACGGAAGTGATGACAACTCATAAAAAACAAAAAGACCAAACCAACTAAAAAAAGGTGTAGCAACATAGAACTATTTTGATTGTTACAATCACACCCACACTCAATCAAAATTTTCCTATCTTTATTTTAATATAACATAGAACTTCGTAATTTTTCAAATGTCACCTTGTTTAAAGGTTTGGTTAATATGTCTGCAATTTGTTCACTACTAGCAACATACTTTAATTCTATGATACCTTCCTTAATTTTGTCTTTTACAAAATGATACTTTATATCTAAATGTTTAATTCTTTTCAACTGCTCATGAGAGCTTAAAGAACGAATTGCAGATTGATTATCTTCATAAACAACAACTTTGAGCTCGTTTACCAATTTTAGCTCCAATAACAAATTTCGTAACCAGCAAGCTTCACTAATACAAAAGCTCAAAGCTATTATTTCAGCTTCTGTAGTTGAAATGGCGACAGTACTTTGTTTCTTTGAATTCCACGATACAATATTATCAAACACATAAAGGCAAAAACCACTTGTAGATTTTCGATCAGTAGTATCGCCACCCCAGTCTGCATCGGCAAAGCCTGAAATAATACTATTACCTTTATTTTGATAAACCAACTTGAGCTCGAGTGTGCTTTTAATATATCTTAATACTCTTTTTAATGAAGTTATTAATTTTTCACTAGCACAATTTTGATATCTTGACAGCACACTGATGCTCGAGCACAAGTCTGGCCTAGTTCCTAGCATAGCATACATAATACAGCCGATTATTTGTCTACACTGATTTTCAATATCAAAACTCTCAGATTTATCACATTTCAACATATCATAATCAAAAGCACTGTCCATTGGTGTGTTAACAGGTTTACAATCAAACATACCAAATTTAATAAGAACATTTTCCAAATATTGCTTTTGACTTAATACGATAGTAGCATTTTTTATATCGTGTTCTACAGAGATACCTAGAAAATAGCTTAGCAAGCCTAAATCTTTCATTTTAAAACATTTACTCAAATTTAACTTTAGGTTTTCAATTTCTTTTATGCTGGAACCACTAATCAAAATATCATCAACAAAAATAATAACATATATAATTACATCATTTGTAATTTTTATATATAAACAATAGTCACATTTATTTTTGTAAAAACCTTCGCTTGTCATAAAGTTGTCAAATTTTTGGTACCAATACAATGGTGCCTTTTTTAATCCATAAATGGCTTTAATTAATTTACATACCTTACCATTTGTGTTACAATCTTTTGGCAAGTACATATACAAATTTTCTTGCATTTCACCGTGCAGGAAAGCATTACAAACATCCATTTGAAAAATAGTCCAACCTTTTTGAACACACAAAGCTAAAAAAACCCTTACAGTTGTTAATCTAACTACAGGACTATAAACATCCTCAAGAACGCTTTGTTTAAATCCCCTTGCTACTAACCTACATTTAAACTTGCTTATCTCACCTTCTTTGTCCTTTTTAATTTTAAAAACCCATTTGCTGTCTATTATTTCACATTTTTCTGGCTTTTCTACTAACCTCCAGGTGTCATTTTCTATTAATGCCCTCATTTCTTCGTCAATCGCTTCCTTCCATTTACTTGCATACTTACTTTCCATGGCCTCGTCATATGTGGTGGGTTCATCAGCATCTAGGCTAAAAAAACTTAAATCGTAATCAGTATGCAAAGTTTGTGGCATTTTTAATACACTTGATGGCCGTAATCTTCTGTCTCTTTCTTTTAAAGGCTCGCTGAAAGGTATTTGATCTTGCAATGGCTCTAGAATTTCCTCATGTTCAGAAATTTGCGAGTAAGACTCATTTAATGTCTCTTCCTCGGTCTCCTCCTTTATGTGATTTATATCAGTTTCCTCATTATTTTCTAACCACCTAGGTTCTGACATCTCTACGTCTAAAGATACACATTTTTCTTCCGGGTCTTCTTCCATTGTAAACGTTATCTCTCTTTCTATGGCCACTTTATTTTCTTTTTCATAATACACTCTGTATCCTTTTACATTTTCAGAGTAACCAATAAATAAACCCTGCTTACTTTTCATGTCTAATTTTTGTCTTTTCTGTTTAGGAATATATGCCCAAACTTTACTTCCAAAAAATCCTTTTACCATTTTAATGTCAAAAGTTCTATCAAATAACAATTCATAAGGTGTCTTACCTGTGATAGGACTTGTACCAGTTCTATTTAATAAGAAAACAGCAGTATTTACTGCCTCTGCCCAAAATATTTTTGATAACTTACCTTCTGCAAGCATAGCCCTTACTGCCTCTATTATTGTGCGAAATTCTCTTTCGGCCCTACTATTTTGTTGGGGCGTGTACGGCACTGTACACTCATGTTTAATACCATTATTTTTTAATAATTTCTTTACTTGAAAATTCTCAAATTCAGTTCCATTATCACTTCTTATGACCCTGATCTTCTTACCTGTTTGATTTTCAAAGTAAATCAACAAATCCTTCAGTTTTTCATACACCTCAAACTTATTTTTTAAAAAATATACAAACCTATAACTGCTAAAATCATCTTTTAACAAGAAAACATATCTTGAATCATTTAAAGACGGTTCCTCCATAGGACCACATAAATCTACGTGTATTATACCCCCAGGTTCTTTTGCCCTATTTTCGTTTACTTTAAAAGGTTCCCTACACTGCTTTGCCTGTATACAAGAGCTACAAAACTGTTCCGTTTGTTTTACTTCAATGTTATTTTGTTTTAATATATTACTTACATATCTAAAATTTTGATGACCTAAAGCTTTATGCCACCATTTTAAATCTCTGCTGTTTTTTGTAAAATAACAATTTTCCCTCTCTAATTCATTTGATTTTTGATACATGCTAGTGTGTTCAGAAAAATTGGACCTTTTAAACATCATTTTAAAAAGCTTATCAGAACGAATTGCGACCGCTGCAGTGATATTTTCCTTGTTTACAAACTGTGCCTTTTCGGCATCTGAAAACAATGACAAACCCTTGTCTAAAGCTTTCCCCTGTGAAAATAAATGTACCTTAAGTTTTGGTACAAAAAGAACATCATATAATGTGACGGAATGAAACTTTTCACCATTAAAAGCTAAAACACTTATATTACCATGTCCTTCAGCTTGCAAAGTTGTACCATCACCTATTTTTATATATTTAGGCACTTTTAGTTTCTCTAGATTTGAAAATATGTGCTCTTCCTTGCACATATGTTGTGAGGCTCCACTGTCCATATACCATTCCAGATTTATTTGAGATTGAATATCATTTGAGACAGCAATAAGCGCAAAATTTCCACCACCAAGATTTGCACTATTTTCCCGATTTCTGTCTCTTTCCATTTTATTTTTCTTCGCATAACAATCTTTTAGTAAGTGACCCCTTTTTTTACAATAGTTGCACTCCATATTTCGACACTGACTTTTCAAATGGCCTAATTTTCCGCAACTAAAACATTTCATTTGATTTTTGTTTACATTTTGGTTTGACGTAAACTTTGACACATGCCTTCCAGCTGGACGTTGAAATGTCATTAGTGCCATTGACTCTTCTTCTTCCTTTTTTAATCTTTCTTCTTCAATCAATAGACGGGCTGTCAAATTATTCAAAGTTTGATTGACGGAACTGACACTGTCCCAAGCTGAACGGAAATGTTTAAATTTTTCAGGAAGCGCCATGATAATTTTGGTGAGAACCATTTTCTCAGGAATGTCCTCCCCCAACTGCATAAGTCTTGCTTGCAAATTTGTCACTTTTGTAATGAAACTATTCACCGTTTCATTTTGGAACTTCAGATTATAGAACTGTTCGTTCAATAAATGTGTACTAATCTCGGATTTTCTTTCAAAGATGCTTTCTAATTTATCCCACATTTTCTTTGCGGAATCACACTGCATTACATGTGAAATAATGGCATCTTCCATTCTACCAACAAGCACTTCTTGCGCACGGGCATCTTTAATTTTCCACTTTGCGATTCTTTCTTGGTTATCGACAGGCATAACTTCATCGCCAGAAATAATTTCAAACAAGCCCTTAGCCAACAAGACCACTTTTACTTGAAATGTCCAAACATTCCAGTTGGAATTATTGAGCTTGTTGATGATCGTTTCCATGTTTCTTTTTCACTATGGCTCACAAAATGAACGCGAAAAAAAACTTCAGATTACTATCAATTTTTTTTAAACTTCCTTGGTGTCTGGGCCCATAACCTTTTGTTACAGAGTGATAGTAATGATACAGATATGATAAGAAACTGTTTTATTTCTAAACTGATTTTAACTTTACAGAGAAATAAAATGTAAAATACATGTTTCAACTAAATATGGAAACTACTAACTACTTCACTAATTTTTTTGGTAACTACAACAACCTTTTGTTTCTTACGGAAGTGATGACAACTCATAAAAAACAAAAAGACCAAACCAACTAAAAAAAGGTGTACCAACATAGAACTATTTTGATTGTTACAATCACACCGCGCAAGTCAATGAAATAAAACATTTAAATGTTACCAATATCAAATAAAGAAAAAACGCGCATCGAAATAGCTTCATTACGATACGCAAATGCGTATCGTAATAGATTTGTTATAATACAAAATTAGAAAAACCATATTTCTCTCTATTCCATATTTTCGGTACGTCGTAAATTAATTCAGTCAGTTTGACTTACCGGTGGTAAAGGTTATGATTTTTCTTAGGCTTGATCTACATAAAGATGAATGCATGTGAACAAATCAAAGACAAGCACGTTTTTTCAAATTTTTAATTATTATTTTTATACAGAATGATGTCAGAAATAAGTAGTTTATTCAGGATAAAAGGTATCATGGGATGAAACATTTTGTTTTTGAAAATCAGTATGAAATTTTTAATTAATTTAAATTTACTGAAAAATAAATCAAAATCATCTATAAAATTTAAAATTGAATCATATATTTTTTTTTGTTTAGTGCATCAGTCTGTAAATTTTGTTTTAAATATTTTCATCTTATTTATTAATTTATAAAAAAAAATATAATAAAAAAAAATTGTGTGTGCTTAAGACCACACGACAGAAGTGAAAACTTCAACAAGGTTAATTCAGTGCCCACAAAAAAGTGCTAAACGCGCCTAAAGATGTTTTCATTTCAAAAATAACATAAACTTGGAATACGGGATAATTTTACTGCATACGAAAAAAGATATTTCCTAAAATTGAACAACCCTTGAATTTTTACATCTTCAACAGAAGTCAGAAATCATAATAAATTAGGTCCACGGAATAAACAATTACGCTAAAACTAATTACCTTACTTCACCCAACGTAAATATATAATTTAAAAAATGCCAGAACATACCTGAGACGCAACAAGTGTCGCACACGTCGACTGATGCGGCAGCGGCATGCTCTTTTATATAACGTTTACGAATAAACAGACCGGAAGGTCAGGGTCAGTTCGGATTGAATATAGGAGTCGAATTAGAGCGTAACACAGCCGAACCTGACGCCTGACGCTGACGCGTGACGGCTCAGTTTAATTCAGTGCCCACAAAAAGTGCTAAACGCGCCTAAAGAAGTTTTCACTTCAAAAACTTCCCATTTCCCGTTCCCACACATTATTTATGATTTTATTAATGTGTGTTACATAATTTTTCCATTTTTCCACCCGTTACATTTTCTTCATTCCACAGGCCCAAAACTACGTCATTTGTTACAGGATGTAGAGAACCTATTTTTGCATCATAATATCGCTTAGATTCCGACCGAACCATTTCAATAGGATTAAAACTCGATGTCCATGTTCCAATGCTAGTTCGTCCAACCTGTTAAAATAAAATAAAAATGATTTAAAAATAAAATAAATAGCGCTTTCCAGATTACTTGTAACGTTTGGGTGGGATATGCTGCTTCACTATTATCCAGATCTGATCCTTAATTGCAAATGATGAAACTGGAATTTGTCTTTGTTCTAACCATACAATAAGTAATCTTTTTGATCAACTAGTATTTGGAATTTTTTCAATTAGCCCATAATGATAAGTGGCGTGATAATAAGCGACGGTTCTTCCTTGGTAACAATTTTTCTTCAAACAAATAAAAACCTAAGCAACACAAAGTTGGTGTCTCGTCAAATCCCTATTTAATTAAAAAGGTTACATGTTTCGCCCTATAATGTGGGCATCATCAGACCTAACAATTAAACACAAAATTAAAAAGTTAATAAATAATCAAACACATTATCAACATTACAATTAAAAACAAGTAACCATAACCAAAGAGTTTTCGGTAGGGCCAGGGACTTGGTGGTAAATCGGTGAGAACAGATAATCTATTTATATATTACATGTGGAGGAGCACTTAAGAATGTATATTTTTTTCTCTGCACGTTTGGGTTGGTTTTAATCCATAGATGAGGCTTATTAGACGTTTCTGTGTTTCAAATCCTCGGTTTATGTTAAACTATACTTCCTTGATGCTGCTATAGTAACCATATTACATAAATAAATAAATCTTTTATTTTATTCTACCCAATTTTTTCTGTTATTTGACATAAAAAACCGCTTCTATAGCAATTATTGCTTCTAGGTCGGATAGGAATTCTACCGGTCTATATTGTATTTATTTTTAGGATTTATATCACGGAAAAACTGTTCCGAATTTTGTACCGTATCAAAGTTTAGTCGCAAAAATCGATAAATTAAACCGAACTAAAAAAGAACTGAAATTATCAATTAGTTTCGATGAAGTTTTTGAGGACAGCGTGGAAGTAAGTAATTATTTATATTATGAATATTTAGTTATTGTACTGTAAAAGAAGCTAGAAAGGTTAATGTCATTGTAAGATGGATAAATAATATTCGCGAAGGGTCAGCTGTGTTTCTAGGGAGGTCAATCTCTGGCAACACATTCCAACAAACATTTAAAGCCTTAGCGACATCTAATTTGGAGAAAATTACCTATTTAATTAAAAAAGAGTCTAGTTTTTATTTCCAAATCGGCTTTTTGGACGAAACGGCCAAAGAGACTAACTTTTTGGTCAAAAGAAAATGATTCGAAGAGCTGGTCCAAAATAGTAGATATTTACCTTTTAAATCGACTTAATAGTTATGTCTAAGGAAAGTTAGTAATAAACACCAAAGCTTCGTTTTGTCTTTACTATATCCATGATCAGGTGACAATGTGAATATTTTCTGAAGTGATGTATACTCCATATTACTCTTACATTTTGTACCCAAAGCCAGTATAAAATAGGTTATATTAATGACTGAAATAATTTCTTCATAGCCAAACAGTCCTCTTCTTTTGGAAATCATGACCTTTAGGAAAAATATTTTACTGACGCAATATTTTTTTAACGTGGTGTATTATCTTAAATTAATACTTGTAACACTAAAACAAATAAACTGATCGAAAAAAGTTAAGGATATTGTGTTTTCGCTGTGAAGAAAATTTTCTAGAAAAATGTGGTATAGGTATTAATACCTAAGTCGTTTGCCTTTAAAAAAAAGTTGTTTGTTAACATATAAAATTGTACCCAAACAGATAAAAAGCATTATCACCCAAAATGTAGATTTTATTTTTGTAAAGTTTAGTTTTGTTTGTGTGTTGCTAAGCGCAGTTTACGATATTGTTGTTATTCTGTCATCGACAATATGAATAGACGTCATTTAACGGTAGAGGAAGCAAATCAAGCCATTGGGTTGCTTCTTGGAGGTGCGCGACAGATCGATGTGGCTGATCGGTATAATGTCTCTCAAAGTGTAATTTCCCGACTTAATAACCGATTTAATGAGACTGGATCTGTCATGGACAGGCATATGGAGGGTAGACCAAGATTGACAAATGCTAGAGAAGATCGACTATTAGTGAGAGGAACTAGGATGGATCCTACAAGAAACTGCACGTTGCTCAACCAGAACCTTTTCGCTGCAAGCAGAATTCGTATTACCCCTCGGACGGTGTTAAATCGATTAAATGCAGCAGGTTTAAATTGCTATAGGCCTATAAGATGCCCTCCATTGACCGCAGTCCATAGAGCTCAACGTTTGCTTTGGTTTAATGAAAGAGCAAACTGGAATGATGAGTGGCGTACTGTGATCTTCAGCGATGAAAGCCGCTTTTGTCTTCGAACTGACAGGCGTACAGTTCGTGTCTGGAGACCAAGAAATTCAAGAGTTAATCACCGATATGTTCAAGAAGTGCATCCATTTGGAGGTGGAGGTGTAATGGTCTGGGGTGGAATTTTCTACGGAGGTCGAACGGAGCTGTATCTTTGTGAAGGTACCATGAGAGGTGAAATTTATGCCCACGACATCATTGACAACATAGTGGATAATTATCGTTGTAATTTTGAGCCCAATTTCAGATTTCTCGATGATAACGCTCGCCCGCACAGAACCAGAATAGTACAATTCAATGAAATTAATAATTTGCCATTACCCCCCAATCTCTTCAGATTTAAACTGCATAGAACATGTTTGGGACATGCTCAAAAGGGCACTAATTTTCCAACAACCTCCTGTTCAGGCGTAAGGTCACTGAGGCAAGTTCTTCCACATTTATGAGATACCTTAAATCAAAATGACTTAGATCATTTAATTTTAAGTATGACTCGCCGAGTTGAAGTTGTAATAGCCAATAGAGGTGGAATTACACGCTATTAATTATTTTTTCTTTTTGACAATTATTTGTTTTGTTACATTATTACAAAAAAGTGGCCTGTAAATTGTAATTAAAACATTTTTTCAGTTAAACAAATGTGTTTCATTTCTGGAAGAGATGGAAGTAAATGTACGTTATACAATTTTTTTCGAAAACTATTTTTTTCTCAGAGAATTCACAATATCCTGAACTTTTTTCGATCAGTTTATATTACAAAAACCAGCACATAAACGAGCTAACTTATTCGTCCAAGCCCAAAATATTGGCTATATTTTAAATTTTTTGTATTTTCAATTTGCCAAAATGCCTTTTTCGGGGGGGGGGGCGGTTAGTTTTTCAAGGTAAAATTAAAATCTTTACGAAGATTTATTACGCGCACCTAATTTTTTTTTATCTCATCGATGAACTGGTGTTTTTATGCGGTTTGATAAAAATAAAAGCAACATAATATTATCTTTTTATAAAATTGTGGTTATGGGTTTCTATAGGTAAACTTCATAGCCCATAACATGCCCGCAAAGGTTAAATACAGGTAAAAAACACTTGGCCTTGTCTATGAAGCCCAATTATCCTAAGCTATTTTTTACCTGTTTATTACCTTGGTTTAATTCCCCTGGACTCGTTAGATTTGATTTATTCATTTTTCAGAGTGTAGTTAATTTATTTACTCAGTATATATCTGAGCTATCCTACTTGAGACAGACTGGAAGGAAACATAAGTGGGATGTTTGCCGCTACCGTCCTGGAGATGAAGTACAATGCAAAGTGGAAAAGATTGGTACACAAGGTGGATGTGTGGTATCTTTACCAAATGGAGTTAATGGAATTGCTGTGCCGTCATTATGTCCAAGTGAGTTGCATTAAATTAATTTATAATATACAGGGTGTTCCAAAATTGGTACCTCAGAGTTACATTCAGTGACCAATCGACCAAGTGAGATTTGTTATTTGACAACCTACGTTATTTGAACTATTTAATTTTAGAATCTATAAAGGAAGGCGATACCATCTCAGGATTAGTTATATCACAAGACTTTGATCGAAAATTTGTAGAAATTTGTCTAAGACCAGATATTGCCGGAAGAATAAATTCGTTGCAAGATGGAAATTTAACATCATCAGTCACTTCTTGCATGGCTGAAAAGCTTGTAGTGAAGGACGATTGTATTATAGCAGTCTTGAAACACCCGCAAGCTAATAAGCAACTGGTGTATTTGCCAACAAAACTTCATGAAAATGATCTTGACGGTTGTGCCTCATACTATGAAAACAAAAAGTTTAAAGTTTGTATTTGCGGGTAAGCTTGTTTTAATAGATTATTATCTGGTTTAGTCACAGGCCTATAAAAAAAGTAGAATGAAGAATCCATAAGACCTGATCCTATTAAAATAAAGTAAAATTAATGTAAGAACTCGCCGCATCACCTGTCATTAATAGTAGGTACCCTGTTGAACTCTGCTATAATATTTTACGTTAAGCGGTTGGCTACAGAAACAGAACCGGACTAAGTTCTTTTACCTTCGCCATCTGTAAAATTTTGTAAGGGAGTATTAATATTTTGTAAAGATGTAGCGTAGATACTAACTTTATTATTTATAAAATAAAATATTGACAGACCCGTACCTATCAAAATAAGTTTGTGAAAACATTATAAAACTAAAGGTAAAAACATTTATTTCCAAGTATTTATTTATAAAAAGCAAAAATAGGTATTTATGTATTTATTATACAAGGAAAAAGTAATATATTTTTTGCGAAGCGTAAGCTTTGTGTTGCACGTCTAATTAAAACACCATATTGGGAACCTTTTTTGTATTGTTACTTTTTTGGGGATTTTATATATGGTTATATATAGGGTGTCCCGTAACTAAGGGACTATACAACAGGAGATAGTGGATTTAAAAATATTAAATTTTATTTATTTATTTTCTTATACGGTTAAAGAGATACAGGGTGATTCAAGTAAATGTTAAGGTACTTTATAAAAATAGCGATGATTTGATGTTTTTAATAATAATAATAATAATATATATCTTTATTCTCAATCAACTTAAAAAGTTTATTACAGAGAATATTATAACACCAAATATACAATAGTTGATGTGGATATGAATCAAATTTAGTTTAGTTATGTTTTTGAGCGCAGGAAGGAGGATTCCATAATGAGTTTTAAGATACCTCCTAGAGAACGCTAGCTACACAATATGAATTTCATAAATTCTGGCTTATATTTTTTTCTCTCACATTTCTGACTGCTTTACCTCAAATTATGAAATAGGGATCTTTTAAACGTGAAAAAGTTGTACTTCATTAATCTCGATATTTCAATTAGTTTTTGAGATAATTGCGTTTAAATGCTAGATGGTTAAAAACATTTAAATAAACACCTTTCTTGACGAAACATATATATATTGAAAATTTACTGTGCGTTCTTAAGCATAAATGATATTTTCAAGTCTACTATCTCCTGTTGCTGTATTTGCCCCTTATGAGACATCCTGTATATAACGATAAGTAAACGGTTTAACAAGGAACTTTATTGATTTGATAACCAAAATGGTGTTTGTACTCACCATTAAACTTAAATAATAAACACCAAGAAAATCTGTCTTTGAAATATATAAAAACCTAAAGTAAAATGTTTAATACACATACTACACAAAAAACAGCCACAGAAACAGTTAAAAACACCAAAATCGGAAAAAAATAATATGACGCAAGCTGACGCGTGAGCTTGCTACGCACCACTGCTGATCTGAGAACTTTAACGCCGAAACCAGATGAGCTGTTAATGTTAAATGTCGTTGTCTTCTGTCGAAACGCTTTGTTTTAAAAAAAAATTACTAGCATCTCTAGGAACGGCTGTTTTGTCGCGAAATAATTTTTTCCCTAGAAAAAAGTTGGCAATCATTTAAAATTATATTAACATCAACCAAAAGCACGTCGAGTCTCGCTGAATCATGACGAGTCAGCGAGCCAATCAAGCCTATTGTCATTAACTTGTTCGCGTGTTTATTGTGATGTTTATGGATTTTGTTGAACAATTTAATGTTTTTTTGTGATATACAAACTTTTAAAACAATAGGTATTAACAATGCCACTGTGTTTAGTGCATAATTGTTTTAATAGTGATAACAGTGCAGCAGAGGATATGTCTTTTAACGGGTAATGAATCATAATAGGTGCACTGTTTGATAAGATATATTATAAGTATCATAAAAAAAAATTTAAATAATTTATAATGAACTGTCGGTGATGTCCAGATATTATTAGTTATTTTTTCTTTAACCTTTCAACAAACCCAATGGCGAATGATTATTATTATTTTAATTTTAGTTATAGGCCTTTTAAGGTTTTTTTTTATTTAATATTTATATTAACGACTTATTTAGTATAAATTGCGATGGACAAAATCATAGTTTTGCAGACGATACTACAATTTTTTATACCGATTCAATTTGGGACAACTTAAGTAATAAAATTAAAAAAGATTTTAAAATTATAAAAAGTTGGTTTGATATAAATTTGTTAACAATTAATTTTCATAAAACAAATTATATTCCTTTTACTTTAAACCTAAATAACCTACCACGGAATATGAATAGTATTCAAATAAATGAAGACATTCAAATTTTTTAAGTTAATAAAATAAAATATTTTGGAATTATTTTTGACAGTAAATTAAATTTGATTTTCACTTAGAATACTTAATTAAAAAATTAAGAAGTTTACTACGGATTTTTAACAACAAATTTTTAAATGTAAGACATATGGAAATATTATGTTACTTTGGTTAAAAAATTAGAAATATTACAAAAAAGGTTTCAAAAAATTATATTTAATAAAGATTATCTTTATCCTTCAAATGAATTATATTCAGAAACAAAAAAGTTGAACATAAGACAACTTTATATTTATAACATCTTAATATATATGTATATATTTAAAAATAAAAACCTTATACAATTTAAATACCATAATCATAATACACGTCATAAAAATGAAATAACCATAAAACCTAAAATAAATAAATAGTCCATAGGATAAAATTTTTTTAAATATTTATGTTTTTATACAGGGTGTTAAAAATTCGATGTTCACCATTGGGATCTCATAAACGGTAAGAGATACAGCAAAGGTTAAATTGGGGCAAAGTCGCGCAATTCATAGCCGACCAATATGCCAAGATGAAATTAGGAAAATTCCGAGTACTTCCGAAGATATACGTAAAAAACCGAAAATCGCCGTTTTGGTTTTTAATTTTTCCTGGCTTTATTTAAAGAGATAATGGAAAATAAATTTCACACTTTCATTGCCACTTTTCATCTTTTATAAGGCAGTGTTCTTAGATTTCATGTCCGACGTTTTGTCTTTCGGATGCCATCGTCAGGTTTGTTTTTTTAAATACGGACCTATATTTTTTATTGCATTTATCTAAACTTTATATGCGATGTAATCTTAATACAAAATTACTTTGATTGAATAGCAACGTTTCTACCCTATAAAAACATTTTCAGGAATATTTTATTTAAAAAACTTGTTGATTAGGTATTGAAGATCAATGCCGTATCTGATAATGTATAAGAGAGACAGAACGATTTTTCTCTTTCTAAAAACCCTGATCGAGAAGGCTATTGCAGATAATTTTGAAAAAGCTTTCGAGTTTGTTACAATAGAGGATTCATTGTTTAAAGTATCATAGTTTGCCATGGAATGTAGAAACAATAAAAAGTTTGACATAAGTTATCTAAATTTCAATTACGCGGTGATAAATTCGGTCTTATCTAAAAATGAAATTTTCTTCTGAAGAAAAAAGGGATATGTTAAGAATATATTACAGTAGCAATAGAAATTCTATGACCGCTTTACAAAGATATTTTGAGGAGTATCCGGAAAGGGAGCAGCCAGCACAAAACATTTTTCAAAGACTTGATAGAAATTTAAGCGATTATGGACAGCTTGGAAAGCCTCGACAAAAATATGGTAACCGTATTACAGAAGACGAAATTCAGAACGTTTTAGGCCAGGTATGTAACATGAAACTTCACAAAAATTGTTTTTTTACAAAATAAGTTAACATTGTATACATACAATATCCTGAAATCTTATGATGTTTCACGTTATTGTAGGTGGACAATGATGCAACTATATCCAGTAGGCAAATTGAAGCGGAATCCAATTTGCCATCCTTAAACCATGTTAAGGCATGGAAAGTTCTAAAAAATGCCGGTTTGAGACCCTACAAAATTCATATATCACATGCATTGCGAGAAGGAGACGCTGAGAGAAGGCTAACTTTTTGTAATTGGCTACTAGATCAAGATAACCAAAATCGCAATTTTTTAAGCAATATTCTTTGGAGTGATGAGGCTACATTTACAAATTGTGGTGTTTTTATTAGAACCAATGAACATATTTGGGCAAGAGAAAATCCCAGAGATAATAGAGAAGTACGCAAGCAAGTGCGCTTTTCTCTGAATGTTTGGGCAGGAATATTAGGAGATAGAATTTTTGGTCCTGTTTTTTTACCACAACGGCTAACAGGGGAGATTTATTTAGTATTTTTAAATAATACATTCCAAGATTTTTTATCTGAAATCCCGCTTGCACGGCTGCAACAAATTTGGTTTCAGCAATATGGAGCACCCGCTCATGGCACGAGAGATGTTACAACCTTCTTACATGTGCTGAATTTCCAGGCAGATGGATTGGAAATCGTGGTTTTATTGAGTGGCCGGCAAGGTCCCCAGACCTTACACCACTAGATTTCTTTTTTTGGGGAGCCATAAAAAACAAAGTGTATAAGCAGCCCATTAACGTAATAGAAGAGCTTAGAGTTCGTTGCATAAATGCGTTTGTATCAATTCGAAGAAGGTCGGTACACAGAGCTACTCAAAAAGTTCGCGTCAAAATTGAAAAATGTATAAATCAAAATGGAAATCTTTTTGAGCATCTGAGATAAACATTTGTCATTAGTTTCTACCTCTTCTGGGTTTAAATAATTTTAATTTATAAAAAATGTAAATAATAGATAATTTAGAATATTTTAGTACCTAAACGTACTGTAATTATCGTTTTGTGATATTTGTTATTGTTTTAGTTATAGATTTTCCTGTGTTTACGAAAATACTGTTAAAAAAAATTATCTTCAATACCTAATCAACAAGTTTTTTAAATAAAATATTCCTGAAAATGTTTTTATAGGGTAGAAACGTTCATATTCAATCAAAGTAATTTTGTATTAAGATTACATCGCATATAAAGTTTAGATAAATGCAATAAAAAATATATGTCCATATTTAAAAAAACAAACCTGACGATGGCATCCGAAAGACAAAACGTCGGACATAAAATCTAAGAACACTGCTTTATAAAAGATGAAAAGTGGCAATGAAAGTGTGAAATTTATTTTCCATTATCTCTTTAAATAAAGCCAGGAAAAATTAAAAACCAAAACGGTGATTTTCGGTTTTTTACGTATATCTTCGGAAGTACTCGGAATTTTCCTAATTTCTTCTTGGCATATTGGTCAG
Source organism: Polydrusus pterygomalis (assembly GCA_963969555.1). Lineage (NCBI taxonomy): Eukaryota > Metazoa > Arthropoda > Insecta > Coleoptera > Curculionidae > Polydrusus > Polydrusus pterygomalis. The sequence continues at coordinate 71,288,972 of OZ018376.1, forward strand.
CTATGAATTGCGCGACTTTGCCCCAATTTAACCTTTGCTGTATCTCTTACCGTTTATGAGATCCCAATGGTGAACATCGAATTTTTAACACCCTGTATAAACGATTATTTACCAATAAAAATAAAAAAATTGATTTCATTAAAAAAATTAAAAGTCGAAATTAAAAACATATTTTTTCAAAACAAACTGCGTTTATACTATAAATTAACAATTTTACTTTAAAACTTGATTTTTAATGCATATTTATGATTTTACATACTAAAACAAAAAATAAGATTTGCCCCTAACAAGCTCAGCTTCAGGGGATTGAGGAATAAGTTTATAGAACATAACATAAACATATTTATTATATTATTAAATTTTAAATAAACTTATTATTACTATTATTTAACGTAAGTTTATTTAATTGAAGCCAAGAAAGAAATATTTGTCGATTATTATTAGATAATCATCAAAATACATTTCTGCGAAAGTTTCGGCAAAATAAATAATTGTATCACCTGCAAACAGCTTTATATTTCCCTTTAAGTTCAATTTAGAAACGGAATTAACATAAATTAAGAATAATACTGGACCTAATATTGATTCTTATAAAACTCCACACACACACACACACTTCCTCAATTCTTGTACAATTGCCTTTGTGCTATTAACAAATTAATATTAATATTTGAAAAATAGTTGCAGGCGTTATTTTTTTTTCATTTAGGACTTTATAGTTTCATCAAGTAAGGTTTTTTCTACTACCAACAAAAATTACATTTTATTTGATTCGTTTGAACTTTATATTAGCCATTTTCAACACACATTTAATTCTTTTAAAATATCAATAATCCTGAAATTTCAAATATTTTTTTGTTTTAGATCAAAAAAATTGTTTTCTTAAACCATTTGTATTTTTTTAGCAAAATGAAAGGACACCTCATTGGAATTAGTAAGAAGTTATTCATAAAATTAGACAAATCAACGCACGGTCACACATATATTAACACCAACAATGCGTTACCTGTCGAAAAAACTGTTCGAAAAAAAGCATTTGATAAACCTGTTAATACGAAGAAGAGACAAGATATTGTGGATACGGAAGTATCTAATGAATCTGATAGTGGAATAGAATATAATAACGAAAATGAGGTTGATCTTGATACTGAATCTGAGGATGAACACCAATCAAAATTAGCAAGTGATCTTAAAGTTCCAAGTAAAAGTAGTGATTCCAATTCATTAGCGTTACCCGGAGTATCTTCTTTCTTTAGTTCTCTGAAAAGGAAAACAGTAACTGACGAGTCGTCTTCAGAGGATGAGGACACTGTAAGTTATAAATTATTTTTTCATTTATTACACTTTAAATTTACAATAGTTACAACTAACATTATTATGATTATTATATTAATATATTATTAATATTATTATTATTATTATTATTATTACTATTATTATTAATATTATTATTATTATTATATTAATATATCTGTATTCTCAACCAACTTAAAAAGTTCATTACAGAGAATATAATACCAAACATACAATATACAGGGTGGCCCTTTAGTGTGGCAAAGTACAATAGCTCCGTTACTATTTCAAATACATTAAAAATATTAATACAAAAGTTGAAGGGCAGTAAGTGACTTATAACGTAAAATTATTTTTAACTCTATAGGGTGACTCAAAAAAGCGGAACAAGAAAAAATGTACTTTTTTCAAATGGAACACCCTGTATATTTTTTCATTTTTAAATTCTACATAGAATTATAATTATTTTTTATTAAATACATTATTAGTCTATACTTTATAGTTTCCGAGATATTGACTCTTGAAAAGTGACATTTTTGAACTTTGACAGCTTCTAACTTTCTAACAGTACGTCTTAGAGCAAAACGGCTTACATGTCCCTATCTTCAATTTTTATTATCTTCCCAAAAAAATCAACTTCCAGTTAAACCGGAACAACTATATTTCCTGCTTTCGAGTAACATCCGGTTTAACCGGAAGTTGATTTTTTTGGGAAGATAATAAAAATTAAAGATAGGGACATGTAAGCCGTTTTGCTCTAAGACGTACTGTTAGAAAGCTAGAAGCTGTCAAAGTTCAAAAATGTCACTTTTCAAGAGTCAATATCTCGGAAACTATAAAGTATAGACTAATAATGTATTTAATAAAAAATAATTATAATTTTATGTGGAATTTAAAAATGAAAAAATATACAGGGTGTTCCATTTGAAAAAAGTACATTTTTTATTGTTCCACTTTTTTGAGCCACCCTATAGAGTTAAAAATAATTTTACGTTATAAGTCACTTACTGCCCTTCAACTTTTGTATTAATATTTTTAATGTATTTGAAATAGTAACGGAGCTATTGTACTTTGCCACACTAAAGGGCCACCCTGTATATAAAATCACAAATAATAAAAATCATGTTTAGTAACTATTAATAACTCCATCGAAATTATTTAAAAAAAAAAGTATATTATTATAATAATATATGTTAAAGTTTTTTTTAGTTCTAAAAAATATTTTTTTAGTTTTTTTTTTAAAGTCGATAATTTTGATATTTCTTTAATTTTTTTCGGCAAACTGATTCAAATTGTTATTCCCTTATATAATATTGATCTTTGACCATAGGTGTTTGAATATGATGGATTTGTCTCGTGTTGTGAATAATGTTGTAGTCCAAGAGCTAGTAACACCCGTTTCATGAAGTGTTTGATGCACTTCAAAATTTTGTGTCATAGTATCTACTGGATAGATGATCAGGTAAGCAAGTGGCTCTACCTGGGGACACCAGGTACTGCGCATAGGAGAAAGGTGTCCAAAAATTTTGCCCAAAAAAAGTGATTGTTTTAGAGGCCAACAAACAGAAATCAAAATTTAAAATGACACAAAACACAAAAATGAATAAGGCAGACAGTTTTGAGAGGGTTAACATTTAATAAAAACACCCCCAAGTTTTTTTTTTTAAATACAAAATTAAGTGTTTGATTCAGGCTGACATTTTAACAGTGTCTTAATTACATATAATAAAAAATAATTACAAAAAGGCAGACTCTTTTTTTGGGGTTTACAGGGTGTTAACATTTTAATTAAAAAAAAAATTTTTTATTGCCATTTACAAACCACTCTAGATATTTTTATGAAATTTGGTACACGTATTTTGAGCATCGAAAGGCATTTTTTGGTGTAAATTTTTTTTAAATTTTAGCAGTGGCGTCCGTGCGGGACTTGCATTTAACATTTTTGAAGAAAAAAATGGTGCGCCACTGCTTTTTCTTTAAATAAAAATTATATTTGAAATTCCCGTCTACTTTAGAGCAAATTCGGTCTCTTGACTTATTTTCTTACGGTGCACCGTTTTCGAGTAAAAATAAAAATCATTTTAATGCACATTCCTGGAAACACATAACCCATTTAATTACCATTAACACCCTGTATTTCGGGAAGGAAGCGTTTTTTTTAGTGCTGGTCCCCGGGTGTTCTTCTATTTCATTTAAAAACAATTTATTTAATTACCTAAACGAAACCTATTTCTTTCAAAATGGCGTTGTTTGGATAATTTTTGTTTTTATTATTTCTGACACGTGCCATTTTAATTTTTAAATCGTAAGTTGTGTACAAATTAGAGTTTGTTGTAACGTTCAAAAGTGTTTAGATATTCGTTACAGTATTGTTTTACCATGGCAATTTTTACGAATTCTGAAATGGCTGAGATGCATTTTATCTATGGTCTTGCAAATGGAAATGCGAAAGAAGCCAGACGTCTTTACATGGAGCGTTATCCAAATAGAGTACCTGATCATCGAATATTTCCGAGAATTATTAAAACCTAAATGTTCTAAAGTGTTGTTAAACCTACTTACCTTTGTTAATTAAATCGGTTATGTGTTTATGTGCATTAAAATGATTTTTATTTTTTGCTCGAAAACGGTGCACCGTAAGAAAATAAGTCAAGAGACCGAATTTGCTGTAAATTAGACGGGAATTTCAATAATAATTTTTATTTAAAGAAAAAGCAGTGGCGCACCATTTTTTCTTTAAAAATATTAAATGGACGCCACTGCTCAAATTTAAAAAAATTATTTTACACCAAAAAATGCCATTCGATGCTCAAAAGACGTGTACCAAATTTTATAAAAATATCTAGTGTCTGCCTTATTAATTTTTGTGTTTTATGTCATTTTAAATTTTGATTTCTGTTTGTTGGCCTCTGAAACAAACACTTTTTTTGGGAAAAATTTTTGGACACCTTTCTCCTATGCGCAGTACATGGTGTCCCCAGGTAGAGCTAGCCAACACTTGCTTACCTGCTCATCTATCCAGTAGATACTATGACACAAAATTTTGAAGTGCATCAAACACTTCATGAAACGGGTGTTACTAGCTCTCCGACTATTGGTCGGATGAAATATTATATTCGATTGTTTTTCTTTAATAATAATAATAGAGTGTATTAGAATGCATAGTTTTAATTTATAAAGCTTTTCTAAATTTAAATATCCGTTTGGTTCATACAAATTTATAGGTGGTTCTAAAAATGGAAGTTTATGTATGCATTTAATTATTTTGTTTTGTAGTTTTTTTAATGGCTGAATTGTAGTTAAATGCGCTGATCCCCAAATTGAAATCATATACTGTAATTTTGAATAAACCAAAGAATATTATATATTTTTTAAATATTTTAATGATATATAATTTTTAGCTTTAAACGAAATGCCAATTATTAATTATTAAAAAAATAATAATAAAAGATAGTGAAGAAATATTATTATTTTTTAATTTTGATTTACTTATAAACATAAAAGATGATTTATTAAGTCGACATTGATTTTATTGAAATTTTGTCTAAAAGCTAGAAAAAAAGTCCACACCAAATCGGTTATAGGCATAGACATTTACATTTACATCCGTACAGCTTATCTCCTGCGCAAATAAAAGTTACGTTTTATCGGTGAAAAAAATGCGTCGGAGCGCACGAGTTACCTTACCGATGATTTTTCTCCCAGCAGAATTAGGCATGCGCACAAACCTTTGTTATCGACATGCTGAAAATACTCTCCAGACCCGGAGGAGTAAAATACTGGGTATTTCTTATTTTCAGTAAGTATGGAGTAGTAATGTATCATAATATATTACTTTATTTTCTTATGATCAATTTAAACACATCTAACTAGGCCTAGGCTACACAAATAAGGTATGAAAATAAAGAAAAACACACACCAAGGCAGATTATCCCGATGCATGTTTTGGTATATTTTATTTGCAGCCCTGCAATCTAATTAGGTACTTCTATTTTTCGGGCGATATATTGCTTCAAAAAGTTTAAGACACTTTTCTCTATACTTATATTATATAAAAGAAAAAGTAAATAGCCAGGTATGGTTATATTAATCCAAGGGTGAAATTATTTCACGGGTCACGTTCTCGGGCAACAACTTTTTCAAATTCTTGAACAAGAAATTGTGCTGGAAAATGTTCTACACGTACCCAAGTTTTTGCCAAATTGTAAAAATCAATACAAATTACATACCAATTAATATTTGACCTGAGGTTAAGTACGTAATAACATCGAATATTGGTTATTTTGCTGGTTTTGTTTGTTTTTTATATTCGATTTTATAAGTTTTATAGTTTTATTGACTTGTTCCCTTTTTTTTTTAACTTAAAACACGACGACGAATCATTTTCAAACAAATTTTAGAAACACACCCTTAAAAACAATTTTCTATCCTCAAAATCTGATAGGTTTGCAACTACTAAAGATGACAGAAATAACTACCTTATTTCCCAACGTGATCAAAAATTGAGAAAAAAATTCCAATTTTTTGGCAAGAATTTGGGGCAAATTTTAGCTGTTTATACGTAAAAATAAATTGAAAGTCAACTTTTACAGTTTCTTAAGCAAGAACTTACATTTTAAAGCCCGGACCTGTCTATTTTCCCAAATGATAATGTTGCAGTGCGCATGTCTAATGGTGTGTAGCGCTGTTTAGATACGCGAGGCCATAAATTTGCCACTTTCGTGATTATTGTTTGCTTATCTAGAGGTAAATATCTATGGCTATAGGTTGGTAAGCATGTTGATTCTCCCACCATAAAAATAAAATTTTTATACCCGTAAGGTTAATTACTAATATTTTATATATTTAGGGACCGATAGAGAAAAAAAAGAAAAAGTTATCGCCTAGCGAAAGAGCAGAAATATTACGACAAGAAGAGGAGAGAATTTCTAAAATAGAAAAAGATCTTGCCGACTCCAATAAGCCACCCGAAAGTGCAGAACAGTTTGATAGATTACTGGTAGCTAATCCTAACTCTTCAGAGCTTTGGACTAAATATATTTCATTCCATATTGCAGTAAGTAATAGTCGTTGATTTTAAAATTAATACAGTGACTGGCATAAATTTTAAATTTGGCCACGTATGGAAACCATTTTTATGGATGAATTATGTTTATACTTTTTTTACTTTAAAAAAATGTCTTTCCAAGCTAACTTTTACAGTTCATTACATGGAAAATGACAATATAATTTAGAAAATAATAACCATATAACGTCAGAGCCTCTGAATATCATATCTAGTAAAATAATTATTTTAACATTTTTGAAAAAGATATCCAATATTACGTTCATATTCCCATGAATTTAATGAAAATGTTTTAAATGATCGAAATTAATCTGTTAAGTCAGTCAAACATTTTTTGTTAAAAAAAATGCAGGGACCCATTATTTCTTCGGGCCCACGTAAAATTATTATCCACAAACCAGTTAAGAGCAAACCCTAGTGACACATTTTGTTATCAATATTTCGTTTTAGCCAAAAAACGGCCAAATACACGTCGTTGGGTAGCAATAACCTGCAGTTTTAAGTTAAAAAAATATAATTGATAAATTAGTAAAAGCATAAAACGAAATTTTGTCAAATTGCGCATATTTTTTTTTTCTTTTATTAATTCATAAATCCAACCTTTTTAAACTGTACTACAAAGATGGTGTCGAGCCTCAATCATCCTCTTGTATTTTTCTATTACGTTTGCTATTTAAACAAAAAATAAAATGAAAATAATTCAAAGTAATGTAAAGGAGAAATATGCTCGACGATCACTCGAAAAAAATAATTTAACGACAAGGACAGTTTATACTCCTATCTCTTTTAAATAGTGGGTGTCAACATGTACAGTAACACTAAGAAAAATTAAAGGTACCACCTATCGTTCCCCCATTCTTAACTTGCCTCAAAGCTTTTTGGCTATAAAATTGTATTACTAAATGCACTTATCGAGATATCATTCCGCTTTTTCTTTGTTGACCGGGAATCAAACAAATATGGCTGATTTCCTGTTATTTTGGACAACCAATCGTATTATTTCATCTATTAGCCACACCTCCAAATAGGGTTGTGGATTTGACCGGTCAATTTGTTTTTGGTCAATTGACTGAAATAAATTAAAATTGAAAAATGCAGTGGATGAACCTAACTATACTTGCCAAATTTTTTATTTTGTATTTTGGAAAAAATTAATTTTTAATAACAACTTTTGCTTGTTCTGAAAAGTCTATTGCCATACCTAAATTTTATACAGGGTGGTCAAATGGATGATATAGTTAGGTCCATCCAGGTACACATTCTATAACTGTATATCTCAATAGTTTATTTTTATATAACCATGAAAACATAAAAACATGAACACTTAAAATAAAATATCAGACTCGGGTAATTAGGTAGCTGAATTATTACGAGCAGTAAAGTATGTAGCCAATGGTAAATTTTCATCTTCGGGTTTGTTCGTTTGTTTTCTCAAATAACGGCGCTATAACGATACACTAAACATTATCCTGGGTGGTAGGAGGTAATCTGGACAGATCACAAATGCATAAATAATAAAATAAAATTGATATATTTTGACCGAATTTGACTGGTCAAATACGTCATGGTCAATTGACAGGTTTGTTCGGGTTTGTTGGGCATGGTCAATTGACCATGCCCAACTCTACCTCCAAATACAAAAAAGGATTGTCCTACAAAAATTAATTCGTATAAAACATCGAAATTTGCTTTGAAAAGAAAAAGAGGCTAATAAAATTTTCAGTTCTTTAAAACAACAACAGCGCGTAGCGATGTTAAAGACATATTTCTCACGGTGCTTTCTAAATTTATAAAAGAGGGTGTTTTAATTTCTTTAAGGGGTTGATGAAGTGAAAAATACAAATTCTCGTGCTAGTGTCGGTATCAAAATGAACAAGTGTTTCTTTCTTATCGCTAAGTGCCACTTGAACACCTAGAGGAAATTATTACAATATATATTTATTCAGTAAACCCATGGATTATTATTTTCTTTGACCAGAAAGCAGGATAGATTCTACCCCGTTAGGTTCAGATAAATAGAACTTAAAAAACAGACGAATCCTTAAGTCAACAGTAATCTGTCGCAGCCCCTACAAAACGCTCCCTTTAATAAATTTAATTTAGCAAACCATTCTTGAAGAGAAGTTAAATTGCTAGAACACTAATTAATTTAAGATTAAGAAATTAATTTAACACAATGAAGGCGGGACAATGGGTATTTGGTCGATTTTTGGATAAAACGAAACATATTTTCTTTTTAAATATGTATTTTTTATTGAAAAAAACTTGCAAATTAGAAAAATAGTGAAAGTACATGTTTTATCAAGCTATTAGTGCACTATAAAATAATGCTTTATAAAACGTGTACTTTAATAGGCAATTTTATACCAGTGATTAAATGTAAGAAAATCAAAAAAATAATTTATAGAATCGCAGATACAATAATTATTTTTATATTTTATAATTTAAGGCAACAGAAATAGACAAGGCAAGAACTGTGGCTAGAAGAGCTTTGGAAATAATTAACATGAACCTTCAACAAGAAAAATTTAATATTTGGATTGTTCTTTTAAACCTGGAAAACATGTTCGGTACTAAGGTAATTGACTTTCTAAACTTATTTTAAAACAATAGTGCAAGAACAAATAAACAAAGATAATTAGCTTCGTTACGTCAAAAATATGATAGAAATCGAAACGACAAGTTAGTATAAGATGTTAGTTAGTTACTGGTACAGTTAGGAACGAACCTATTCTATTTTCAACAGGCAGTAATGGAAAAATCCAATTGCCAATTTTTATTGATTAGCACATTTATTGACGATGTAAAGATTATATTTATTATTTATTTAAATGATGTTTGAGGTTTTTAGGAATCATTTGACAACGTTTTGGAAGAGGCTCTTAAGTATAACGACTCATTACAGATTTACCTTAGGGTAATAGAAATGTTTGCAGAAAATGGTAAATATAGTGAGATGGAAGAAAAAATTAAGAAAGTTCGTAGCAAGCACAAACAAGATCCCATAATGTGGCTTGAGATAGGAAAAGCGTATTACAGGACCAACAATTTTAAAGAAGCTAGAAATAGTAAAGACAGCGCTCTCAAATCTATAACAGATAAGAAAACACGTAAGTTGATTTTTGTAGATATTTTGATTCCTGGTAGTTTTATTAACTACAGTGTGTGTATAAAGTCTGGAAACGGCTTAATAGCATCACAATTTACTGGCCGATTTAAACCAAATTTGGTACAGTTGTGTAAGAGGATCTAACGCACCGAATGACGATATTGGCGTTGTTGCCAGCTTTTTAGTTTGTCTGGAATTCGAACGAATTTTATATTTTTAAATATAACACCCAGTATATTTTTACATTTTTAAATTCCACATAAAATTATAATTATTTTTTATTAAATGCATTATTAGTCCATACTTCATACCCAAGTAGCACAAGAATCTTACTATTTGACTAAATTGTTTTATATCGGATTTATTAGAGCTTTTAAATACACTGAATTATTATTTAACACTTGCCATCAACACTAACTTGCTGTATAACCAAAATTACTTTATAAGTTTGTAATATAGGTGTTTATAACGTTAATTGTTAAAACAGTTTTAAAAGCACAGAAACCAGATTGCTTAGAAACATGTATATAACAAAACTTATACAACTCTTTTCGCTTAAGATAGATATATTTTATACTTATTTTGTAAGGGTAATTTTAAACAGTTTATAAAGCAACTATAAAAACATTCACTTTAATTTTATAGAAGCTTTATTGTTAAATTATATAGCAGTAGCGGAAACTTATTTATAAAACAATTTGATCTTGACGACAATTAATTTAAACCGGGTATCCTCTGGTAGAGAATTTTCTTGTTTAATTAGTTTATCGGCCCTATTTTTCGGCCAAAATAGACAGCCATTTTTTTCCCAACCTGCAGGTACTATAGTAAGCTCCTTTTTTCCCTTCTCGGTTGTTTGTACAATTTTGAACATTGTCACTGTAACGTATTTATACAAATTAATAAAATATTTAATTAAAAACTAACTTTTGTTACCTACCTTATAAATTTTCTTCGTGATTTACCAAACATGTCTTTTAAAAGTGTAAAGGGATGGGAATTGTTCAGAGTTCAGACAGGTTTAAAAACAAAATTTTTAAGGTTATATCTAGTTGTGTCTAATGCATCATCCACCGGGCGCATAAAAGTTATGTTACGTATACGAATCACAAGCCAGGAGCCGTGTTCGATTGGGAAAGTGATTTGGATCGATCTGATTTTAAAAATCAGTTGGGATCACTTTGACCGTGCGATCACTTACCAATCGAACACAAATCAGATCAGTTAGATCGATCCGGATCGATCGGAACCTGCGAATCGAACACGCCCCTATTCGCGGTTTAGGTGGTATTTTATACCAGAGACGAGAAAGCGCGAATCAGTAGCTTCGTTTCTATCGTAGGATACTATTAGCACCAAAGACCGAGTGCCGGTTTGTATTTATAGCGGAAGGTCTGTCATTGATTGGATTTTGGTATGACGTCACTAATTACTAATCTACGTGATCCAACTAAGGAAAACCCGTTATTCCTGATACCCTTGAGTTGAAATAATATGCTCATTTCACATCATTAGACAAAGATAAATTAATAGTACCTACTCGCTATATACTCTCGATATAATTTATGCAGGTTAGGCCATGCAGATTTTGTCTAAGATTTTGAAGCGGTTTTTTTTAATAGATAGAGTGATTCAAGAGGAAGGTTTTTATGTATAACTAGCGACCCGCCCCGGCTTTGCACGGGTGCAATTTCAGAAAGTGGCATGCCGGGTACTAATATATCGGGTTTGTATTTAAACCAGCGGGTTGCAACGCATGCCAGGTACACGCTAGTACTATTATATATTTTAACAGCCGAGCCTGACGCGTGACGGCGACGCGTGAGACGGTGACGCGTGACGGCTGAGTTTAATTCAGTGCCCACAAAAAGTGCTAAACGCGCCTAAAGAAGTTTTCACTTCAAAAACCCCATTCAACTATTCCTTAAACAGTACTAATTATTTTAATATGATACTAGATTTCATAATGAAAAGATTATATAGAACCGGTTACCACAATAGCCTATACGATAATAGTATCGAATAAGATGCCTAAAGTAAGCCTTATACAACAAAACTATCATATTATCAATTTATTAGTGTCGCCATTATTTTAAATTAATCTACTGTCACGCTACCTTGCGCCACTTACTAACACCACGGCCGAGAATGACTGGCCGGCCATACAGCATTGTCGGAATAAAAATAAAATCTGCAAGTCTACTTAAAAGTATTATTAATTTCTTGAAGCAAATATATTAAAATAGGAACATTAAATAGAAAGGACTAGAATGCTTCACCAAATCACTTTTATTTTTCAAGGCACAATTATTTTAATAAAAGTAAGCAATGGTTCTTTAAGGTTACACGCAAAAATTATAAGGAAATATTTGAATTATAGCAAAAAGGTACCCAAAACGATAATAATAATAATAATAATAATAATAATAATAATAATAATAATACTAATCATGATAATAATAAAAATAAAGAATGGCTTTTACAAAAACATTCAACACAGGCAAATCAGTATACCTATAGCTACAAAAAATCAATATTCTGCAAAAACATGGCAACATTGCGAGAACCACAATAATTTTACCACGTGATGCTGCGCCATTTTAAATTATAAAACAATTTTGTCATGTAAAAAGGCATAATATAACAATTTATATATTATATTTGTTTTATAAGTGTGCCTGGAACGATAAAGTGATTTGTGAGAGTTGACGCCATGTTTTAAAAACTACTTTTAATCGGCCATGTTGGCGAAATAATATTAATCAAATAAAATATTTAAATGCCTCTTAAAGTAGTAATTTTAATAAGAAAAACGTTTAGCCAATAACATTGCAAGTAAAAAAGATGTCGATTTTCAACTTTATAAATTATTATTTAACTTTTAAAAATATTTTTAAAATATCTTCAATAACAAAATGTTTAATTAAATGAAAGCCCGTAAAAATTCACTTAAAAATATGGATATGTTATGTCAGTAAAATCAGCCTGGCAGAGAAATTTGGCCGTGGGGAAGCGTTCGACTTGAAAATCTTTTTCGTGCAAACTGCTGTAAGTTTTTATTGTCGCCATGTTTCAAGTCTATGCTATCTCTTGTATAAGTTGACATATTAGGTAAATATATTGAAATTTTATTCGTAATAACTACACGACTAAAATATAAACATAATAAAATAAAAATATTTTAATCTGCCCAAAATGGTTGTTAAAATATTTTTAAGCCTGTTATAAAACAATTTTATTAATATCTTATTAGTATCTATGAGAGGTTATTTGCTATAGTTATAAAATATTTAATTATTTCTTATAAAATGGATTATATAAACGTTACATAAAATACCCAGAAGTGTATTGTAATTATTTTATGTGAGCCTAACAAAACTTCTAATAAATGAAACTGTTTTATAATCTGGGCCTTTTCCGTGTTTCTAAGAGTCATATAATGGTTTACAGAGGACTTTTAAAATATCATAGTTATATTACAAATTGTTATATAGCGATGTATAGAACTGTCTGAAGTATATTTGTGCTACTTGGGTAGTTTCCGAGATATTGACTCTCGAAAAGTGACATTTTTGAACTTTGACAGCTTATAACTTTCTAACAGTACGTCTTAGAGCAAAACGGCTTACATGTCCCTATCTTCAATTTTTATTATCTTCCCAAAAAAATCAACTTCCGGTTAAACCGGATGTTACTCGAAAGCAGGAAATATAGTTGTTCCGGTTTAACTGGAAGTTGATTTTTTTGGGAAGATAATAAAAATTGAAGATAGGGACATGTAAGCCGTTTTGCTCTAAGACGTACTGTTAGAAAGTTATAAGCTGTCAAAGTTCAAAAATGTCACTTTTCGAGAGTCAATATCTCGGAAACTATGAAGTATAGACTAATAATGCATTTAATAAAAAATAATTATAATTTTATGTGGAATTTAAAAATGTAAAAATATACTGGGTGTTATATTTAAAAATATAAAATTCGTTCGAATTCCAGACAAACTAAAAAGCTGGCAACAACGCCAATATCGTCATTTGGTGCGTTAGATCCTCTTACACAACTGTACCAAATTTGGTTTAAATCGGCCAGTAAATTGTGATGTTATTAAGCCGTTTCCAGACTTTATACACACATTGTATATTGTACTTTCTTTTTTACGTGCTTTTACATTTTGTTACTATACAGTGCATTTTTTCCAATGGCACTATGGGGGATCAACATTTTAAATAATATTAATACCTCGTGTTAATGATTTTTCTGCCCTCAATAATTAAAGGATTTTTAGGGCTATCAACCCTTGGTTTCGCGCTTTCTATGACCTACCGATTGGGGAGTGCATTCCTTCTCCCGCACCCCACGAGATATCCGATCTCGTCCGGCCTGGTTACCGACGTGAATGGGGTGGGTTTGGGGGATGATAAATTTTTCACTCTTCCCTAATTTTTGCTCGACGCTGGACCCACGTCAAGACTTATACCACTAAAACCACCGGGCTCGAACGAGTTTGCCGGCAGTGGGATACGAACCCACAAACTCTCGTTCTAGAGTTATCAGCGACTACCGTGCACAAACCGAACAAACCACGGAGCCACTGATGCCGGTAGGGGTGAATGATGTGAATTTATTTCATGTTTAGTTACCGTGCAAGCAAAAATTATTTGCATCAAAGAGGGCTTGCATCTAAGGACGTAATGCTTAGCCGTAGAGCTTAATACCTGTTGGGTGTCAGTAACTACCTGAATTAACAATCAATCAGTTATTCCGTTATCTTTGACAGTCGTTACAAGTAATTTGATTCATCGTTAATTTTTCCAGTTTCTTTAACAATTCACACAATGGGCTTTACGGAACAGCACAAAACATTCATGGATGAAGCATATTTTCGAAACGGGGTAAGAGTAAATGGTGAGTGGCAATACAATCCGGGTTTGTGCATGAACGATTTTCACGAACATTTTCCTAGCGTTGCTTTTATTGCCGAGGATTTTTATCATTGCCTGAAAAGAACCGTGGCTGTGTTTAGGGAAACAGGTTCTATACAACACAAAAAAGGAGCAGGAAGACCATCTGTAAAAACAGAACAACTTGTTGCAAACGTTCGTGAAATATTGCAAAATACGCCAACAAATTGTATAAGACGTCTGTCCCAAGAAGTGGGAAGATCTTATGGAACATGCAGAACTATTCTTAAGAAGCAGCTAAATTTATTTCCTTATAAAGTGCAAGTATTCCAAGAAATACAAGCCGCAGATTTTGAAAGACGCAGGAATTACGCTCAATGGTTTACCCAAAATTTATTGGAAAGAAATGATTTATTAGACCTGACATTTTTTCGGATGAAGCCTGGTTCCACCTCGCCGGTTATGTGAATTCTCAGAATACATGCATGTGAAGTAGTGAAAATCCCCATTTTTTTTTTGTAGAGTCCACATTGCACCCTCAAAAAATTGGTGTCTGGTTAGCTGTTTCCCGAAGAAGAATTGTTGGTCCTATTTTTTTCCATGACACAGGTACAACACAGCGGTATAGAGGCAATATTTTGAATCCATTTGTGGAGCAATTACTTGACGACGAACTACGTTTTGGATATTTTCAACAGGACGGTGCAACCGCCCATACAGTCGCGGAAACTATTAACTACTTACGCAATTTTTTTGACGACAGATGAGAGATCACCTTGTTTAACGGTTATGGCTTACTTCGTTTCCCTCATTTAAAGAACACTATTTTTAAAACACCAGTTGCAAATTTAGAACAATTACAATAAAGGATTATCCAAGAATGTGGTAACATTTCTCCAGAGATGCTGGTCAACACTTTCGAAAATATGAAGAGACGTGTGAATTTATGCTTGGAGCATAGCGGTGGCCAATTTCAGCAATTTATGTAATTATTTTTCTTTTTGTATATTCTTACTTTGTTAATTTTGTAAACAACAAAAATAAATTTGTATTTGTCTGCTTATTTTATTACTCATTAGTTTGGCATATCATGTCATAATATGAATTTGACAAAATTTTAACCTAGTTAGATAATAATATATCGTCCCCATATCATTGTGATCTAAACCAAGCCCTCTTTGATGTAAATAATTTTTGCTCGCACGGTATAAACATTAAAGATTTTGTAAATTTTAACGTAAGTTTATTTGATTGAAGCCAAGAAAGAAGCATTGGTGATAAAATACATTTCTGCCAAAGGTTCATACATAAACATTTGCTTTCGATTTAGAAACGGAATTAATATAAATTATTTATATTCTGGACCTAATATTGTTCCTTGTGGAAAAACTTGACTAAGTATCGATATGATATACAAAAATAAAGAGCCAATTTAAGTAGCTTTTCAAATCAGTGATATAGTGATATATTTTAAAAAATCTGTTCACCAAATTTCAGGGTCAAAAAATATAAACATAAGTTAACGTTTTTAGTCAAAAAAATTCGAATTTAACTATTATTTTAGAAACGGTAAGAGGTATAGGATAATGTTAGAGAAAGTTGTTAAGACATTAATTGAAGTAGCTATTCAAATCAGTGATAATAAATATCGAAGTTGCTACTAATTTTTAGTAGAAGTGGCAATACTGTATCGTCAAAAATATTTTAGTCCGTTTATGTAAATGACTAAATTTCAGAACGATTTGTTAGCTGGTTCGTCATATCCGGCTAACATACCATCCACCGCGAATCACCCTGTATAATTAACTCTCACGTTTACAGTAATGTTGATAGAATAAGCAAAGAAGGACGTTATAATACCGGGTGTTTATCAAAAGATGTTCACCCCCATAACTTTTCTGTATTTATAGTTATTAAAATGAAATTTTGAAATTATGCATAAGAGATGCATTTATTGGCATAATTTTCAATATGTTATCACTTCCGGTTTGACCGGAAGTGACCTTGACTTTGGTATTTTAAATGGGACATCTTGTATATTTTTACTTAATGGGATTCAGCATAACATTCTGAGTAAAATGACACCTCACTTGTCATTTTTTGACGTGTTATAACATTTTTATGTTTATTTTTTATTTTCAATCTAGAGTGCTACAAATTAATTAAATCTGTTAATTTATAGTCAAGTAGTATATGAAAATTAAAATTATGTCATAATAATTGACTTTCTAGTTTCACAAGCGTTTAAAAAATGAAATTTTGTTTTCTTGACTTTTACTCCATTTTTCCAAATGAAACGATGCTAATTCATTAGGATATTTAAAACGAGCTTTTTTTCCAACAATAATTTGATACTATACACTCATATTATGCTATTTTAAAATTGACACGAAAAAATTTGCCTTAAATCCCAATCGCAAATTTAAAAGCGTTATGCATTTTGTCTTTTCTGAAGAAATATAAAGGCGGCTTTAAAAAACAATGAAATGGTTTTGAAAACCAATATGGTTTTAAATTAAAATTGTAATGCCATTAGTTTATTAAACTTGCATTATAAATCAGATAAAATGGTTAGTTTTACTAGAAATGAACAAATTGATATGCTCTAAATTTTTGGAGTGACCAGAAAAACTCTTCTGAAGGCGCAAGATCTATGTATTGTATGTTTTATAAACTAATGACATTATAACTTTAAATTAAAGCTATATTGCTTTTCAAAGCCGCCTTTATATTTCTTTAGAAAAGCAATAATAATGATGAATGCATAACGCTTTTAAATTTGCGATTAGGAGTTAAGGCAAATTTTTTCGTGTCAATTTTAAAATAGCATAGAAGTGTATGGTATCAAATTACTGGAAAAAAAATGCTCGTTTTAAATATCCTAGTGAACCACCATCGTTCCATTTGAAAAAATTGAGTAAACGTCAAGAAAACAAAATTTCATTTTTTAAACGCTTGTGCATAATTTTAATTTTCATATACTACTTGACTATAAATTAACAGATTTATTTAATTTGTAGCACTCTAGATTGAAAATAAAAAATAAACATAAAAATGTTATAACACGTTAAAAAACGACAAGTGAGGTGTCATTTCACTCATAATGTTATGCTGAACCCAAATAAGTAAAAATATACAAGATGTCCCATTTAAAATATCAAAGTCAAAGTCACTCCCGGTCAAACCGGAAGTGCTAACAAATTGAAAATTATGCCAATAAATGCAGACTTATCTCTTATGCATAATCTCAAAATTTCATTTTAATATCTATAAATATAAAAAAGTTATAGGGGTGAACGTCTTTTGAGAAACACCCGGTATATTAAATAAATACAAACGTATTCATTTTATTTTAGAAATGAACCTTATAGTGCGGTTTGCTATTTTGGAATTCAAATATGGAGAAGAAGATCAAGGATGTGCCATTTTCGAGACCATTTTGATCTCTGATCCAAAAAAAGTAAACATTTGGAGCACTTATGTGGATCAATTGGTAAAAAAAGAACGCATCGATCAGGCTCGTCAAGTATTGGAAAGATCAGTAATGCAACAATTACCGCTAAAAAGTATGAAATCGCTTTTTATGAAGTTCCGAAAGTTTGAAGAGGTCCATGGTACCCCAGAAACGCTAGACGTTGTTAAAGAAAGGGCGCAAGAATATGTGGCAAAGTTTGAAAAATAAGTTTTATATTACTTAAGATATTTTAAGGATTAAACATTTTCTTTTAATCGTTTTTTTCTACTCCCATCTGCATATTAGCTATTTCTGGCACAATCTACACAATGGATAAGTAGGCAATTCCAGTTAACTGAACGGATATAATAGTAGGGGAGCCCAACAGGGGATTTTGGGATTTACTCAAGCGCGGCAGATTAACATATGGGGGATACCTTGCACCCTGTTGAGTACCTCTGTCATTGTTAGCACTCCGCGCCTCAATGTCTCTTTCTTTATCACTCGCTCCCTCGCACCGTCCCCACACTACTTTCCGTCAGCCATCATGCCATCACAGGCTGATCACAGCATTCGTGGGATTATAATATGTACAGGGTTATTATTTTACATTTTAGTTTGTCCCACTTTTAAAAGCCTGTAACTTTTTTGTTTTTTGAGTTAGCGCGTTCCCTCAAAAAGTAGGATGTAGAACTTTTGGCCAAGTATTTATGGGTTTTGTCAAAAATTACAGTAGGTGTCACATGTTACATTTAAAACCAAACATTTAAATTTTTTAAATGACACTGTATATTAGAAGAGCATTAGATGGTTCATTTTCTTCCGATTTCAAAAATATAACACACTTATGCATTCTTCTCTTAATTCCATCAAAGATATGTAAAAATAATATTATTAAAAAGCATCAAGATAGTTATGAAACCGTTTTGTTGCTATGGATTTTGTCTTTATTTATATCGCAGTCTGTCACTCTTATTGTTATAACTCGTTCCGAATTTTGTACCGAAATATTTTTGTAAGTGAATTACATTTTAAAAATCATGAAATTTTTTTTAAAACGGTCAGATTAACAAAATCCCTCAAAATAATCGTCAGATTAGGAATCAGCACGACCAGGACACCAAGCTGAACCGTCTGTATGAAAATCTGACGCGCTCGAGTATGTCAAAATAGCGTGTTTTTTTTTGCATTTTCGAAAAGTCGCCACGAGCTTGCGTCACATCCGAATCGTCAGTCTATTGAATGGGAGCTTCCTTAGGGATCCCTTAACATCCCCTCTGAATATCTGACACGGTCGAGTAATTTTTTTTCCCCCATTTTTAACCCTTTCGTATCGCCGCCCCCGCCATCAAAACCGGCAGATTAATGTACCTCCGTCATGAGAGTCACGTGGGCATACACACTATTAATACCTGACGCGCTCAAGTATATCCATATGACTGTTCCATACCGAACCAGCTCGACCAATCCACCTGTTTTCAAATAATTCGTTCAACTTATTACGGGCCTGTATCGAATAATGCGGTGGAGCTCCGTCCTGTTGAAACCACACGTCACTTATATATTTCTCCATTTAAGTGGCCTTCGAAGAAATGCGGGCTACATTAATATATAATTAGTACTACTAACATTAAAAAAATTATCGATGCTTCTAAGTGTCAGCCTTCTCATTAAACATGCTATTTTTATCTGCGCATGTTTTTGTTTTAAATATTGCTTTACTTTTTTGTTACTTTTATTCACTTTTATTAAACCCTATGTAACGTGCCCTTGTGGCTATATAAAAATTTTCTTTATTTTTCCAACACCCACGATTGGTATACATACAGGGTGTTCATTTGAAAACTTCCCACCTCGATTTTCCTGCTTTTAAATGAAAATGTGGAAAATCGCTCGGACCCGTCGACTTTTATTTCGAGGGAGACATCTTTTGCGTATATTGTCAATATTGTTACTTCAAGCCCCTAGGAGGGAGGGGGGTAAGATCTAAATCTTAAATGGATACCCCTATTTTATATAATTTTTTGGATTCTGCATAAAATTCTGAACATTTTTTAATAAAAGCATTATTAGTCTATATACTTAACAGTTTCCCAGATATCGACTCTTGAAAAATGACATTTTTGAACTTTGACAGCGTCTAACTTTCTAACTGTACGTCTTAGAGCAAAACGGCTTACATGTCCCTATCTTCGATTTTTAATATCTTTCCGTTAAACCGGAAGTACTATATTTCTTACATCCGGTTTAACCGAAAGTTGACACTATTGGAAAGATAATAAAAATCGAAGATAGGGATATGTAAGCCGTTTTGCTCTAAGACGTACAGTTAGAAAGCTAGACGCTGTCATAGTTCAAAAATGTCATTTTTCAAGAGTCAATATCTCGGAAACTGTTAAGTATAGACTAATAATGCTTTTATTAAAAAATGTTCAGAATTTTATGCAGAATCCAAAAAAATTATATAAAATAGGGATATTCATTTAAGATTTAGATTTTTCCCTCCTAAGGGCTTGAAGTAACAAGATTGACAATAGACGCAAAAGATGTCCCCCTCGAAATAAAAATCGACGGGTCCGAGCGATTTTCCACATTTTCATTTTAAAGCAGGAAAATCGAGGTGGGAAGTTTTTAAATGAACACCCTGTATATGGATGTAGTATACATTAGTTATTACTTTATTTTTTATTAGTATCAGTAAAATAAATACAAGATATAACTGTGCATTATTTCATTTAGGTTGGCTTTCGTTGCTTCCGACTAGATAGCTCACTGTTTATTACAAAATTATTAAAATAGCTCGACATATTGAAAAGGGTGGCGACCACGGCTTTACAATATGCTGAAACGCACATTTACGTCCACTCGATACTTTAAATGAAATCGTAAAAATAAAACATTTGAAATGTTAAGGAAAACGAACATGTGATCTGAAATAAAAACTAATATATTTTACTTTCTTATATAGATTGAAATAATATTCAACAACTATAAAACAGCCTGAAATTTTCAGAGAACTTACACTATAGAATAGTAAATAAATAAAGGCAATAAATTGTTAAATCTAACTATCGGTTCTTTAACAAATTAACAAGGGTACGAAGCTGTAAAGGCAAATCACGTTTGCGTTGTGGCTCTTCCAATTCTTCCCCGAATAGTAACTCCAATGTAGCTACATCAGCCGGGCCCGATTGTTGATTTAATAAACTGCTGAAAAACATAGTCCACAAATCATTCTTGGTATACCTCGGTAAACGTGTTGATATATTCCAAACATCCTTGGTTTTTCTTAATTGTATGTATTCTTGAAATAAAAGGACGTGTGCTGATGCTGCCACACAAAACAGGTCCGTGTGGTAACTCCAGGGTCTTCCATCACGCACCTATAAAAAGAAATAGTATATTATACAGTGTCACCAGTCCAGTCCGCATCATATGGGATTTTTTTGAAGTGAAAACTTCTTTAGGCGCGTTTAGCACTTTTTGTGGGCACTGAATTAAACTAAGCCGTCACGCGTCAGACTCGGATGTGCTACGCTCGAATTCAACTGCTATATTCAATCCGAACTGACCCTGACCCGAATGAAAGAGCATGCGGCCATCGGTCGCATTCAGTATCGACGTGGAAACAGTCAGTGTGCGTTGTCTAGACACTCGTCTGCGTCTCAGGTATGTTCTGGCATTTTTTAAATTATTAAATTATATATTTACGTAGGGTGAAGTAAGGTTTACCGTAATTGCTTATTCCGTGGACCTAATTTATTATGATTTCTGACTTCTGTTGAAGATGTAAAAATTCAAGGGTTGTTCAATTTTAGGAAATATCTTTATTCGTATGCAGTAAAATTATCCCGTATTCCAAGTTTATGTTATTTTTGAAGTGAAAACTTCTTTAGGCGCGTTTAGCACTTTTTTGTTGGCACTGAATGAACCTTGTTGAAGTTTTCACTTCTGTCGTGTGGTCTTAAGGTTGAATTCTCAACGTCATTCAATCTATTGCCAACCTATAACCTATTTCGCGTTGATTTTTTGAGTTTATTATTTTAATAACTAACATTTAAACAAAATCAATATCGTCGGTACATTATTAAGGTAGTATCTGATATATTATAAAAATATCAATTTATTTCATTGCTAATTTTAAGAGAATTGTATAGTGAAAGAACAATGAGTGACAATGACATAATAATGTTAAAAAAAATCTTACCCGATATTTTTCGCTATACAATTCTCCTAAAATAAGTTATGAAATTCCTTGATATTTATTAAATATGTCAATTATTACCTATAGAATATCAAGTCGATACTGATTTTCTTTAAATTTTGTATAAAAGCTAGAAAACATAAATAAACCTACGCGAAATAGGTTATAGGTTGGCAAGCATGTTGATACTCTCGCCTTAAGCACACACAATTTTTTTTTTATTAATAGCTTTATTCAAAATTTGACTTTGGCATCAAGTTCTGCTTCGATCGAGATGAAAATTAAGCAAAAAAATAGTAGTCACGTGATTCGCATTATCTGTCAAATTTTAATTATTTCCAAAAAATAATTCAAAAGTGGGGTTATTTCTGAAAATATCGAAAAAGTTATTAGAAATTTTTTTTATTCGTATCGTATATATATATATATATATTATTTTTTTTAAATGCAGTTTCTAGCCCAAAAGCAAAATTTCAGCTGCATAAGATAACTTTGATTTTTTACCTATATTTTGTAAATTGCACCACTTTTGCAAAATAAGACTCAACGCAACCTACATAAAACTTCTCAGTTTTGACAAGGCTTTATTTCAGATACATTTTCTTTAAAGTAGCGCCATATAAAATGTGTGTTTTTCTACAAAACCAAAATTGGGCTATTAAAATTTGGTCGCATGTGATGCAAAGTTTATTTGTTTTTGACCCTGTATAAGGTAACTTCCTAAAATAAGTTGAAAACGTAGTTTGTGTCTGAAAGTAATACACCTTAATATTAAGACAAAAAGAACAGTGTCTTCAGTAAAGTGAAAAATACATTTTAGTAAAGTTTATCTATTTTCAACGATTTAATTTAAAACCCCTATATTATAATTTATTATTAAGCTATGCCATAATAACGTTAACGTGTATTACTTTCAGACACAAACTACGTTTTCAAAAATACCTATTTTATGAAGTTACCTTATACAGGGTCAATAACAAATAAACTTTGCATCACATACGACCAAATTTTAAAAGCCCAATTTTGATTTTGTAGAAAAACACACATTTAATATGGCGCTACTTTAAAGAAAATGTATCTGAAATAAAGCATTGTCAAAACTAAGAAGTTTTATGTAGGTTGCGTTGAGTCTTATTTTGCAAAAGTGGTGCAATTTACAAAATATAGGTAAAAAATCAAATATTTTAATTTTCTATAATTGGGCCCTGCTAAGCAAAAAGCAACCAACCCTCAATATGTAAATTTGGAGTAAATTAGCATTTAATCATTTTCCTAATTATTTCATTTTCCATAAATTTTTTCAAAACTATAAATTAACTATCCAGTAGTTGAATTTTAATGTAGTTTTATTATCGTACGATCAAAAAAATAATATACATTTTCACCCAAAAAAATTAGATATATTGAGGGTTGGTTTTTTTTACTGTTCAACAAATTACAAAAAAAATACGCTTTTTAAAAAAAATGTTTTAACTTCAATTATATTGTTTACAAAATCATCATTAGGAAACCTAGATAAATAGTGAAACACATCGATTCTGTTATTGATGCATTTCACAAATTTTCATCTCCTTCAATACCAAAATCAAGCAATTCTATGTCAAAACCATCTGCATCCTCGATTCAGCACAATAATACCAACCCACTTGGTTGGTAATTTTTGAGAATTAAATTAACAAATATTGACCACACAACAATCCAAGTGGTATGGTTGTTTTATGCGAAATCTGAGAAGTCCTGTTAACGAACAGGAGATAAGTGGGGAAGCATTTTTCAAGGTTAAAATGTATGGGATGGCTTGGTAGCTTTCTGCAGAATGTAGTATGGACATTTCTAGACCAGAATATGTCATTATCTCGTTTTTTAAAAATGTGTGGGTAAAGGGTTGGTTGCTTTTTGCTTAACAGGGTTCAATTAATTATCTTATGCAGCTGAAATTTTGCATGTGGGCTAGAAACTGCATTTAAAAAAACTTTTTCTAATAACTTTTTTCGATATTTTCAGAATAACCCCACTTTTGAATTATTTTTTGGAAAAAATTAAAATTTGACAGATAATGCAAATCACGTGACTCCTATTTTTTTGCTTAATTTTCATCTCGATCGAAGCAGAACTTGATGCCAAAGTCAAATTTTGAATAAAGGTATTAATAAAAAAAAATCCCATATGATGCGGACTTTACTGGTGACACTGTATAAAGAGCATGGATAGCATCGAGGTTAGAAATGGAAAGAGGAATTTTAATGGGCTACCATCCATCATAGACCTTTATATCTGTTCAGCTTATCTCGTACGCAAACAACAGTTACATTTTATGGGTGAAAAAATACGTTTGTACGCACGGCTCGCCGGTCAGCTCCCTTTGGCGCCCAACAGGGATAGGCATGCGCACAACCCTCTTGTTATTAGAGTTTCCTTCTTTATCGACAGCATGTAAATACACTCCAGAACCGGCTATAGTGGATTTCTCCTTAGTTTTTAATGGCCGCCGCTGACACATGTCATTTATAACATTTCTTTTTACAGAACTTAAGGATTGGCCAGGGCCAGACTTAAAAATTATGTGTGAACATGGGTCAATTTATTTGTAGTTGTAATAATTATGGATGGAAACGAGAATTACCTAAGCAATTTTTAAGATATTTCAAAAAAAAACACTGAAGGGGAATGGAAATAGGATAGAATATCAGAAAAACAATTTCATTTAATTTTTATTCATAATATAATAAAGTGGTTATTTTGGTAAAAACACACTCTTAATTTAGTACAATAAAAAATATACAAGGGGCAGTCGTGAATCTAGTATCATCAATAATTAACTACGTTTTTTATTAAAGAATTATTTTGTTTTTTAATTTGATTTTAGACCATGCAGTGTTAAGTTGAAAAAATCTATATATTATATTTAATAGCTTATTGTTTACTTTTTTATTTTCTTATTCACGGGTAGATATTTTTTTCTTTAGACTAGGTTCTAAAGAGTTTGAAGTTTACAATAGGTCTAACTTTTCGTTGGTTTATAATAAAACAACAAAAGTTTGTAATGTTATCGAATTAGGTATTTTTTTTTAATGAATAAAGAAAAAATAATGTAAGTAGCTACTACAAAAAAAGATTTTTGTCCATGCGTTTGCAGAACAGATACCTCAAGCACTCTTCAATACAACTGTATGTAAAACTTATTTTAGCATAATGGTTCACTGTGGTTTTCAAATTTAATTTTGTTGCAAGTTCCCTATTATTTTTGGTCTTCATCTGACAAGCTGTCGATGTCGTCGTCAACGTCCGAGACATTAATAATTATTTACTTACTTTTGCATAAAAAGAAACACGTCACAGATACACACAGTCCGGCAGTTTAAAACCAAAGTCTAATACGCACAAAATATAAGCAAAATGATGTCTGAAAAATACCAAAAACAATAACACGAACGATTAACAGCAGAATGCGCGCGGTGTGTCCCAATGCGGCTCTGTGATATTTAAAGAACGCGACGAGACAATCGAATTAATGAAGTACGAAAAGAGATATGCGAGAGCAAATGCGTAAGACAAAGATGCACATACTAACGGCATATACGAGCGATACTGTGCTTTTGACGAGTTTGAGCTCATTGAAGGGCAACGTATTGAACTGTGTAGTGTGCATCTTCGTCATGTGCATGTAACTATACGGTCAGTTATACAGGGTCCTGCAATAGTGCGTCAGGCTTCCATAACTCCTATACGAATGGGGTTAGGAATTTTGTTAATATGCCGACTTAAACCGCATAGTACGGGGTACTTCCGGAAAATATTTTCTCATATACAGGGTGGCCCAAAAAAGTGTGGTCACATAAAGTTGTGATTTTTTAAATGGAACACCCTGTATATTATTAAATTTTCACATTCTACGTAAAATTATAATAATTTTTTTATAAATGCATTACTGGTCTATATTTAATAGTTTCCGAGATATCGATATTTGAAAAATGACATTTTTGAACTTTGACAGCTTTTAGCTTTCTAACTGTACGTCTTAGAGCAAAACGGCTTACATGTTCCTATCTTCGATTTTTATTATCTTTCCAATAGTGTCAACTTCCAGTCAAACCGGATGTAACGCGAAAGCAGGAAATATAGTACTTCCGGTTTGACCGGAAGTTAACATTTCTGGGAAGATAACAAAAATCGAAGATAGGAACATGTAAGCCGTTTTACTCTAAGACGTACAGTTAGAAAGCTAGAAGCTGTCAAAGTTCAAAAACGTCATTTTTCAAATATCGATATCTCGGAAACTCTTAAGTATAGACCAGTCATGCATTTATAAAAAAAATATTATAATTTTATGTAGAATGTGATAATTTAATAATATATAGGGTATTCCATTTAAAAAATCACAACTTTATGTGACCACACTTTTTTGGGCCACCCTGTATATGAGAAAATATTTTCCGGAAGTACCCCGTACTATGCGGTTTAAGTCGGCATATTAATAAAATTCGTAACCCCATTCGTATAGGAGCTATGGAAGCCTGACGCACTATTGCAGGACCCTGTATATCCATCTCTTGTTAATCTAGCCAATGCCCGTGCCTGAAAGCCGTTTATAGAATTAGGGATTTTAAAATCACGTGTTGGCTAATATGTTTGACAAGAGAGACCTCAAAGCATTAAAAACTAAGGTGAAATCCACTATAGGCGCCATTCTTGATTTAACGTTTTCTCTGTGGATTTCTTCTATTCTTTGCTATTAGGTAATTTCCTTTTATTTTTTTTTAAATAGCATACATAGCAAAGTAAAAATCTTTGCTTAGCTTAGTTGTAGGAGCGCTTCTCGGACAAATCGTTGAGAAATATAGATGGGCATACTTAACCGCGGCAAGAGAGGAGGAAAAAACCTAGCCGAGTTAACTTAGCCGCTGGCTTTGCTACTTAAAAGGAACTCGGTTATTGTGGATTGTAGGTGTTTAATATTTCGGTTTTCTAATTTTTGTGTATTGTTAAGTGAATTGTGTTTGTGCCACACAATGACTGGTACCGAAAACTTTTTCAATTCTTGATCAAGAAATTGTGCTTAAAAATGTAATTTTCACGTACGTACGTTTTGTATTTTAATGCTCGTAAACTTACCTCACAACAAATAAAATCTTCTGTACTTATAGGTCTAGTAAATGTAGCTTTATCTGGAAACAACGTCATATCTATACTGCAGCCAAAATCAATCAGCTGTAAGCTAAGCATATTATCGGGTTGTAATAGAACTAGGAAATTGTCAGGCTTTATATCCGCATGGATAATCTTCACTTCATGCATTGCTCTTACTATTTTCAACATTTCTAGAGTAAAATATATACATATCGATTCCTTTCCTTTAGAGTGGTGTTTTTTCAATAAGTTAGCCGTATCCAATAGAGATCCAAATGGTTCAAATTGGGAGACTAGTATAGAGGCTTGATCACCTAAAATATTAATTATTAATGAATCATGTAAAGCACTAACCGCGATTTTCGAATGGGAACTTGGTCTTCGGCTTAACTGGAAATTACGAAAATAATGTTAAATTTATGCCTGAAAAGTCAATAAACAAAAGCCTATTATTTTTCTGTGTTAAGGTTTTATAATTTCAGGTTAAAGCAAATAAAAAGATAAATGGTTGGTTGCACAAATATTTTAAACAGTTATTAACCACCTTCTTTACTACCTTTAATTGTTACTCAAGGAAATTGGCGGAAATAATGTACTCACAATCAATATTTTTTTTTTAAATAAACGGGAATGATAATCGGGGAATGCCGGGGATGAATTGTTTTTGTGAGTTCGTGACTCCCTGGTTCACATTTTTTTTTTATTTCTGGGAATTACTTACTGGGTGGTGAACCGCCAGACTGGCCATTGCAAATCCCACGATTTTTTCGATTTTCAAATTTCTTTATTGTTCATATATTTTTAACATGTTATTAAAATTACAATTACATAATATGAAATAATAATATAAAGCGTGGTTGTTTAAGTGTGCAACATATGGACATTTTTTTTATTACCGATTTCTCAGAAAATTTTATTCTTGATAAAAGTTGGTGCATGTTCGATAATCATATTAGGTGCACTTGGAATGGTTGCAAGTCAAACGGCGTACAGGGTAGGCCAAAAAATATAAAACTTGTACAAGAATAAAGTACCTCTATTTCAGAAAATTCAGCAAAATGTTATTAAGAAAAGTTGTTTAGAATTCAAAGTTATGCTTAGATTCAAAAACATCACCTCCTGAAATAAATAAATATATTTTCTTAAAAAAACATTAATAATTTCCCAAAATTTTTTTTTTATATTCACCATAAAGACCTTCATAAATTAGTCAAAATCAAATCAATTTCACATATCTTTGTTTAAATTCAAGCATATTTGTAAAATTTACTTGAATTTTTAATTTATTAAGGAATCACAAACTTCATGTTTGTTGCAACGATATTAAACACAACTATAAAATATCCTAAAAATTCTTTCACACAAGATAAAACATTAGTAATGATAATATGCTAATTAAAAAACTCTCATTTAAAGTGCAAAATTTTTATTTTAAATGTTTATTAAAAAACTTTATTCTTGAACAAGTTTTATATTTTTTGGCTTATCCTGTACGCCGTTTGACTTGCAACCATTTCAAGTGCACCTAATATGATTATCGAACATGCACCAACTTTTATCAAGAATAAAATTTTCTGAGAAATCGGTAAAAAAAAAATGTCCATATGTTGCACACTTAAACAACCACACTGTATATGTATGGCTTCTCTCCGAGTTCTGACCAGGAAACGCACTGGCAACGCCGGTGGGGTTGTTCTTAGCCCTTGGTAATTTTTAATAACCCCACGTACGTTACGTACTACCCTCAGATATTGGCTCCTTTATTAATTTGACATCAATATTGTATTATACTTTTTTGACGGTTGCATGATGGACGCGCACACCAAATTTTATTATTTTCTAAGAAGCCAATTTAAAGTTATTTAGAAAAAATCTTCGTAAAATTCTTAAAAAATAACATACCTCGAATGAATGTGAAAATTCGCCAACCAATATGCAGAAAACCGTAGCAAAGGCACAGTCCTTAGTGCATGAAAGAAAGCATAATATAATACCGAAGAATACTAAAAAATGTAAACGACGAAAGCCAAAGACTGAAGATTTAAGCGAAAATAGTAAAATGGGAGTTCGGAACGTGATTTATGATTTATACACATCAAAAACCAATGTAACTCTTCCAGTTTTCAAAGAAAATTTAATAATTTGAGGTGTTTTGGAAATCGAACTTGAATCGTTGTCAAAATTAATAAAAAAGTTGGGTTTTCACTATAAAAAAAACTGTAACCGGAGATTTTTATGTGAGCAGCCACAGATAGTGAGTCAGCGTGTTTAGTTTTAAAAAAAAATATACGGAAAATTACAAACAAAATTTGGAAAAGTAGTATTTTTAGACGAAACATGGATATTTTGTGGTTCAAAATCTTGGCAAGATGATTCTGTGAAAAGCGTGAAAAGAAAAAAGGGATGTGGCACGGGAAAGCGGTTCATTATTTTACATGCCGGTTCTGTAACAGGATATGTTCCAGGTGCACGCTTAATTCTTTCTTCCCCATCAAAAAGTTCTATCATGACAATACGAATTGCGAAATGTTTGAATAATGGCTAAGAGCTCAATTAGTCACCAAATTGAGATGAACCGTCTTTAATTGTATTAGACAATTCATATCATTCAAGAATTTTAAATAAACAAGCTAGTTCGTCTTGGCAAAAAAGTGATATTTATGACTGACTGACTTAAAAAACACAACCAAAATCCTTTACCAAATATGTTAAAATCTGAATTCCTATCAATGGCAAAGTCCCTCACATCACCCAAAAGATACGCTGTGGATGAAATATGGCGTGAATATGGCCATGAGGTTCTACGACTGCCGCCATATCATTGCCAGTTTAATGCGATAGAATTAATATGGGCTGGGGCAAAATCTTTTTAAAACATGTAGGTGATGGTCTTAAATCCTCGCAAGTAGGGATAGTTTGGCAAGATTCGTTGGATCATATTACGCAGGAGTACTGGAAGAAATCGGTGGAACATACAGAAAAATTAATAAGGATGGGTGGGATCGAGAACAAGTATTACATGTCGAAGTAGCGCCGATGATCATTGCTCCATTTGAGGACGACTCAGATGACGAGGACTTTTCAGAATTTCTAAGCGATAATGACAGTTTTTAGTCTATAATTATAAAGGGTTTTCTTTGATTAAATTTTTTAGTATTCTTCGGTATTATATTATGCTTTCTTTCATGGAAAATTTGCTGTACAATCCTTAAATTGATTACCAGTGCTTTTGCTACTGTTTTCTACTTATTGGTTGGCAAATTACCATTTTTTCTTTTTTATTTCTTGAAATAGTTAATCGGATTTAATCCCAGGATGGGTAATTCTAAAATAAATTACACTGTTTATTATTGTCGATTTTAATAAATAGATTTAGTGGATATACTATTTACAGGAATGGCGAACCAATGGCTCCCGTGCGCGTGCGGATGGCACGCGACATAAAATTTTGGGCACGCCACCGATCACAAAGTTTACTATGAATTATTATATAACGAATTTGACGACACGTCTATGGTCTCATTAAACATTTCTTTAGAAAAAATGGCAAGTTAATACGTAAAAGTTCGCCACCCCTGTACTATTATGTACATAATTTCTGCAAAAATAATAATATTATATGTGGCTATCTTCACGACAGTTAAAAATAATAAAACTATGTTTCACTTCTCCGGGTATATTGATACCTACATAATCTCACATTTTGATAAGCTCTGGAATTTTCGAATTGATTCATATGATGGTGACCTTTGGACCCGCATGATAAGACCAGATTTGACTATAGTACCAATAATTAATCATTGCTATTTGTTTTGAATATTGTAAAACATGTTTGAGCTAATAAAAATAAAACATTTGACATTATCATAATTATCACTGGTGGTTTCATTGGGCTATATTATATCAGTTACAGCCGCGTTTAAGTTTTTTCTAACTTTTTATTGGCTTACTGGAATAGTTATTTATTTATCAAGGGTACTAAGTAGATGATTATGCCCTGAGGGCGACAGTCTTACAAAGCCGAGGGCCTCTGGCCCGAGGGTTCGTAAGTCGCCCGAGGGTATATATCCATTAGTACCCGTGGTGCATACAAAATTTTATGTCATACCAGTTCGTTTTGAATAATAAATATTTTTTTTTAATTTAATTTGATTTACCAATTTTTTATTTTTACCTTCGACATTACCTTGACATTAAAATGTTTAATGTGTCAAAGTCAAAAATCAAAAATGGAACAAGATGCACACTTAATGCAACACTTAATGCCCGCGCGGGCCATAATGTGTACTTTATGCCCACACGGGCATAAAGTAATCCATTATGTAGATGGTATCTAAGGTATAAAAACACAATAATGTACTGGTATGACATAAAATAATAAAATTTTGTGTACGAGACGATCATTCAAGGACCTCAAAAAAATCTAATACAATTTTAATGTTAAATTATTGAGGGAGGCAAAATTTACATTGGATTTCCCATGGCCAGTTTGGCGGTGCACCACCAGGCATACCTAATTCCAGCTGTAGTAATAACAAAATGCAAAAAAAGTAACATTATTTTAAAAATAGCGGCTTGAGACGAAACAATGACTGGCAATGATGTTTCATTTATTATTTGAAAGGTTAACATCACCTTCTTTAAAAAAATTCCTACTTTAAAGTATGAGATAAGATAGGGGCATCCGTTTCGTAAGCCTGAGAATCAAAAATTTGGTCAATCAGTCCACCCACACTGGTTATGAGAAAATCATTTTTGCCAACGTTTGGTCTCTGGATTAAAATATTTGTGCATTCCGACAAAAGAACAATACTTACTAAAATATCCCACAGATATATCCATGAACCTATAACATAGTGGATGATTTGCGAGTCTCGCTTGAAGTTCTCTACAAATGTAAAATTCCCATTTGTTAGGGGGTTTCTGATACTTTAATGCTACTGTACAACTCGTTTGAGCATTGAATGCTTTAAATACTGTTCCAAATTGGCCTTTACCAAGAACCTTCTCTATATAGTAAGAATCTCTTCCTAAAACAAGTAAAATATCACTTATAGCTTTTTGTCATTTTTTTTACAGTAGGCTCGGAAAGATAGTTAAAGATCCATAGATCGACTAAACTTTTTTTTACCACTTTTTTCTTGAAAATTTATCTTATTTAATAACGTCCCATTTCTATGGAATGGACCAAACGATCATTTAGAATAACAGTATTGATAGGGAAAGACAAAATACTAAACTACTGATATAAGTACAGACATAAGTATTGCTATTACTAGTACAAAATAACTTGCACAGAAGTAGAAGCATTTTACATTACAGTGCTTGTATTTCGGTACTAAATTCTAAAACCTCTTAGGGTGGCATACGAGCCTAATGTCGAACAAAGGTTTTTAACATTAGGTAACTGACCAGGCGACTTTGTGACATTTTGCTGCTTTTTATTTGCATTCTCGATCCATTCACTTTTAAATGAACTGACCTAAAATGATCTGATCCAAAATGCATCAAATAAAACTGGCTTTTATTCTGTTTCGGACTACGTCAGTGTCATTTGTCACGTAAATTTTGTTGAGGTTATGGTTATTCTCGATCTGATTATATTTTATAAGAAATAAACACTTTGATGTACTTACTACTATAGCTAATTCCTCCTCCGAATCCTGATTTTAAATTTTGGATTACGGGCAAATATTTTATATTTGTATCTGTGGTTTGAGGTTAGGCTACGCCAAGTATCTGTCAAAACAACTCCCAAACCTTTTACTTCTGATCAGTTCACTTTAAGTGATCGAAATTTGCGGGTGGTGCAGTTGGGGGCAACGGGGGAAGTGACCGGGTCAAATCAGATCAGTTTGTAAATAAAACATCCTAATTATCAAATTTTAGTGATCTGGATCAAATTAACCTGATCCAAGATGCAAATAAAAAGCAGCAAAATGGCAAACATTATTTACACAATCGAATCCTGATTAGTAAATCTAGAATAACCGGGCCACTCTGATTGGGAGAAAATCATTTCTGCCAATCTCAAAGTTGTTGGTTAGTTAATTTTTTGTTTAAAAATATGTGTACCCCAACATTAAGCTTTTAATTTTATTCTTTTCTTGGCCAAAAACTTTTTCAAATTCTTGAATAAGAAATTGTGCTTGAAAACGTTGTTTTACACGTACCCAACTTTTTGCCAAATTGTAAAAATCAATACAACGTTACCAACTAATATTTGGCTTGAGCTTCTGTTTGTTCTTATTTTCCATTTTTTGATAAGACTAGTTTAATTGACTTCTTCACCGCTTTTCGAACTAAAAACTCGACGAATCATTTTTAAACTAATTTTAGAAACAAAACCTTAAAAACGATTTTCTATCCTTAAAATCTGATAGGTTGACGGCCATTTATAATACCAGAAGTCACTACCTTTTCCCTCAATTTGATCAAAGAATTAGAATGTTCCAATTTTTTTGCATTAAATTGTGGCAAGAATTTTGGGCAAATTTTAGCTGTTTAGGCGTGAAAATAAATTGAAAGGAAACTTTTACAATTTCTCGACAAATAACTCTTTTTTTAAAGCCCGGACCTGTCTAACTTCCCATTCGATAAATGAGAATTTTGCAGTGCCCATGTACAGTTACCGTCACAAAAATCCGGGCAGCAGTTTTTTCTATTGTAAGCCGACCTTTATACATCTCGAATACTAATTAACTAAAATTACCTGTTTTAATGACATTGACAAAAATTGTCAACTGAAACTTATTTACGGCTAGTGATATAAATTTACAAATATGCCCCATCATTTAAATGCTGCGGAAAAGGCCAAAATTGTGACACTGCTAGAAGAAGGATGGTCAGAGAGACGGGTGGCGTGGCTTAAAGATTTTAAACGCCAAAAAGTACAGTTCATGATATCAAAATAAAATGGATGGAAACACATTCGCTGGAAAGAATAGAAGGAACAGGCCTTAAAAGGGCATCGACAGAACATGACAATACTCTTATTCAATACCTAAGGGAAAATCCTTTTAAAACGGCTGTTTTAGCTCACAATGTAACTGATTTTCCGGGTTCCGTTAGAACCGCACAATGAAGAATAAGAGATGGTTCAAATCTTCGCAATCACCCTGCAGCCCGTGGCGGCTCGTGCCATTTTAGTGAAGTAGGGCCAGGTAAACCCTTAGCGCCGCAGGGAAAAAAATTTTGGGTGCCACGCCCTTTTTTGTTAATAGTTCTTGCTTTTAAAGTAGGAAAAATAAGCAAAAAGGCACCGAATTTAATTTATGAATTTACAATCATATCTTGAATATACCTAAACACGATAACAAGTTGAAACACACAAGCAATGTCAGTGGTTTCATCTGCGATAATAGCGATAAACGGAGAGTCCTTTATTTCTTTTATGACTTCATCATGATACACATCTAACATACAGTCCAGAAGTTCATTTTGTAGGGGTTTTGATGTTCCTTTAAATACTTTCGATTTTTCAATATGATCTTTAAGAGTTTTGTCTAATTCTGAGCTGAAATTTATTAATTCACGAAATATGCCCCTATTTTCCGACGTCTCTTTTTCGTCATGACCTCTCAAAGCCAACTCAAATGCACCACAAAACCGAACGCAGTTTATAATTTGGTTTAATATGTATCTGCTTTTATCAATTTGTTCGTTTTTCTTCATTATTTCATTGTGATATGCAGAATTTAATTGAGTTTTAATGTTAATTGTACCAAGCATACTGAAATTAAATATATTGTTTAAATGTACCTTCGATTTTTCATGTGTCTTCATTTTGTCCCAGAAATGGACCAAATCATCTGTACCTTTTTGGGACCAAGTTTGCTTCCCACCAAATAAAATACACATAAAACAAAATAGTCTATTAGATTCATCACAACCGCACACCCAAGTATTTTTTCCATAAAGTTTCCTTTAAAAATCTAATAGTATTCATTACTTATGTATTTCTAAAATAAAAAGTTCGTTAACCCTACATTAAATCAGCCGCCGGCCGAACGAAAACAAATCGGGACGCGACGCGAACATCAGCTGTTTGAAACGTCTAACATCAAACGGTCAAACGAAGAGAGCCTGGCTACGTCGTCGAGATTTTTGCCTGCTTGCATTCAAGGTCA
Organism: Polydrusus pterygomalis; assembly: GCA_963969555.1. Classification (NCBI taxonomy): domain Eukaryota; kingdom Metazoa; phylum Arthropoda; class Insecta; order Coleoptera; family Curculionidae; genus Polydrusus; species Polydrusus pterygomalis. The sequence goes on from OZ018376.1 coordinate 71,324,248, forward strand.
TTTTTCAACGTTTTTTTATTGAGGTGATGGCGTTTCGTCACCTCCCGTGTGCCTCGTCGCGCTTGGCGCGGAAGCTACGTTACCGTTTTACGCATAATCGCTTCCTTTTAGATGGAAATTTGCACCCGACTGTGTTCCATTTTTAAATTATTTTGCTAATTGCTTTAAAAACGAGAATATTAATTTTAATAGGTTTTGGTAATTTGTAAAGGGCAGGACGCTAGACAGGAGGGCAGGTAGTGCCATGGCACTGTGGCTCTACCCCACGAGCCGCCACTGCCTGCAGCTAAAAAGCCTTTCCTAACGGTAACCAACAAAGAGCAAAGAGTGGGTTATGCATTACAATATTACGGAGGTGGATAAATGCTTGGGAAAATGTAATTTTCACAGACGAAAAGATTTTCCAATCATGTTACAGCGGGAGAGTAAGGGTATATAGACCACCAAATACCCAGTTTGATGAACGCTACACTATTTCAACAAGCGGCCGTTTTTCTGTCAACGTTTTGGGGGTGGATGAGTGCACAGGGTATAGGAGTTTGTACGCGCATAGAATGATTAGAAGGTAGATTTAATGCACAAAAGTACATACAAATATTGGAGAACGTGATGTTGACATCGGTTAATGATATGTTTCCTAATACTAATTACATTTACCAACATGATAACTGCCCGGTTCATTTTGCCCACGCAGTATCTGATTGGATGCAACAAAGGGATGGAAAATGTTTGTTACATGATCAAGAGAATTAACAAATATGATTTTCGTCCAGAAAATAGAGAACAATTGTGGCTAAAAATACAAGAGACTTGGAATCAACTAACGCAAGAATTCTGTAATGGTCTGGTGGCTTCAATGCCTAAAAGATTAACTTCAGTTATTCAAAGTAATGGAAGGGCAATAAAATATTAAATACTATTGGTTTTATTTCCTCCTCAGTTTATTTATATTGCCATAGTTTTGTAGTAGTAGAGTTACTTTACTTTCTTTTAAGCTATTTCTGTATTGAATAAAAAGTTATTATTATCCAGTTTACTTTACCAAAACCTCTTTACCACTACTTTTACCTTCCAATTTATGGTAGTAAAGGTAAAGCCTGAATTACCAAAATTCAGGAAAAAAACGTTAGCTGTCAGATTAGTGCCCGGATTTTTGTGACGGTAACTGTACGTTAGGCTTTCTTTACATGCGCAAGGCAATAAATTTGCCACTTTCGTGATTATTGTTTGCTGATCCAAAGTGCTAACACGATTGCAATACACGTTTTTCACAAGGATACATAACACTAATAGCGTTTTCGGTTTACCCACAACCACCTTGAAAGAAGCCGTGAAACAGTTTGATACACATGAACATCGACGACACTGCTTGAAGATACATTTGTCACATGACTTTTTTGAGGTTAGCCATGGTTTAGTAATTTATGCGCGAACTAGGTGTAGGTGTCGTAATAATTTGTATTTTTATCCGGTTTTCGATTGATATGTAATAGAAAATTTAAGTGACATGATTGCTAAGAACCTCTACAAAATACTGATGAAAATTTTTGGTGCGGGTTTGCTCTAATAATTTTCATAATTTATTTATAAAAAAATTTACATTTCCTATTATAACATGCCATAACACAATAAAAAATAATAAAGTGAAAAATTCAACAGCCTGGCCGGCCTGGCGGTTTGTTTACGGGTCTTATAAATGGCGGCAGAATTTTCTTTGCTTTAATATAAAAGTTGTGTTTTTTGTATTCTAGTTAGCTCTTTGGGATAAACTTTATTGTTTTGTGGCTACAGTTTATTTATTAAATATTGAAGTGTTTATTTAACTTGAAGGTATATGTGAATTAGTTTAAAAATATTACTAGTAGAGATAGTTCATAAGTAGGTAGGATACCTCTAGACACCTATATACTTAGGTAAGTACTATTTTTTTCTTTTAGTTTGTTTATTTATCAACATGCCAAGCCCTTGCTGTATTCCTGTGTGTAACTCTAACTATAAAAGTGTTTTAAAAGCAGGTGAAGAGAGTGTAATATATTTTTATAGTTTAGATTTGACCAATGACTGTATAAATATTGTTAATCAGGTTTCAGTGGACATTGATATGAAGGTAAAGGTTTTTTTAAAAGGTAATGCATTATACATGATTTGAAATAGATTTTACCCTTTGAAATGAAACTAAGCAGGTGGTCTCAGCTTGAAAACTTATTGTCTCGGTACCAATTCATACATTGTGAAAGTAACGAAGTTACCCAGATAGTAGGTGACTTTCTTAAGACAAGCGTAGATTTCTTAAACAAAGCCTTAAGCTTACTAAATTTTGAGACTTCAGAAGTCGATAGTCAATCATGTAATTTAAACGCAAAAGATAATAATTTGTATAATAGAATGTTACTTTTGATCGATCAAATAAATCTACTCTTAGTGAAACAAAAACAGCTTCTCAACGCAATATTAGTATTTTTAATAATTAGGTAAGTTGTTCTTGTTATCCAAAACTATTTATTACTTTTTTGTACATTTTCAATTTCAATATAGTGGCAACAGAGCCAAAAAAAAGCACAAAAAATATCAGAAAGAATAAAAAAACTCGCCCGTTGCCGCGCGTCATAATAATAGCTTGTGGATCCGCAACTCCCAGCTGATGCAGCGTTGTCCGATGTCACTTCATGGCTTCTTTTCAAGGTGGTTGTGGTTTACCACTCGAGAGAGCGCTCTGTGAAGTCATAGATCTGCAGTAACCCCTCGCACAGAGGGTAAATAGAACGCGATATTTTGTGTGTTACTGCGCAGGCGTTGCTCCTTCCCTACCAATTTTCAGATCGAGTAACTAAATGTCTAAATCGTACGTGTCACTCCGAGTGAGATCACTCTATATTGACAATCGAACACGCAAATCTCGGAGAAAGCACTCTGCGCTAGTTCCTAAAAGTACTAAAGCAAGTAAGAAATTATATTAGGAATGTCTGTAATACTGACATTATTACTATCATTAATAATAATCGTGTAGAGTCGAGTAACTAAATGTCTAAATCGTACGTGTCACTCCGAGTGAGATCACTCTATATTGACAATCGAACACGCAAATCTCAGAGAGAGCACTCTGCGCGAGTTCCTTAAAGTACTAAAGCAAGGAAGAAATTATATAAGGAATGTTTGTAATACTGACATTATTGCTATCATTAATAATAATCGTGTAGAGTCGAGTAACTAAATGTCTAAATCGTACGTGTCACTCTGAGTGAGATCACTCTATATTGACAATCGAACACGCAAATCTCGGAGAGAGGACTCTGCGCTAGTTCCTAAAAGTACTAAAGCAAGTAAGAAATTATATTAGGAATGTCTGTAATACTGACATTATTACTATCATTAATAATAATCGTGTAGAGTCGAGTAACTAAATGTCTAAATCGTACGTGTCACTCCGAGTGAGATCACTCTATATTGACAATCGAACACGCAAATCTCGGAGAGAGCACTCTGCGCGAACTCCTTAAAGTACTAAAGCAAGTAAGAAATTATATAAGGAATGTCTGTAATACTGACATTATTACTATCATTAATAATAATCGTGTAGAGTCGAGTAACTAAATGTCTAAATCGTACGTGTCACTCCGAGTAAGATCACTCTATATTGACAATCGAACACGCAAATCTCGGAGAGAGCACTCTGCGCTAGTTCCTAAAAGTACTAAAGCAAGTAAGAAATTATATTAATGTCTGTAATACTGACATTATTACTATCATTAATAATAATCGTGTAGAGTCGAGTAACTAAATGTCTAAATCGTACGTGTCACACCGAGTGAGATCACTCTATATTGACAATCGAACACGCAAATATCGGAGAGAGCACTCTGCGCGAGTTCCTTAAAGTACTAAAGCAAGTAAGAAATTATATTAGGAATGTCTGTTATACTGATATTATTACTATCATTAATAATAATCGTGTAGAGTCGAGTAACTAAATGTCTAAATCGTACGTGTCACTCCGAGTGAGATCACTCTATATTGACAATCGAACACGCAAATCTCGGAGAGAGCACTCTGCGCGAGTTCCTTAAAGTACTAAAGCAAGTAAGAAATTATATAAGGAATGTCTGTAATACTGACATTATTACTATCATTAATAATAATCGTGTAGAGTCGAGTAACTAAATGTCTAAATCGTACGTGTCACTCTGAGTGAGATCACTCTATATTGACAATCGAACACGCAAATCTCGGAGAGAGGACTCTGCGCTAGTTCCTAAAAGTACTAAAGCAAGTAAGAAATTATATTAGGAATGTCTGTAATACTGACATTATTACTATCATTAATAATAATCGTGTAGAGTCGAGTAACTAAATGTCTAAATCGTACGTGTCACTCCGAGTGAGATCACTCTATATTGACAATCGAACACGCAAATCTCGGAGAGAGCACTCTGCGCGAACTCCTTAAAGTACTAAAGCAAGTAAGAAATTATATAAGGAATGTCTGTAATACTGACATTATTACTATCATTAATAATAATCGTGTAGAGTCGAGTAACTAAATGTCTAAATCGTACGTGTCACTCCGAGTAAGATCACTCTATATTGACAATCGAACACGCAAATCTCGGAGAGAGCACTCTGCGCTAGTTCCTAAAAGTACTAAAGCAAGTAAGAAATTATATTAATGTCTGTAATACTGACATTATTACTATCATTAATAATAATCGTGTAGAGTCGAGTAACTAAATGTCTAAATCGTACGTGTCACACCGAGTGAGATCACTCTATATTGACAATCGAACACGCAAATATCGGAGAGAGCACTCTGCGCGAGTTCCTTAAAGTACTAAAGCAAGTAAGAAATTATATTAGGAATGTCTGTTATACTGATATTATTACTATCATTAATAATAATCGTGTAGAGTCGAGTAACTAAATGTCTAAATCGTACGTGTCACTCCGAGTGAGATCACTCTATATTGACAATCGAACACGCAAATCTCGGAGAGAGCACTCTGCGCGAGTTCCTTAAAGTACTAAAGCAAGTAAGAAATTATATAAGGAATGTCTGTAATACTGTCATTATTACTATCATTAATAATAATCGTGTAGAGTCGAGTAACTAAATGTCTAAATCGTACGTGTCACTCCGAGTGAGATCACTCTATATTGACAATCGAACACGCAAATCTCGGAGAGAGCACTCTGCGCTAGTTCCTAAAAGTACTAAAGCAAGTAAGAAATTATATTAATGTCTGTAATACTGACATTATTACTATCATTAATAATAATCGTGTAGAGTCGAGTAACTAAATGTCTAAATCGTACGTGTCACACCGAGTGAGATCACTCTATATTGACAATCGAACACGCAAATATCGGAGAGAGCACTCTGCGCTAGTAATAAAGCAAGTAAGAAATTATATTAGGAATGTCTGTAATACTGACATTATTACTATCATTAATAATAATCGTGTAGAGTACGATTTGAATGAAGTAAGACTGATGAAAGAGTTAATATCATTCAGGACTGTCATTCTGAATGATCGTGTAGGGTCACCATAAGATGTTAATAAAAAATCACCATACAAAAATAAATTATCAAAGTTATAAAAACCTGAAAATAAAAGGTGTTCTCGTTTTTGTTAATTATTTGTATTATTAGTAATAAAAATCAAAAACAAGATATTTTTTGAAAATACAGTTTCTAGAACCCAAACACTAATAAGACAAACGAACTATTTTGCAAATATCGATATGGAAAAAAGGTGATACAGCATAATTATTATATTTACCTGTATTATAAGCATACTAACCTATGTTTAAAGGGTCTTTCTTAACCACTAACCTAGGATTACCATCAATCTGTACGTATCCCTGACTGTGAGTGCCAGGAAATGAAACCCTATCAAGCAACTTTAATATAAGGTTTGCATTAAATGGATCCGAAGGTACATAATCCAGCGGACGAGCTACGTTTGGAGGAGGAATTTTTCTTACAGGACTTTGCACAGGCGTAGACTGCATAGGGGATGGTGCCGATGGCATTACGTGCGTAGGCAGTACATCCTCTATGTTATCCATTAAGTTTCCTGGAACAGGTAGTATTTAATTTATTAATAACATGACTAATTTACTTTCAATTATTTTTGGTAAGGATCGTTTATATCATACCCACATAATATGTACATGTCAATAATATTGCCAATACAAACAGCGGCATGATGCAAAAATGTCCCCAGCATGTGATTTGCATCGGGGCTGTGGAGTTTGCGCAGTGGTCTGGGAATTTTATCGATAGTCATAAAACACGACAGAACCGGACCGACGTTGTTTATAGTCGGATATTTGTCTTCAGTGTGATTGTGGCAAATATTATTTATTATTATTATTTAAGTGTCAGGTGTTATTATTACTACATCTTTATAGACTTTGTTATTTACTTCTAACTTCAAGATAAATAATAAAAAAGAGTAAGCTTGTAAAATATTTGATGAAAGCCTGTCGAATATTAACATAGGAGAAGTTTCCGAACTGCGCAAACTCAACAGACCCGGATAGGATTCCCACCGCGCGGGGACATAATTGAAGTATGATATATTCTATGTATATATGTGATCATACCTAGAAGGCTTCGGCGGAGAGCTTCGTTTGCTTTCATATTTTGAGCCAGGTAACTGTTATGTTCCTCCGAAATTGTATTCATTTTATTATGCTGGCTATAAAGGGATGACTTTGTAGTTGCACCACTTGAACTGGAGCCGGATCTAGATAGAAAATTTAACCATTATTTACGGTGTTGGTTTGGTTAGTATTTGAAAAATTTAGAAATTAGCAAACTTTTCTATTCTAGATTGGTTATAAAAACGGTTTTCCTAGTTTGATGAATAACTGGTAGCTGCAGAGATTGATAAAGGACAAATTTATATTTAAGAATAGATTGTCAAAAACAGTATGTATGTTATCCACTACAGTGACTAGTATAAAGGTGGCCACTATGCAGGGCTTTAGGAAGGAGTCCTATCGAAAATGGCTGTTCTTTAAGTTTACGTCACTGTTTAGTAGTTAGTTCGCTGTTTCCCAGTCGCGGCGCAGTGATCGTCAAGTGTTTGACTTTTTACAGGTTTTGATAGACGTCAGCGGTATTTTTATCCAATAATTAATAAAATAAGCTTTATTAGATATAATATATACATATCTCAGTCTGTAGAGGGTTTTAGTTAACTAAATTCAATAAAACAGTTGATTATCCCATAATAACCCATGCATTTTACAGATTTAAAGGAACACATGCGCCCCTGACGGCCATTTTTAAAGCTGCTTTACCGATCCAAAACTTTGCCCGAAACCAATGTATTGCGATCGGTCTCCTAACCTTAAGCCCTCCATAGTGGCCACTAATTTTGGGAGAACTGTATAGTGAAAGAACAACGACATAATAAAAGTTAAAAATATCTTACCAGATATTTTTCGCTATACAATTATCCTAGAAGGATATTAACGTACACGTTTTATAAAGCATCATTTTATAGCACGCGTCCATGTTAAAAAGCGGCGAGCTTTATAACGGGACAAGTGCTTTAAACTGCTTTATTAAACACGTACGTTATACTGTTTTATCTAATTTGTAGTTTTTTCAATAAAAAACACATACTTAAAAAGAAAAAAATCCTTCAAATTTTGTAAATTTTTATGTCTAAATTTTATGTTGGTAATATAATACTATTTTTTATCATAGTAGGACAACAAAAATTATTTTGTGAACTGTCATTTTTTGATTTATTGACCCATTTTCACCACGAGATTCTAAAGTTATTTAAGCGATATGAGATTTGAAATTGGACGGAATACGTTGTGTGATCCTTGTACATTCGGTACATATACAGAGCGTTCGGAAATTCGGGCGATTTTGCTACTTTTTTTCGAATTTCAAAAGACGTGATTTTGCGTCACGGCATTGCAATTTAGTATAGGGAAGATGGAAAATTCAAATAAAGTTGAAGTTAAAATCGATATTGGAAGGTTAGTATATTGAATTTTGGATAGGATTTGGCAGAAAATGATAGCTTCAAGCATCTATAAAAGATTGATTTATGCAACCAACATACATTACTGTTATCCACACAGAATAAAAAAAGTAGGTTATCAAGCTATTTTTCCTCTGCGAAAAATGGATTTTCTCGTAAATCACAAAGTCAATGATATAAAACATTTAAATGTTACCAACATCAAATAAAGAAAAAACGCGTATCGAAATAGCTTCATTACGATACGCAAATGCGTATCGTAATAGATTTGTTATAATACAAAATTAGAAAAAATTATTTATGAAATACTTTTATATTAGACCTTTAAAACCAAACATAAAAAATAAAAGCCTGTTCAAACCTGCCCTAATCGGACATTCAACTTACACATAACCACTCTTTTCTTCTAATATTGTACTTAAAGCTTTGTCGTTTTCTTGAGTCTTGTTCTCGCTAAAAAGTCGTTTTCTCGTGTTTTGTAAATCCTGCTCACTGGCCACATCGTTCATTGGCATCTTACTTTGTGGAGTGCTTACCTAAAAAAAATTTTTTATAATAAAATTAAAATAAATTAAAATTTCCGTATTATAACTAGTGGTTGCTGTATGTACCATTTATTTGTTGTACCATCATTGATTGTTCTTATTTTTAATGTATGTACCATTGCGGTCAAAAATACTGGGATAAATAAATTTGCTGTAAACTCCAGGGTGTCCGGAAATAATGAGCAAAAAATTTAGAGGATAATTCTAGACCGAAAATAAATGCTAAATCTTTCTATAACATTTTTTCGAAAATTGATAATTAACGCAGTTGTTACAGGGTGTTAAAGTTAAATTTTATTTGCAGTTTTAAAATACTTGTCTACTACGTGACGTCCTTTCTCTTCTTAATTCTTCTTAACTTAACTTCTCAAAAGGTTAGGAGAATAAAAATATACATTCAAAATGCGCATACAGTGTAGGACAACAAAGTTGGGACCATCAAAATTAAAGTATAGGATCCTATGTGGCGCCCTCTACAAAATGCGAAAAAAACGATGGGCAAATTTGTATTCCTCATCCCGAAAAAACCCCATATACGAGATTTCGTCAAAATATTATGAGCAGGACAAAAAGTATTGCTAGTAAAATTTAACTTTAACACCCTGTGACTCAGTTAATAATCAATTTTCGAAAGAATGTTATAGGCATTTATTTTCGGTCTAAAATTATTCCCTGAATTTTTTGCTCATCATTTCCAGACAATAGGTAGGTAACATATGTCAAGTAGCTGATAGGTAAGTTTCGATTTGTTGTCATCAACTTGTCAAACAATATATTATATTGTCATCAACATTAGACCAGGGTCGATAATTTTTGAAACCAAAAAAAAATAATAGTAGGATGAAACCCATTGGAAAAGGAAGAGAATATAACAAAAATGAAAGAAAAAATAAATTACGGGCGATCCGAGGTCGGGAAGTGGGGGGCGGTGAGTTTTTAAGGTTAGAAAACGATATATCTCGATTTTCAGAAAAACTACAAGTCCTATGGAAAAAAGTTAAATGGCAAAGTTGTAGGTAATATAAAGATCTACAACTTTTGTATTTGCACTATTTTCACATAACCGCAAAATTTATGTGAAAAATTCAAATAACCAGATTTTTGGTTTTTTATTTTTATCTTTTACAAAAAAAAATTTTTATACACGAAATTTGGTGAAAACTTACTTCTTTATGTCCCAAACATACTGTAATTTTTTTGATTTAAAATATTTATTTTTTAACCTTATTTTGACCTAATATCGAAAAAGCACCCTAATTTTCAATCGAAAATTGTCACGTCAAAATATCTGCTTTTTTAAAAAAGTCGGTGGGCTTTTTGTTCGTTGAAATCTCTACTTTCTGATGGTGTAAAAAAATATACATTACTATGGTAAATATTCTCAAAAAATGCGAAGAAACGAAAAAAAAATCAAATCCGAAATATTATGTACAATTTTGAGCTATTTATTAAAATTTATACTTCAATTACTCAAAAAACGTAAGATTTCATGTTACATTGATAAACAAAAAAATTACAAATCGATAAAACATAAAGATCGCAAAAAATATGCGAAAATAGTTGTTCTAAATATAATTAAAGGTAGGATTTAAAGGGGATTTTATCACATTTACCGTAGTAATGTATATTTGTTTACACCATCAGAAAGTAGAGATTTCAACGAACAAAATGCCCACCAACTTTTTTAAAAAAGAAGATATTTTGACGTGAGAATTTTCGATTGAAAATTAGGGTGCTCTTTCGATATTAAGTCAAAATAAGGTTAAAAAATAAGTATATTAAATCAAAAAAATTACAGTGTGTTTGGGACATAAAAAGGTAAGTTTTCACCAAATTTCGTGTATAAAATTTTTTTTTGTAAAAGATAAAAATAAAAAACCAAAAACTTGGTTATTTGAATTTTTCACATAAATTTTGAGGTTATGTGAAAAAAGTGCAAATACAAAAGTTGTATATATTTTTATTACCTACAACTTTGCCATTTAACGTTTTTCCATAGGACTTGTAGTTTTGCCGGAAATCGAGATAAATCGTTTTCTACCCTTAAAAACTCACCCCCTTCCACTTCTCGACCTCGGAACGCCCGTAAATTATTTTTCCTTTCATTTTTGTTATATTGTCTTCCTTTTCCAATGGGTTTCATCCTACTATTATTTTTTTTGGTTTCAAAAATTATCGACCCTGGTCTAAGGATTTAATTTCTGTAAGTAATGTAAAGGCCGCCGCCACTTTCCATACAAATTGCTCTATTGTGAAAATACATTTTGAACTTTGCACTGTGTTTTTGTATATCATACCTGCATAGCATTAAGATTAAAATTAAATTGCTGAGTAGAACAACTCGTTTCCAGTGGAGCTAGAGGCATCACGTCAGTATCATCGTACGACGAAGAGCTGCCATCCGAAAAGGGTATCGGCTCCATAGCTCGCGCACCATCGAGTGGCTGAGCAGCCATGGCTCCATCCATTCCTCCCCGTGAGCCAGTTTCCACTTCGTCTGCGTTCAGAGTTCTAAAAGCTGTCTTCATTGCGTTACCTGATGACCGCCATTGAAAAGAGTCATTGAAAATGTAAATTCGTGGTGCTAGGAAGGAAATGTTAAGGGAAAATTAGGAAAGGATTGAAGGTAATGGATGTCTTTTACGGGTCGTCAAAATGGGATACAATTTGGTTGCGAATGTGGAAAGGCTTAAAAAGTGCATTTGAAGGTCTAAATCGAGGGTGGGGTCAGTGATAGACATCGCATTCTCTTTATCACAACGTGCCGACAAGACCTACCAGGTTCCTCGCGAGTTCATAAATGAAACAAGGTGGAGATATTAGCAAAGTTTTACACTAGCTAGCGAATGGTAATGCTCGCGATGCAAGACGTATCTACCAAGAGCGATATCCGAATCGAGGGCTGCCTTTTGCACCAACCTTCAGTAATCGTCATCGTCGTTTGGCGGAGACCGGCAGTTTTGCGCCTACAGTTAAAACTGGAAGACCACGAACAGTGGAATTCGAAGAAGCTGTTTTAAATGCTTTGGAGCACAATCCGGACACAGGTACTCGACTAATGGCTGAAGCTCTTCATTCCACGCAGGCTACAGTTTGGAGAATTATCCATGATCAACAGTAATACCCCTACCATATTCAAAGAGGACAAGCTCGTTTATCTAGAGCGTTTCCACAGAGACTGGATATGTGTCAGTGGTTTTTGAAAAAATTGGCAAAAATCCCGAGCAAACTTTGCACGAAATGCCATAGCAAATTTCCATAATAACCATATCTGGGCTCTGGAAACCCCACACGCTATTAGCGAAAGGCATTTTCAGCACCGATTTTCATTAAACGTGTGGGCGGGAATAGTTGGCAATTACCTTATTGGTCCATTCTTTCTTCCTCCTAGAGTAGATGGCAGAACTTATCGAGACTAGAAAATCAACTTTCTCTTCTGCTCCAAGACGTGCCTTTAAAAAAATCGCGTACGGTTACGGTTCAAGCACGATGAAGCTCCCACCCATTTTAGCGTTATGGCAAGATAATTCTTAAATGCGATTTATCGAAATCGATTTATCGGTAGGGGTGCAGAAGAACCTAATCAACCATGCGGGCACCAAGGTCGCCGGACTTAAATCCTCTTGATTTTTATTTCTGGGGACACTTAGTCACTGGTTTATAAAACACCAGTAGAAAATAAAGAGGACCTAAGAAACCGAATAATCGACGGCATTTAAACAATGAGAAACATTCCTGCAATTTTAGCTCGTGTACGGGATTCTATACAAAGGTTAGATGTTTGCATCTTGGCTGAAGGTGGACACTTTCAACAATTTATTTAATTGCAGCTGAGATTTTTTTTTGCGTTATTAAAAAATGTTACTTTATTATAAAGTGTAATTTGAAATTTATTCGCATTAATTTATTGTAATTGTCTTCTCTCTCTCTTTTCAGATCCTTAAGAAAGTTTTTATATTAAACGAAACGTTGGAATAAATACAATTGTGTCATTTCATTGCCTGCCCTCATTCCCGCTATACTTCGAATTCGAATCTACTAAACTGCTGGACAATTGCTTTCGAGCAAGAAAAATTTCGCCTAAATTTAAATGTTAATATTTTCTGAACCAGATATGATATCGACCTACGGTTTTGAATGGTCTATAGATTCATCCCTTGGGAAACAATTGTCAATTTTGGATTTTCTTAAACTGTCAGAAAATTTTATATACAGGGTGTTAAAGAAGACGATGATTTTTGCTCCAATTTTAATGGCGTGTAACTTTCACAATAATATTTTTTAATTTTATCACTCTACGTCAATTGAATCACTGGTTCATAGCAAAGAAAGTAATTTGTCAAATTTTTGCTATCTGCTATATTTTAAGAAATACCGATATTTTTGGAAAACCTTGCTTTATTTCAACTTATTGGTTGCTAGATCTCACTGTGCGTTGTATCGTGCAAACTTTGCGAGTGATTATTATACCTTATGAAAAGCTTGATAATGTTTAGTAACAATAGTTGCACCTAAATGTTATGATGTACAGTGGCGTACTTATAAACACCTATTTGTCTATGGTTTATGAGTATCTCACAATTTTTCACGATTGTTTTGTATTGGAAAGCACTTGCCCCTAGATTAGATAAATTTTTTAGTTTTTCATATCGCACTATAGGTATGTTATACAGTGTGTTTACAAAATTTTAACAAAGATAATTTTTTTAATTTAATTTTTGGAAAAAAATTATTTATTAATTTCTAACTTTCTAACACTATTCCTAAAATTAAACTTACATTGAAAGAGATCCTTAAAATTAAATAACGCTAGTTTGATTTTGATGAGATTAATACCTTGTAGGCCCTCCTCGTACATTAACGACCTCTTGACATCGCCGTGGCATACTGGCGACTAGCAGGTTGATAAATGCCCTAGGTATATTTTGCCACTCTTCTTCAATGGCCACTGCCAGTTCCTCTAAAGTTTGAGGCGGATTCTCTCTAGATCGCACCAATAATTTTAGCCGAGACCAGACATGCTCTATTATGTTTAAATCAGGAGATTTTGGCGGCAGATTTAACTGTTGAACGTTCCTTTCCCTCAAAAACTCCTGAACGATGTTTGCTCTGTGTGGTGTTGCGTTATCGTCAATTAATATAAATTCCTCCCCGAAATGATCAGCAAATGGTATAACAATAGTATTTAAAATATCGTCTCTATAAATTTGTGCATTAACGGTGCGCCGTAAAATATACAGTTCCGACTTTCCATTGTGTATTACGCCTCCCCACACATTTATCCCTCCACCACCAAAAGCTTCTTGGGGAGCCATATTCTCCTCCTCGTAGCGCTTACCAGGTTGCCTCCAAACCAAAACCCTTCCATCCGAGTGTATCAAGTTGAATCGAGTTTCGTCGCAAAAAAAGCAGTTTTGCCACTCGTTATTCCACCCCAATCTCTGTCTGGTCCATTCCCGACGCTGGCGTTTATGATTCGGCAAAAGCCGCACACATTTTGCTCGTCTCCTTGCCCTGAAATAATCAATAGTTGCATTTTAATACCAAGAAAAAATTTAACTTAGCCATCAATTTACCTTAGATTACTTTCATTTAATTTTCTCCTCACTGTCCGATTTGACACCAACACTCCGGTTTGTCTCCTAAGGTCTTCGTTTAGTATCCTGGAGCTTGATGTTCGTCTGCGACGAACTTCCCTTAATAAGGTCCTTGCGACTCGCCCCTCAATTCCCCTCGGCTTACCACCTCTATGCAAATATGCCACATTTCCTGTCGCACGAAAATGCTGGCGTAGGTAATTAATGGTACCGTTACTCACATTATAAATTCGGGCTACATCTCGTTCCGGTAACCCTTCATTAAGAAGTCTGACACAATTATTTCTTTCGTGCTCCGTTAAACGTGGCATTGTGATAAGAAGCTGTCATTAAAAGTTTATTTGTACATTAAACCATTGTTGTAACCATGGCTTACTTGATACATGGTTAGCATTTGCGGCTAAACGCCATTAGCATGGCTTACTTAATATTGTTTATTTTGTGATAATCTCGATTCAAATTAATACACTCGGATGGACGGGGTTTGGTTTGACGGCAGCTAGTGATATTTAATATCAAAGTATCTTTCAATGTAAGTTTAATTTTAGGAATAGTGTTAGAAAGTTAGAAATTAATAAATAATTTTTTTCCAAAAATTAAATTAAAAAAATTATCTTTGTTAAAATTTTGTAAACACACTGTATAACATACCTATAGTGCGATATGAAAAACTAAAAAATTTATCTAATCTAGGGGCAAGTGCTTTCCAATACAAAACAATCGTGAAAAATTGTGAGATACTCATAAACCATAGACAAATAGGTGTTTATAAGTACGCCACTGTACATCATAACATTTAGGTGCAACTATTGTTACTAAACATTATCAAGCTTTTCATAAGGTATAATAATCACTCGCAAAGTTTGCACGATACAACGCACAGTGAGATCTAGCAACCAATAAGTTGAAATAAAGCAAGGTTTTCCAAAAATATCGGTATTTCTTAAAATATAGCAGATAGCAAAAATTTGACAAATTACTTTCTTTGCTATGAACCAGTGATTCAATTGACGTAGAGTGATAAAATTAAAAAATATTATTGTGAAAGTTACACGCCATTAAAATTGGAGCAAATATCATCGTCTTCTTTAACACCCTGTATATAAAATTTTCTGACAGTTTAAGAAAATCCAAAATTGACAATTGTTTCCCAAGGGATGAATCTATCGACCATTCAAAACTCAAAACCGTAGGTCGATATCATATCTGGTTCAGAAAATATTAACATTTAAATTTAGGCGAAATTTTTCTTGCTCGAAAGCAATTGTCCAGCAGTTTAGTAAGGGCGCTATACTTACCTAACTATTTATTATAAAGGTTTAATCGTTTTTGTAGCCTAGACGAAAAAAAGTATTTACTCCTAAACCATCCCCCGTTCAAAAAAATACAAGAGAGCCTTTTTATTACAATTAAAGTGTGGATTCATAAAAAAATAAAATTTAAAAATATCAGTCGAAGCCACTGGCTGTCTCCAAGAATTAATTTTACTTTCGAATGAGTCATATTTAAGTGTTTATTTAATTCACCAAATTTAACCTAAAAATCTCTACTCTTTTATCAATTATTTAAAAATTACTTTTTCTTTAAATTTTGGAAACCCAATATTTATGAAACGAAGTTGTTAAAGAACATAGTTTATTAAATCTTTTCCTCTTAAAATAACATCAGCAACTTTATCCCGAAGTTTGTCAAAGTATTTTTGAATCACCCTGTATAAACGAAATGTATTTATTTATTTATTTTATACCATTTCACAGTTACAATGAACCAATTAACAAATGGGTATAAAGGCTATTTAAAATAAAAGAGGTAATAACATAACAATAATTCAAAAATTTTGTGATAACAAGAAATTTAGACTTAAATTATTATATTGAAACGGAATAATTATGCCTAAAAAGACACTAACACGCTAATTTAGATTTATACTGGATCAACCACAGCTAAAAATGTCAAATCTATTTTGGTGCAGATTGTATGTGTTGCACAATCGATAAATAAGGGAGTATTTACATATATTGGTACGCGCGGTTGGTACATAAAAAGTGTGGGACTGACGTGTTCTAGGGACGAGGAATTGCAGGTTTTCTAATATATCACTGTATTCCAGTGGCGGCTCGTGGTTATTTGAAGTGGGGGGTCATTTAGTATTGTAAGGATATAACGACAGCGCCGCAGGCTAATCAAATCGCGAAAAAATTTTTTGAGTGCCACGCCCATAAAAGTATTTTTTGGCCTATTAAAATTTTAATTTAGATTTATTTACACTACTTATATTATTTTTTCGCGGAAAAAAAAACTAAAAAGTACTATGAATTTTGTGATAAAAAATCAAAAAATAACCTATACCTACTTAGATTTTAAACAGATTTGAATTTGAGGTGGATTCTTCTCTCCTTAGTTTCTGCAAAGTGATCAATTACCAATTACAAAAATTTCTATGCACTTCCTTATTTTTGTCCTTACTTGTTTGTGTAATTATTAAATTTGGTTGAGGACGACCATTTGTTTTAAACATTAAGCGTTTATCAAAATCCAAACTATTACTGCTTTTTAAGTCTTTAATATTTTTTACAACCGACATTTTGACTATTTTGAGAGAGACACAATAAATTATTTAACACAAGACTCTTTAAATACTTTAAATAATAACAAACAACAATTTATTAAACCCGACCGGCACCCGTAAGTAATTTAAAAATTCAAAAAATGTAAACAATGGCAAACTGACAATGAATATTTGAATATAGTGAATTTACATTATACAACCCTCCTTACTGCAGCAATCAGTTAAGCCAATAAATTTGAAATAAACGAACTGCACCTTAACGTAACTCCCAAGATCTTCCTACACGTTTCTGCAAAATGGCGACGTTTGTCGGAACTTCATCGAAAATTGATACGGCTTGAAGCCCGGACGGACTATTTTTCTTTGTCTTTCCTTCCAGTAGCAACATATGTTTATTTCTTTGTTGCACGCTTGCGCATTAAAACATCACTGGTAATACACAGACAGCGGTGGTCAAGCGTTGCCTGGACCGAATATACGAGGAACATACGATAAGTACCGTTATTTGTAGTGCGTGGCTGCGATCATAAACGCGAATCTGGTACAATACGAGGGATATTTTAGAGGTAATAGTAATAGTATACGAAACAAACGATGTTTGTAAACTTAATAAGTGTTAAGTTACATGAGAATTAGTGAGGGAGGTCATTGACCAAATGACCTTAAGGAAGAGCCGCCACTGCTGTATTCAACCCTATTATGCAAGATATTATGAAGAAATTTCAGTTGAGAAACTGTACATCGATCTTCTAAGGAGCAAAACGAGTACCTTTGCAATAGAGCTTCTTCTAGAATACCGATTTCAGGATACTGACCATCAATTTTAAAACTTAGATATTTTAGAAAGCGTCGTTGGACCCTTTTAATGCGATTAAGGCGCACTTGATAATATGGAGACCATACAACCGATGCGTACTCCAATTTAGATCTTACAAATGCATAAAAAAGTATTTTTAGTGTATGACAATTTAAAAAATCACGTATTTTATAAAATATTGATAAGAAAATGAAATGGCAAATGCGACACTAGTGCTTGCTCTTAATAGTTACACTTATATTTTCAAATAGTTATCATACCTTTGGGAGGGGCTTGTGGTGGTAATTCTTGCATGGACTGTTCGTATACAGCAAAAGCTCCAACTGTAGGTTTTTGACTATTTTCGGGAGAAAATAAATAAAATCTATTTGGTTCCTCGGGTTCAGGATCTTCAAGACCAGTATGTTTAGCAGGTGGTAGAGTGTTGCTGTAAATATAAAATGAATTCTTTTTTATGTGGATTATGTGCGTCAAAAATAACAAATACATATAGTTTAAAAAAACTAAAAAACATGCTTTCATAATTAATCAAACTAAAAAGCGGAAAATAAATATAGTTTAAAATAATTCTTGAAATTCTTAATATAGGCAGAAAATATTAATGAACGATAAACATTAGTATTATTGTGAAAAAAGCGTGGGGTGCTCGATATACGAAAAATATAGCACAAAGCGACCGACGCTTTTTTCACAATAATACTAATGTTTATCGTTCATTATTATTTTCTGCCTATATTAAGAATTTCAAGAATTATTTTAAACTATATTTATTTTCCGCTTTTTAGTTTGATTAATTATCAAAGCGTGTTTTTTAGTTTTTTAAACTACATTTGTTTTTTATTTTTTAGTTCGAGTTATTAAGAAAAAAATTTTTTTGGGTAGATTGAGCTACATTAGTAGATTATTGTATTGTCAGCGGTTCTTGATAAGTCTACAAAATTTAAATTAGATCTAATCATTTAAAGTGGGTCAAAATCGGGTTCAAAGAAGTCGTTTACAAACAAACATACATACAAACCCGAACAAACGACAAAAATTTTCAAAATTTTAAAATAAATTTGTTTGACGGGTAGAATTTATTTTTTAATTTTTCTCTATTCTTAGCGACAATATCTATACGATCCCACGTTTGTTTCATTACTATCGGTTATTGTAATAATTCTGACATATTGACAGGTGTCAAATTTTGACAAGAGAATTTTTTGCGTATTTTTTTCAACTTTCCACCGTCAATATACATACGACCTTACAGTTTTTTCATTAATAGGTATCATTTCTTTTTAAACGATTTGACATATTGACAGCTGTCAAATTTTGACAGGAGAATTTTTTGCTTATTTTTCCCGAAGTCTCCGCATCGAATACTATACGACCCCATAATTTGTTTCGTCAAAATTTTGCTAAGGATTTTTATCATTGCCTGAAAAGAACCGTCGCTGTGTTTAGGGAAACAGATTTTGAAAGACGCAGGAATTATTGCAGGAATTTATTCTTGGAGCAATTTCAGCAATTAATGTAATTATTTTTCTTTCTGTATATTCTTACTTTGTTAATTTTGTAAACAACAAAAATAATTTTTTCTCCAAATGACATTAAAAGCGGTCTTTTAATGACACCTGACAGGCTTAAAAGGTGTATTTTTTCTGCCTAGGCATAAAAAGTCCACTTTCCAGAAAAAATACACCTTTTGAGCCTGTCAGGTGTCATTAAAAATTAAAATGACAAATAAACAACAATTCAATAAATGTCATAAATAACATACATAAATATAAAAGATACGATTTTGCGTGAAATTGGAACAAATTTGGAGAAAAAATTATATGTTTTACTAGGCAGAAAAGCAGATTTAATGCCTTGGCTGGTTTCCTAGCCTCGGCTGCGCCTCGTCTATGAAACACCAGCCGCGGCATTAAATCTTGTGCTTTTCTGCCTAGTGAAACAAATAACTATTGTATTTGTCTACTTATTTTATTACTCATTAGTTTGGTATATCATGTCATAATATGAATTTGACAAAATTTTAACCTAGATTTGGTTAGATATATCGTCCCCATATCATTGTGATCTAAACCAAGCCCAACGTTTTTTAATCCAAGCCCTCTTTGATGCAAATAATTTTTGCTCGCACGGTAGTTAAGGTGAATTTTTCGCTTAGGAGTTTAAAGTAAACAATGTACTTTTCTTTAGCTGGTGACGTCATTTCATTTTATGTTTTTGTATTCATGATTTGAAATAAAAAGTTATTTAAAAAACATTTTTCGTAAAATTCTTGAAAATTAAATACGACTGGGATACAGACCTCACTGAAACCACCAGTATATTAGTATTAGTATTCAAGAAAAAATTATTGTACTAATTTAATAAACTCAAGTACTTAAAACGAAATCAAAATTCCCTGTAGGATTTCAACATTTTAATAAAAGGAAAATTGCAAAACTTGGGTAAAAGCCGACCTGCAATTTTTTCAGTTCTCTTTACTAGCTAGTTGGCTATAAAATAGAGTTAAAATTGTCAATTAAAGTATTGAATCCAATTTTTTTAGAAATGAAACTTAAAAATATATTTTTTTAAAAGTACCCCGCACTAATTAATTTTAACAATATTTATTAAAAAGTTCAATCGGTATAACAATTTCTAGAGGATAAGCTATAGTTTGTTAAATTCAGTTAACCCAGACCGAAGTTACAGCCTTTTAGGTATTGTTGTTATCCTCCACACAGTTACCATGGCAACTACGAAAACACTGTTGTTACATCATTTATAAAGGATATTATTGATATTATAAAAACTTAATTTCTGACCTACAATGTATTAAAGCTATTAGTGGACATTACGAAGTAAGAAGTGTATTATAGCATAGCGACTACGTCTCCTAGCGGTAAAATATGGAACTTAAAAATAATTTCCAGTAATTTTTGTTATACTCTCGGAGAACTATTTTCCATGTAATACCACCTAATTATTTTTTTTTATTGAGGTATGTATCACAGACGTATTTAATTGATAAGAATATTACGAAGAGTTTTTTCCAAATAACTTTTGATTGGCGTATTAGAAAACAATAAAATTTGGTATACAAGGACCTTAAAAACAGTCCAATACAATTTTAATGTAAAATTAATAGGGTAGCAAAATATACATGGCATTTCCCATGGCTATTCTGGCGGTGCACCATGTGTGTAACAATATGCAGAAGAATATTTGAAGAGTGGTCAAGCTAAGTGATCTATGTATATAGACCGAAAGGGTATTTACACGTTCAAAACATTTAAAAATTTGTATTCTAATTCACTCTATTATTTTAAAAGAAAAAAAATCAAACAACACTTCAGGAGAATAAGATATTACATGATCATTACACCAGACATTGTATAAATTATCAAACTATACCAGTAAAAAGTAATTTTGGAAAAAAATCGCTTTTATATGACGGAATAATAAAATATAACAATCTTCCAAAAATATCAGAAAAATTAAAAAATTGGCAATTTTTTAAAAACAATTAAAGAGATATTTACTAAATTAAATTATATGTTTATACAATTTTTTTTTAATTGATTTTATTAATTAATTAAATTGGATTAACTTCCATTTTTTTTTATTATTATTTTCTATATTATGTTGTCACTTTCCATGTAATGAACTGTAAAAGTTAGTTTGGAATAAAGACATTTTGAAAGTTATGTGCGAAAATTCAAAAATTTTCTTTTCTATTTATACGATCTATGTACCTATGTCAATGTCCTACTAGAAGATTTAAGTGCCAATTTCACCCTATTCGTTATAAAAAGCGATCTTAGATGGCGTTGTCTGTATGTCCAACAACATAATATCCCCTAAATGATCTAAGTGCCCAAATGTTTTAAAGTAAAAAATATTCTGAAAGTAACATCACCTATAAATTCTATAGAATGGTTTTTATAAAGGATTTTCCCAAGGTATCATTTAAAAGAGCGCGCGTAAATACATGCAGAACCTGTGATTTACCTACTTAACTTAAGATGTAAGGACAAAGATCTTAATGTGGCAAAAAAAGCGAAAAATGAGTTAGAGCTACATCATAGAAAAGCAGAAAACGGTTTCAAGGCGATTCAGAATGATAACGTGAGTAGTACTCTGCCAGGTAGTAACACTTGTACTATTACCATGGACCTACAAAAAGTTTTTTCCCTTCCTAAATTGACCAATAGTAATATGTATTATAGCCGCCAGCTCTTCAGATGGAATAATGTGCATCTGGCATGAAGGACAATCGGGTCGAGGTGGTAACCAAATGGCATCGTGTCTACTACAAGCCATAAGTACTGGTCAACTTACTACCTACAAGCGAAATCTTTGCGTATGGAGCGACAATTGTGCAGGACAATTAAAAAACAAAATGTTTATCTTTTTATGCATGTTCCTAGTAGCTAATGGGCATTTCGACAGCATTGAGCATAAATTTTTAGTTTCTGATCATAGCTTTTCTTCGTCAGATAGAGATTTTGCTCTAATCGAAAAACGAGCAAAACGATCTAAAATACAGACAGTAGAAGATGTAAAAACAGTAATTGAGGTAGCTAGACCATCCGGGCCATATAATGTGTTAGATATGAGTGAACATTTTTTTTTTACTTTCAGACAGCATCATCCAAATCCATACATCAAAACTTGGCATAAGTAAAGCATCGTAGCGTGTGACTAAGGAAGAACCAGGGGTCGTATTACACAAGAAAACTTTTAATTCTTTCCTTGGATGGGAAAAATGCCGTGTATTAAAAAAGGGTGTTACTATCCAAAATATACAGTTAGCAGAGCTTTTGGCCTTGGTTGGTGTTCAGCAGATAAGTGAAAATATGAAAAAAGATCTTCGTGGAATGCTCGAATTTATTGACGAGAAAAACAAAGCATTTTTTACATCTATTTTAGATTATTAATAATACATTAATCATTCTTCTTGAATCGTTTTGAAAGTCCATGATATGTGGACTTAGATCTTTTCCATCTTTTTTTGTTCAATTTATGTACAAACGTTTTTTCGATTTACTGATATTAAAATTGTCTCCTACGAATATTTTTGTGTATGTTTATGAATAAAAATATCAATAAAAAAATATACTATTGTTTTATTCTTAACTTTAAAACAGTTGTTTGCATTTTCTGGTAGTTTTTGATTATTGCACTTAGATCACTTAGCTTGACCACTCTTCATTTGTATTTTTAATCCAATTTTTATGATTTTTTTTAACGAATGTAGATGTTGGTTACGTTGTTTAACGTTTACAACATTAGTTATTTGCAATTCTTCCGGATATATTAATTTTTAATACAAAACTGCATTTAATTGTGGGACATAAAAAAATATATAAAATATAATAACAACATTAAATTGTACTTAAAACCTTTTTACGGCTCGACTTAAAACTAAAAAATGTTATATATATTAACGAACAGAATTTACAATAACAATTTCTTGATTATACCAGCCGAAAAGGGTGCTTAATGTCAGCTATAAAAAAATAATCCCACTATTTACCTAAATCTATGCTCATTGGTTTTACTGAAAACATCTTGTAAAAAGCTCTGATGTTCGGCTTGAGATTTCCAGGGGCTGTGTCTTATCGTTGACGTCGTATCAGTCTTATATGATTGATGTCCTGAATTATCATTAGTAGGTTGAGGTTCATGTACCGGAGAGCTGAATATTGCAAATTTGACCTAAAATCATGTATTAAGTCAAAGTAAAAGTCACAGTTTTATTTGCTACTTACACAATCGTTTACACGTCGTCACAGACAGATAATAATATACAAATATATAAATAGCAATAAATTATTTTATAAAATGCAATATATATTATGCACAACGTTATACAGTGTGTCTACTTAAGTTGAAACCATATAAAACACTTTTTTATTATTGGTTTTATGGAAAAAAGTTATTCTTCATAAAAAGTTCTGCATGGTCTAAAACTCAAAATGTAACCTTCAGTTTATCAAAACTTCCCAGTCATATACGAGGTATATCAGAAATTACGAACTATGCGCAAGAGTAAAGTACCTTTATTTTTGACAATACAGAAGAATGTTATGAAGAAAACTTATTTTGAATTAAAAGTTATATTCAAATATGCAATTACAGTTATTTAGCATGAAAATTTAGTTTTTGTGTTTATTTACGTTTTATATTTATAAATTATTTGTATTTATCTCTCTTATCTGTTAAAAAAATTATAACATTTTCATGTGTTAGTGTTTTTGAAGAACCTTGCAATTTAAATACGTTATGAATGCATAATAATAATTTATTTTAGGAAAGGTTATCATTTTTTAACTGATAATAGAGATAAATACAAATAATTTATAATGTAAAACGTAAATAATTACAAGACCTAAATTTTCATGCTAAATAACTGTAATTGCATATTTGAATATAACTTTTAATTCAAAATAACTTTTCTTCATAACATTCTTCTGTATTGTCAAAAATAAAGGTACTTTACTCTTAAGCAAAATTCATAATTTCGGATATACTTCGTATATGACTGGGAAATTTTGATAACTGAAGGTAACATTTTAAGTTTTTGACCATGCAGAACTTTTTATGAAGAATAACTTTTTTCCATAAAACCAATAATAAAAAAGTTTTCCATATGGTTCCAACTTAAGTAGACACACTGTATACAGGGTGTCCGGAAACTTCGTTCGTATACTTTAAGGGGATATTCTACATATGAAAATATGAAAAAAAGTTCATATGAATGTAGGTCCTTAAATGACTTATAAGGAAGCTTTGGCCGTCCAAAGGTGACCTCTAAAGATTAGTTTCTATTTTATACCTATGCAACCGCTTAAGGTACCGGTGTGCTTTTTGGCACACAAACTAATATTACCAATTGCTAATTTATGATATTGAGAGTTGTTATGAAATTTAGTCAGGGACGTTCTTACGGGGGGTGGCTTAGTTTATTTATTCCTAATTTTTTTACACGACACATTTAAAAAATTTTACCCAAAAATTATAATTCCAATGATTTTTCTACACAAAAAGGTACTCTTAAAAAAAATTATTGGACCAATGATTTAGGAGAAAAATTGATTTATTTAAATCATTGCATAAACTATTATCGAATTGTGTTTAAACTAAAACATTAAAGTAGTATTATGACAAATACAAATTTGAAGTAAAAAACATCAAGAAGCCCATGGTTAGCGTTAAAATAAATTGACAATGACAATAATTAAGTCAAAACGTTGTTTTATTGTCATTTTTAAACAAAATAAATTAAGAGTTGTTGGTTTAACAAGAATAATCTGAAAAAAGTAGAAAAGTTACAACAAATGTTGAAAATGGTTTCCATTCATATCAATACAACCAACTAAACGATTTCTCATTGATGTTCGTACTCTTGCGAAAACTCCTTCCTTATTACGAATTTCCTCGCAACAATAAATAACACGTTGTTCCAATTGTTGTACATTTTCAACAGGTACTGAATATACCAGAGACTTTAGATATCCCCAAAGAAAGTAATCCAATGGATTGAGATCAGGTGAACGGGTAGGCCAGGCAATGGGCCCACCTCGGCCTATCCATCGGTCTGGATATGTTTGATTTAAATGATCTCGAACCAATCTACTAAAATGAGGTGGAGCCCCATTTATGCAAGTCTTTGCTGGTACGGCACATCTTCAAGTAGAACAGGCAAAGAGTCTTGTAAAAATCTAAATATGCGGGCCCATCTAAACGTTGAGGCATAATGTATGGTCCTATTAATCGATCGCCCAATATACCTGCCCAAACATTAATTGAAAATTTGTTTTGAAATCGACTTTCGAAAATTGCATGGGGATTTTCTTCTGCCCATACATGGTTATTATAAAAATTTACGATGCCTTCACGGGTAAACCCTGCTTCGTCAGTAAACAAGACTTTATGTAGAAAAAAAACGGTCTTGATGACATTTTCTCTGAATCCACTGACAAAATCTGCACGAGGAAGTAGGTCTTGAGGCTTAAGCGCCTGAACTCTTTGTATATGGTGTGGATAAAGAAGTTGTTCATGCAAAATTTCCCATGTTGTACTCTTAGGGATACCCTCTTGTAAGGCAATTATTCTTGTGCTTATACCCGGATTGGCTGCAACGCATTCGAGCACTCTTTCTTCTGCTTGTGGAGTCCTAGTAGTACGGCTTCTCCCAGTTTCATTCATATTTGGCATAAAAGTTCCGGTTTCTCTTAATCGTTGATGTAAATTAATGAATAATTTCTCACAAGGAATTTGACGGTTTGGTTTAAACACAATTCGATCATAGTTTATACAATGATTTAAATAAATCGATTTTTCTCCTAAATCATTGGTCCAATAATTTTTTTAAGAATACCTTTTTTGTGTAGAAAAATGCCTGGAATTATAATTTTTGGGTAAATTTTTTTAAATGTGTCGTGTAAAAAAATTAGGAATAAATAAACTAAGCCACCCTCCGTAAGAACGTCCCTGACTAAATTTCATAACTCTCAATATCCTAAATTAGCAATTGTTAATATTAGTTTGTGTGCCAAAAAGCACACCGGTACAATAAGCGGTTGCATAGATATAAAATAGAAGCTAATCTTTAGAGGCACCTTTGGACGGCCATAGCTTCCTTATAAGTCATTTAAGGACCTACATCCATATGAACTTTTTTTCCTATTTTCATATGTAGAATATCCCCTTAAAGTATACGAACGAAGTTTCCGGACACCCTGTATAACGGTATGGTCAATAATAATTTAGGATCGAGTAGATTGGTTAAAAATAAAGTAAGAACTTTACATAAAATTGTGTCCAATGTCCACTTACTACGAAGCTACAGCCCCCTAAAGGGGGTACTCTGAAGATGCTTTTTTCTAAATATTTTCGAAACCTTTGTAGATACAAATTCACAATTTCGATTTTTGGTAAACTTTGTAGGCTAAATGGAACTGTCGTCTTAAAAATGTCGATAATTAAGAAATGTGGCCAAAAATAGGGGATAGTAGGGTAGACATAACTTTTTTTAATATAACATTTATACTTTTTTATGTCAAATTAGAAAAATCTGACATATTTTACGAAAAAAAGGTACTAGAAAGTCGTAGCATGTATGGTTTTGGAGATACAGCCGCTTGCCACCTGTCGTGGATCATGTTGAACGCAGGGTGAGTCGGGAGGAATGGGCCAAACTCTAAGGGTGTAATCTATGCATCAAAATAATAAGAAAAAACCCAAATTTTATTATCAATATTAATTTGTTTTTAAATTATAACGCAAAAACAAAATATTGCTTTAATTTAGCTTTTCTGTAATAAATGGCAATATTGTCCGCTTTTGATTGTTGTGCTGTCACTATTCTGTTAGTGTCAGCATAAAATTTTACATTGATTGACCGTTAACTTTCGGATTTGTATCATTTAAATTTTTTAAAATGCCATACATTTATTCACATCTCGAATACGCCATTATGGCTTTTATTTATGGTTTGTGTAATGGGAATGCTACAGCGGCTGCTAAAGAATATCGTCAACGATATCCACATCAAAGAACACGGAACAGAAAGGCCTTTATCAGAGTTTTCAACAAACTGTGCGAGACCGGAACGCTTCCAAGTGGTAACGTAACATACGAACGAACCATTCGACAGGATTTAGAAGAAATAGAAAATGTTCTAGCTTCAGTAGAAGAAGATGCAACGACAAGCTCACGAAGAATTGGAACTCAGTTGGGGATTCCCCAAAAAAGAATGATCAATATGCTTTACGAGCAAGGCTTATACCCGTACCATGTACAGCGTGTACAGAACCTTCAACCTGGAGACTACGCCAAGCGTATGCAATTTTGTGAGTGGATAATTAATAATCGTCATCTTGTACCGCACATACTTTTTACTGACGAAGCTACATTCACCCGTGACGGCATCAACAATAATCGAAACTCCCATGTATGGTCGGACGAAATTCCTTACGCAATAGTCGAAAATAATATTCCACACAGGTTTTCAGTAAACGTGTGGTGCGGCATGATCGACAATAATTTAATTGGCCCTTTTCTTTTGGAAAGTCGCCTTACAGGGGATCACTACTTAAGTTTTTCACAAAATGAATTGTAAGGACTACTGGAGGAGATTCCTTTAAACATCAGAATTCAAATGTATTATCAACACGACGGAGCGCCTGCCCATTTCGATCGTCGGGTCAAGCAATATTTGGACCAAAAGTTTCCAGAGGTTTGGATTGGTCGCGGTGGTCCTATTAGTTGGCCTCCTAGATCGCCAGACCTTACACCGTTGGACTATAATTTATGGGGTTGGTTAAAAAATTAGGTATACAAAGTAAAAGTAGATACTAGGGATGCATTAATTAGACGCATTAGAAATGCTGCACTCAATATTAAAGAAAGGCACGAATCAATTAGAAGAGTCACACGCGCCCTTCGAAGGCAGGAATGTTTGGAAGTCAATTGTGGTATATTTGAAAATTTACTAAACCAATGTTAATATTTTAGTTTAACAATATTATTATTTTCTTAAACGTTGTAATTTGAAAACACATGAATATTGGATAACAACATTTAAGTTTTTTCTTATTATTTTGATGCATAGACACCCTTAGAGTTTGGTCCATTCGTCCCGACTCACCCTGTATTACGATATAAAACTTTAAGATCTCCCAATTTTTACTAATTCAATATGATGATGGTTGACTTAAAGTATTACCTGTTCCCCGGATTCCATTGGTATTGGATCCTGTAAAACGACAATACAATCGTCATCATCTTCATCATCATCGTCAACTAAAATAGATTGCACAGCTTGGCATGTTTCTTGCTGATGAGTGTTAAACTGGCTGCGATATCTGAAAGAAAAAGCAATGCTTACTAATGGGGGTAATGATGGTTTCATTATTTTATAGTGTATAGTAGAGCCCTGCACGGACCGGAATTTTACGGATCGACCCGACCAGGCCCCCGTCAACCAAGACATTGACGCGGCCCGAAGAAATTATTAACTAAGAGCAATAAAGTCCGGCTGGCCCGAAAAACCCAGCCGGCTGGAAAGGTAATTGAACAAATTTACTTTGACATTTATGACATCTAAACAATAGACTAAACATCACAAGTTTTCCAAGTGACGTTTAATTTATTGTTTAACTGATAAAGTGATATAACATAACATGAAATATGAAGCCTAAACCATCAGAATCTATGATGTATTGATTCGGTCTATCAGCTGTTGCGTATTACCTACGTATAAAACGTAAAAAGCCCTTTATTGATTAAGTGTCGGGCCCGGCCGTGTGGAGTCCCGAGATGAGAACCCGGCCCGTGCAGGGCTCTAGTGTATAGTTAAACATTTAGCGGTTAGCTAAGTGTCAACAAGTCAAATAAATGTGAAAGTATTTATTAAAGTACCAGCTTGAGTATTATCATTGACAACAGAGCAAGATAGACATCTCATTGTCATTATCATAACAAGCCGACAAGACGTCAAATCAGGGTTGGAAAAACATGTTTATTTTTTTATTTTTAAACAAAACAATTGTTTTTTTTATTTTTAAACAAAACAATTGTTTTTTTTATTTAAAAGAGTTTATCTTGTATTAAACATGTTTTAAACTCCAAGAAAAAAGTCATGTTTAAAACAAAAAAAAAAACTTATTTTAAACTCGGCTTTAGCTCAAACTTAAATTTAAACTAATTTATTTAATCGTCACACCAAAGGATATCTGCCGACCAAATACAAAATAAATACGTACGTTAAATTGCTAAAGTTCAAGGTCTTTAAGCGAGCCGAGTTATGTTTTTGGGAATCCCATAATTTCGGATTTCGACGCGGCTATGTTTTCTTTTACAAATTGAGTGAAATTCTTTATTTAGTAAGTAAGTAGGTATTTAGTTTAGTTTAGCGGTTTGGTGATTCTGCAAGGACAACTTACTCTTGCATTGGTTTATTTTTTACTACATTGTGTGGTATCATGTCGAGTACAGGGCGAAAGAAGAACGCTATTTGGACATCTTTTAATGTGTAACCGATATCGAAAATGAATCAGTTAATTTGATGGAATCATTTGATACTTCTGGGCACAGCCATACCTCGAAATATCTTCTAGAATTGTTGAAAAATCAATTAGGAAGTGCAATGAAAAATATGGATGTAACGTGACTAGCGTAGTAACAGACAGCGCAGCCAATATGGTAAAGATGAGAAAGTACCTAACATAGAACATAGAACGGATATTCTCCTCCTCTGGCTTAGTTCATTCCAAATAAAGAAATAGGTTAGGTAACGAAAAGGCAGCAAAACTAGTTTCGATTTTTAGGGACCTTAACGGAAATCCTATGTTTTTTAGTTTAGAAAATGATAATAATGGGGCTTAGGACCTACTTCGTACTTTGTTAATTAATTTTAATTAACTGTTATCCAATGCCAAATGTTCTGTTGGATTTAGTTATAGGTTTTTAGAATAAAAATAATCAAGGTACCAGAATTATGTTTATTGTTATAGTTCGAAGTTATGTTATTTTATTTTTCTGTTGTGTAATACAATTTATCTTGCTTTTTTTTTAATAAAGAACGCATTTCTATGCATTTTGTTTAATAATTATAGTTTTAAACATGTTTAAAACATAATATGTTTAAAACGTATTTAAAACACTAGACCTTGTTTTAAACATGTTTAAAACACACGTTTTAAATATAATTGTTTAAAACATAACAACCCTGCGTCAAATGCAAAAATCCTTTAGGTTTCTTACAAGTTCCACAAAGAAAGCACGTAAAAATATACACCAATATTTACTTCAAAATAATAATAAGTTTATTTAAAATTTAATAACATAATAAATATATTTATGTTGTATTCTATAAACTTATTCTTTAATCCCCTGAAGCCGAGCTTGTTAGGGGCAAATCTTATTTTTTGTTTTAGTAAGTAAAACCATAAATCATAAATATGCATTAAAAATCAAGTTTTAAAGTAAACATGTTAATTTATAGTATAAACGCAGTTTTTTTGAAGAAATATATTACCTATAATAAAATTATTAATTTACAATTTTTAAGTAAAAAATATTGCTTATATAAATTATTCAGAACAATATTAATTAATTAAAGCATCTTTAAAAATATTTTCAATTTGTCTTTCGACTTTAAATTTTTTTAATGAAATCAATTTTTTTATTTTTGTTGGTAAATAATCGTTTAAATAAAAACAAATATTTGAAATTTTTTTGTCCTATGGACTTATTTATTTTAGGTTTTATGGTTATTTCATTTTTTTGACGTGTATTATAATTATGGTTTTTAAATTGTATAAGGTTTTTATTTTTAAATATACAGTGAGGACCTAAAGTCCGTCCCCCCCCCCCTCTAACTTCTAAACCGTTCGGTATATTTTAATGAAATTTTGAACGATAATATTTGAGCAAGTCTTGCACTTTTTGACATACCAATGACAGCTTTAAATGTCAAGATGACAGCTGGGTCCGCATTTGGAATATTTTTTTAAATGGAACACCCTGTATATTTTTACATTTTTAAATTCCACATAAAATTATAATTATTTTTTATTAAATGCATTACTAGTCTATACTTCATAGTTTCCGAGATATTGACTCTCGAAAAGTGACATTTTTGAAATTTGACAGCTTATAACCTTCTAACAGTACGTCTTAGAGCAAAACGGCTTACATGTCCCTATCTTCAATTTTTATTATCTTCCCAAAAAAATCAACTTCCAGTTAAACCGGAACAACTATATTTCCTGCTTTCGAGTTACATCCGGTTTAACCGGAAGTTGATTTTTTTGGGAAGATAATAAAAATTGAAGATAGGGACATGTAAGCCGTTTTGCTCTAAGACGTACTGTTAGAAGGTTATAAGCTGTCAAAGTTCAAAAATGTCACTTTTCGAGAGTCAATATCTCGGAAACTATGAAGTATAGACTAATAATGCATTTAATAAAAAATAATTATAATTTTATGTGGAATTTAAAAATGTAAAAATATACAGGGTGTTCCATTTAAAAAAATATTCCAAAAGCGGACCCAGCTGTTATTTTGACATTTAAAGATGTCATTGGTATGCCAAAAAGTGCAAGACTTGCTCAAATATTATCGTTCAAAATTTCATTAAAATATACCGAACGGTTTAGAAGTTAGAGGGGGGGGGGGGGGGGGGGGCGGACTTTAGGTCCTCACTGTATATTAAGATGTTATAAATGTAAAGTTGTCTTATGTTCAGCTTTTTTGTTTCTGAATATAATTCTTTTGAAGGATAAAGATAATCTTTATTGAATAAAATTTTTAGAAACCTTTTTTGTAATATTTCTAATTTTTTAATTAAAGTTCTATTTATTCCTCCCCAACCTAAAATTCCGTAATTTAAATAAGTTTTAACTAACGCGTAATATAATATTTCCATGTTTCCAAAATTTTTTTAATGTTTTTAAAAATCGGTAGTAAACTTCTTAATTTTTAATTAAGTATTCTATGTGAAAATTCCAATTTAATTTACTGTCAAAAATAATTCCCAAATATTTTATTTTATTAACTTTAAAAATTTAAATGTCTTCATTTATTTGAATACTAATCATATTTTGTGGTAGGTTATTTAGGTTTAAAGTAAAAGGAATATAATTTGTTTTATTAAAATTAATTGGTAACAAATTGTTATCAAACCAATTTTTTATAATTTTAAAATCTTTTTTAATTTTATTATTTAAGTTTTCCCAATTTGTATCGGTATAAAAAATTGTAGTATCATCTGCAAAACTATGAATTTGTCCATCGCAATTTATACTAAATAAGTCGTTAATATAAATATTAAAAAATAATGGCCCTAAAATTGTTCCTTGAAGAACACCATAATTAAATACTTTTGTATAGCTTTTTTTCTTTATCTATTTGAACATAAGTTGGTCTATTTTTCAGATAATTTCTAATTAATTCTAATTGCTTTCCTCTGAATCCAATATTTTCAAACTTTTTTAACAGTAAATTATGGCTAACTGTATCAAAGACTTTTGCTAAATCTAGAAAAATACTAATACAAGGTTTTTATTATCTAGTGCATCATATATTTGTTCTGTTAGATAGCAAATAGCGTTTTGTGTTGATTTATTTTTTTGAAACCCAAACTGTTTATTAGAAATAAAATTTATTTTTTCCAAATAATTTTCGATTCTTAATATTAAAACTTTTTCGAATACTTTTGCTATCGAATATATTAATGTTATTGGTCTATAATTACTAGTTTTACTAAAATCACCATTTTTAAAAATTGGTTTTATTATACCTATTTTGAAAGCTTCTGGATATACAGTGTCACCAGTAAAGTCTGCATCATATGGGATTTTTTTTTATTAATAGCTTTATTCAAAATTTGACTTTGGCATCAAGTTCTGCTTCGATCGAGATGAAAATTAAGCAAAAAAATAGTAGTCACGTGATTCGCATTATTTGTTAAATTTTAATTTTTTCCAAAAAATAATTCAAAAGTGGGGTTATTTCTGAAAATAGCGAAAAAAGTTATAAGAAAAAGTTTTTTTTTAATGCAGTTTCTAGCCCACATGCAAAATTGCAGCTGCATAAGATAATTTTCATTTTTACCCATATTTTGTAAATTGCACCACTTTTGCAAAATAAGACTCGACGCAACCTACATAAAACTTCTTAGTTTTGACAATGCTTTATTTCAGATACATTTTCTTTAAAGTAGCGCCATAGTAAATGTGTGTTTTTCTACACAATCAAAATTGGGCTATTAAAATTTGGTCGCATGTGATGCAAAGTTTATTTGTTTTTGACCCTGTATAAGGTAACTTCATAAAATAAGTATTTTTGAAAACGTAGTTTGTGTCTGAAAGTAATACACCTTAATATTAAGACAAAAAAGAACACAGTGTCTTCAGTAAAGTTTTTTTTAAGTGGAAAATAAATTTTAGTTTAACAACGTAAAGTTTATCTATTTTTAACGATTTAATTTAAAACCCCTATATTATAATTTATTATTAAGCTATGTCATAATAACGTTAACGTGTATTACTTTTAGACAGAAACTACGTTTTCAAAAATACTTATTTTATGAAGTTACCCTATACAGGGTCAAAAACAAATAAACTTTGCATCACATGCGACCAAATTTTTAATAGCCCAATTTTGATTGTGTAGAAAAACACACATTTAATATGGCGCTACTTTGAAGAAAATGTATCTGAAATAAAGCATTGTCAAAACTAAGAAGTTTTATGTAGGTTGCGTTGAGTCTTATTTTGCAAAAGTGGTGCAATTTACAAAATATGAGTAAAAAATCAAAATTATCTTATGCAGCTGAAATTTTGCATGTTGGCTAGAAACTGCATTTAAAAAAACTCTTTCTAATAACTTTTTTCGATATTTTTAGAAATAACCCCACTATTGAATTATTTTTGAAAAAAATTTAAATTTGACAGATAATGCGAATCACGTGACTACTATTTTTTTGCTTAATTTTCATCTCGATCGAAGCAGAACTTGATGACAAAGTCAAATTTTGAATAAAGCTATTAATAAAAAAAATCCCATATGATGCGGACTTTACTGGTGACACTGTACTATCAATGTAATTTTGAAATAAAGATTTAAAAAAAATTAGACTGTTACGCTATTGGGTCGCTCTCTATGCATTACTTTTTTTTACCTCGTAGCTCTTAATTCTTCAATTGAAAATTCTGTTTGCGGATCGATGTAAACACGATGTTTTGGATATCCATGGAGCACTTTTGGGTTGGGTTCTTCCGGAAAATTTATTATAGCTACGTGCCAATTTAAATAGTCTTCAAGGCATTCACAGGGCAAATTCGCTGGCAAGCAACCCATAGGAGTGTCGTCGGAATCATCTTCATGCACTAAAAAAAAATATTTATCAGTCATTTTAATTTCAAAATTCCACATCAGTACTTTTTAACCGATCAATATGGGTTTTTTTGACAGGTCACCGTGGCAACACACAGTTTTTTTCGCTGAGGGTAACCAACAGGGACTTATAGTGGAAATTTTTTTTACATAATCACAGAATAATTTTGTTCGTCTTAAAGTTAGTTTCAATTTATTTAAACGTGTTTACACTTCGCAAAAACGCAGTTGAGCAAAATTAGGTCTTAATTTTTTATAAACAAAATTTTTTATACATTTTCCTTACATAAGTAAGATGTTTTTGGTATTATTCTGCCACCTTCTTTCTTCTTAAAAGCAAAAAAGCAAAATTTGGAATCGAATAATAATAATAAAATAATAATAATAATTTTAGTTAAAATTTAATAATATAATAAATATGTTAATGTTTTCTTCTATAAACTTATTCTTCAATCCCTGAAGCTGAGCTTGTTAGGGGCAAATCTTATTTTTTGTTTTAGTATGTAAAACCATAAATCATAAATATGCATTAAAAATTAAAAAGTTTTAAAGTAAAAATGTTAATTTATAGTATAAACGCAGTTTTTTTGAAGAAATATATTAATAAAATTATTGTTAATTTATAATTTTTAGGTAAAAAATTATATAAATTATTCAGAACAATATTAATTAATTAAAGCATTTCTAAAAATATTTTCAAATTGTCTGTTTTTAATATCCATGTTTTTATTTCGACTTTAGATTTTTTTATTGAAATCAATTTTTTAATTTCTGTTGGTAAATAATCGTTTAAATAAAAACATAAATAGTTATTTGAAATTTTGTTGTCCTATGGACTTATTTATTGTATAAGGTTTTTATTTTTAAATATATATATTAAGATGTTATAAATGTAAAGTTGTCTTATGTTCAACTTTTTGTTTCTGAATATAATTCTTTTGAAGGATAAAGATAATCTTTATTGAATATAATTTTTAGAAACCTTTTTTGTAATATTTCTAATTTTTTAACTAAAGTTCTATTAATTTCTCCCCAACCTAAAATTCCGTAATTTAAATGAGTTTTAACTCACGCGTAATATAATATTTACATATGTCTTACATTTAAATTTTTTTTAATGTTTTTAAAAATCGGTAGTAAACTTATTAATTTTTTAATTAAGTATTTTAAGTGAAAATTCATATTTCGTGGTAGGTTATTTAGGTTTAAAGTAAAAGGAATATAATTTGTTTTATTAAAATTAATTGTTAACAAATTGTTATTATTGAATATATAGCTTATTTATTAAATATCTATGTCTGATAAAATGTATATAATATTTAGAGACCATTTAAGTAATTTACCATTTTTCCATTTAATAGTTTCAATTTTGAAAAATTTAGAATCAAATATTCCTGATGAATTCGAAACAAATTTTCTTCTTCAAATGGCAACCGCAATATTCTATTATTTTGGCCAAATATAACATAGTACTGTGATTGATCGTAACGTCGGACAATGTTTTGCATAAATTGCATACAGCATGATTTTCAAAACGATTCATTTAAAAAATAAAAAGTATTGTTTGTGTTTGACTGAAAAATATTCTGTTTACTACAAAACACGAATTTTTACAGACAGTTTGTACTATCAAAATATGATGAACATGGCCCCCTATGACCCGTTCGCCGCCGCTGATTATGCAACCCTTAAAATGTATGTATAAAAAAATGAAATTAAAACTAAAAAAAGCCATTTTTTGTCAAATTTTAAATCGTATTCAGTATCTAATTCTAATAACCTTTTAAACCGTATTGGGGTTCCATAACCTATCTCTTGTATTTTAGTAAATTCGAATTGTCTGTTTTATTTGGCCGTTATCGACCACAAATTTTAATTAAATCAAGGTAGCGTTTATAAGATGACATATCTGTCATTATTAATTATAATATAATATCGTGATCGCTGATCAATAAGATATGTTTTAGCTGCTTGCCGAAGTCGCTATATGTCGACGACATGCAATTTAAATAAATTATAATATTTTTCTCAATATTGTTTATATTTTCTAGGTTCTAGAAGATTGTAAACTAAATTTAAAGCATTTTACGAAAAATAAATAATTTTCAAATTATTTCTTTAAACAAGTACCTTAAATATACTCTTGAAAACTTGAAAAGTCTGTAGGTAAATGACTATGATGATGGATGAGAGAATTATTCTGCAATGATAACAATAACACTTTGCTTACTGGTTTGTTTCTTCCAAGTAGAGGTTTTTGTATGTCTACTCTGAGAGCCAAACTGTCATAAAAGCCATCAGTAAACCAAGAGTCACAACCAACTTCGTCCGCGAGGGTCTCTCCGAGAGTTCAGGGCAACGAGATGGCAGATGAACTTGACAGACGTGGAGTTGAGACCCCATTCCTTGGACCTGAGCCGGCCATAGAAATAACTAAACAATTGCATCTGAACTGAGTGAGTAAAAAATGGCTCAGTGTTGTAGACAAGTAAGGACTTCATAGCCTGGCCAAACAAGACTAGGCTAGAGTGGATTCTAAACAGAGGACGATGAGTCCTGAACCCTTTAATAGGGATACTGACTGGACACTGTAAGATAAGGAAGCATCTAGCTCTGATCGTCGTTAAAGAAGACCCAATCTGTGCTGGATGCCTAGAGGAGATTCTGCTACACTTCCTAGGTACCTGCGATGCCCTAGGAAGTAGTGATGGGAATAACCGAGTTATTTTAATAACCGACTACCGAGTATTCACGTGATTTTAAAAACCGATTTTTCACTCGAATGCTATTATATGGGAATATGGGCGGTAGTTCGTTGAACAACACTGCTGACTTCTACAAAAAAAAAGTCGCCAGTTCCGTGAATTTTCGGTTTTTTTAAATCACTTGGATGATCAATACGCTGCCGGGGAAAAAAAGGCGCCAGTTCCGTTCCTAGTTTGTCTAGCCGCAATGAGTGATTGGTATGAATGGAATGCGGGTCGTTGGAAAATAAAAACCCCGAATTTTCGTCACTCGAATTATTACCGATGATAACCGAATAATTCAAGTGATTGAAAAAACCGAGTGATAGGTTATTTTTCACTCGAGTGATCCCAACACTACTAGGAAGACTCAAACATCAGGTGCTAGGATCGGCGGTTCTCCAGAACTTACGACCCTGGTCGCCGTTGGTCTACTTGTCAGGTTCCGTAATAAATAAAATAATACATATGATTGTACATAAAATTGAATCGAATGATCTAAAGTTACATAATAGTTAGGTACCTGTAAATCCGGGCCCTGTTGGTTTGTGACTAGCAAGCACCCTCTTTTTATGTGGCACAGTAGTCCATGGTCCAGGTTTGAGAGTATTTTCTTTGGGCGCTTCTTGCCTCTTGGCTATGGTTATAATACTTCTGGGGGGTGCACCGCCTACAAGTAAAATTAAAGTTTGAATACTAAATTGAAAATATTTAATTTATTCGAGATTTTACATTCAAATTTTCATAGGGTATAATGTAGACCATAATAGTCAGAGTGTATTATTGTTCATTATACGCGATTCAAATACGATGTTTTATATACCGTGCGAGCAAAACTTATTTGCATCAAAGAGGGCTTGGATTAAAAAACGTAGGGCTTGGTTTAGATCATAATGATATTATGGGGACGATATATCTAACCAAATCTAGGTTAAAATTTTGTCAAACTCATATTATGACATGATGTGCCAAACTAATGAGTAATAAAATAAGTAGACAAATACAAATTAACAACGTAAGAATATACAGAAAGAAAAAGAAAAATAATTACATTAATTGCTGATATTGGCCACCGCCATGCTCCAAGCATAAATTCACACGTCTCTTCATATTTTCGAAAGTGTTGACCAGCATCTTTGGAGAAATGTTACCACATTCTTGGAATCCTTTCTTGTATATTCTTGGAATACTTGCACTTTATAAGGAAATAAATTAAGCTGCTTCTTAAGAATAGTCCTGCATGTTCCATAAGATCTTCCCACTTCTTGGGACAGGCGTATTATACAATTTGTTAGCGTATTTTGCATTATTTCACGAACGTTTGCAACGAGTTCTTTTGTTCTTACAGATGGTCTTCCTGCTTCTTTTTTGTGTTGTATAGAACCTGTTTCCCTAAACACAGCCACGGTTCTTTTCAGGCAAAACATTTACTCTAACCCCGTTCCGAAAATACGCTTCAACCATGAATGTTTTGTGCTGTTCCATAAAGCCCGTTGTGTGAATTACTTGTAACGACTGTCAAAGATGACGGAATAACTGATTGATTGTTAATTCAGGTAGTTACTGGCACCCAACAGGTATTAAGCTCTACGGCTAAGCATTACGTCCTTAGATGCAAGGCCCTCTTTGATGCAAATATTTTTTGCCCGCACGGTAAGTATATTATTTAACAAGTGTATAATGTAGACCATAATCGTCAGAGTGTAATATTGTTCATTATACGCGATTCAAATACGATCTTTTATCTACAACCATCCACGTAAAAGGCGCTAAACCCCAAAATATCTTATTCTGACTAAGAAAAGACCAATTATTGCTTCTTTTTTTGACATTTTATACTTTTAATATCATATCAAGGCATGTTTTTAAAAAAATAACGCAATTTTCTCGAAATCAATACCGATACGAATTGCAGACATCTTTAAATTTGAAAATACGCTTAATTAAATTTTAAATTTAAAACATTTAATTTTAAAAAATGCCTTTGTAGTATATTACATATTATACAATTAGTATATAAAAATATAGTATTATACAATATTAAAATATTGGTAAATTTTTATTGCACCTGATCTTGATTTTATATAAACATTCAGTTTATTTAGCTCATTTATTGTCAAATTCACATTTTAGTCATGTCACAGAGTGATCAGTTATCCACGAATATTCAGAGTTAGCTAATCAGTGAAAAAACAAAATAAATCTAAGAACAGATCCTTAAGGAATACCACAGTCAACCACTGCAACATCCTACACTGTTCCCGCAACTAAGACTACGGCATTATTTGCAAGAGATCTTATGTAAACCAATTCAAAGATGTATTTTGCCATATTGATTTGAAGTGTCTGCAGCAGTATTCTATAACTGACCAAATTAAATGCTTTTGCTACATCAGAGATAAGTGCTGCAGTCACATCTCCTTCAGTAAGTTTATTATAGGAGTGTTACGGCACTGGCACTGGTTTCACCGCGGCTTCCATAAAGATTGTCCATACATGATATAGGTTACCTAATATTATATAATTTTACCTGTTAATGATGTTACACACTGATCTTCAAAGACATGAAGTTGGCTGTTAGGTCCAGGCTGTTGAGTATTAGCTAATGTAACTGTAATACTACCTCCT
Source organism: Polydrusus pterygomalis (assembly GCA_963969555.1). Classification (NCBI taxonomy): domain Eukaryota; kingdom Metazoa; phylum Arthropoda; class Insecta; order Coleoptera; family Curculionidae; genus Polydrusus; species Polydrusus pterygomalis. The sequence continues at coordinate 71,364,041 of OZ018376.1, forward strand.
GACGGTATACGAACACTATTAACTCTGCCAGATCGGTATGAATGAAGAGAGGTCAGTGCTTGACGCTTCTCTTGAAGACGGTTTTCGTTTGGCCCATACAGCATCTGTAATGTAAGAATCCGTTAAGAACCAAATTGAATAGCTTGCTTACACTAAAAAAGTTTCATGATTTATTTTCAAATCAACACATCTACATTTATTCTCAAACCGTGTTAAGCATTAATCATTTTTTTGTATGATGTAGCTTTATATTTAGATACAAAGAATTAGTTTTAAACAGTCTCAAGACATAGTGATATGTAGGGCTGGGCAAAAATTCGATATTTTTATCGATATATCGGTAAACGATATTTAAAAAATAAAATATCGATTTATCGATATTAATCGATATTATCGATATATCGACTATATCGATATTCGATTGGAATTTCAATATCGTCCTTATAACACATTTAAGGACCAATATTTAATTCATTTTTTTTTCTTTATGTTTTCATAATTAGAGTCTCCCCTTGAAATGAAGGTACGGAGATTTACAGGGCACATAAGAAAATGTTGATAATACAGTGTCACCAGTAAAGTCCGCATCATATGAGATTTTTTGTTATTAATACCTTTATTCAAAATTTGACTTTGGCATCAAGTTCTGCTTTGCTCGAGATGAAAAGTAAGCAAAAAAATAGTAGTCAGGTGATTCGCATTATCTGTCAAATTTTAATTTTTTCCAATAATTCAAAAGTGGGGTGATTTTTAAAAATATCGAAAAAAGTGATTAGAAAGTTTTTTTAAATGCAGTTTCTAGCCCACATGCAAAATTTTAGCCGCATAAGATAATTTTGATTTTTTACCTATATTTTGTAAATTGCATCACTTTTGCAAAATAAGACTCAACACAATCTACATAAAACTTTGTTTTGACAATGCTTAATTTCAGATAAATTTTCTTTAAAGTAGCGCCATATTAAATGTGTGTTTTTCTACGAAATCAAAATTGGGCTATTAAAATTTGGTCGCATGTGTTGCAAAGTTTATTTGTTTTTGACCCTGTATAAGGTAACTTCATAAAATAAGTATTTTTGAAAACGTAGTTTGTGTCTGAAAGTAATACACCTTAATATTAAGACAAAAAATAACACAGTGTCTTCAGTAAAGTGTTTTTTAAGTGGAAAATAAATTTTAGTATAACAACGTAAAGTTTATCTATTTTCAACGATTTAATTTAAAACCCCTATATTCAGTGGCGGCTTCTCCTATGATGCAGGTGAGGCAGTGCCTCAATTTATATTACTTTACTATTTGCATAAATATATATCCATTAGAATTAATGCCGTCAATCTTAACGCGCTTCGCTAGAAATATCATCTATCATCCATCTCATTTCTGCATGCGGTCGTATATGGTTAGAGGCCCGGCCTCCCGCTTCCTTGTCTAGCGTATTAGTGAAAATATCCAATGTGATGTATGATACCCGTAATAGTCCAGTCGAATCTAGCTTTAAATAGCGCATAAAAACATTCTTCTGAGGCCAGCCTCAACTCTCTACGTAAATTTAATGCGAACGCGAGGGGACTAATCTAATCTATAAAGATGAACGCCACGACACGGTATTTGGAGAAATACTATTATTAGATTAACACTATTAACAGGTTGTCCGTTGAAAGTTTAGAGAGAGTGCATAGTGCATTGTATTTTATTGTAGTTTTCTGTAAATACTTTTGTGGTTTTCCGTACTGACTTTTGTTTTGCTTTTTTTTCCAACAGTGGGCAGTGATTTTTCTAAAATATTAATATTACATTACTTTTATTACTTATTAGTTCATTTGTTTTGTGCTTACTAGCGAAAAATGGAGTCAGCAGGACCTAGCACAGCGTCACAACTTCCCCAGGTAAATGTTAACATTCGCAATCCTACATGTTATCTTGTTAATTTTTTAGTAAATGAGCAGAATTTTTCAAGTATTAATTCCTATGTAGATAAATTGTACATAAGAAAAGAAGTAAAGCCACCTGTTCCAGATTTGAGTAAACGTCTTGTTACTATCGGTGGGGTGGGGAAATCAAATCGGAGCTTTCAAAACACTTGGTACGAAAAGTACGACTAGCTTACTGGTAGTGTAACGTTAAACAAATTATTTTGCTGGCCGTGTATTCTGTTTGCAATAAATAATAGCGACAAAGTTTGGTCAAAATGTGGTTATAGCGATTTAAAAAACTTGTCTAAATTTTAAAATCTAACCTTGCTAAAAAAAATTTTCGACTGTGCCTCACCACTTTCAAATACCACGAGCCGCCCCTGCCTATATTATAATTTATTATTAAGCTATGCAATAATAACGTTTTTGTAGAAAAACACACATTTAATATGGCGCTACTTTAAAGAAAATGTATCTGAAATAAAGCCTTGTCAAAACTGAGAAGTTTTATGTACGTTGCGTTGAGTCTTATTTTGCAAAAGTGGTGCAATTTACAAAATATAGGTAAAAATTCAAAATTATCTTATGCAGCTGAAATTTTGCATGTGGGCTAGAAACTGCATTTAGAAAAACTTTTTCCAATAACTTTTTTCGATTTCTTCAGAAATAACCCCACTTTTGAATTATCTTTTGGAAAAAATTAAAATTTGACAGATAATCCGAATCACGTGACTACTATTTTTTTGCTTAATTTTCATCTCGATCGAAGCAGAACTTGATGCTAAAGTCAAATTTTGAATAAAGCTATTAATAAAAAAAATCCTATATGATGCGGACTTTACTGGTGACACTGTATTTATAATATAATATTTTTATGTTTTATCGATAATATATATTATCGATATATCGAATAACGATATTTAAAAAATAAAATATCGATATTATCGATATATCAACTATATCGATATTCGATATTGGAATTTCAATATCGCCCAGCCCTAGTGATAAGACATTGGTAATTATAAATATATTTCAGCATGTGTATTGTGTATCAGTGTATCTACCGTATTTATTATCTCGTCGAATCAACAAATTTACCCACATGTACCATAGTCGTCCATAGACTTACGAAAACTTCCTTGTTTTTGGATCTTTATACTTTTAAGGTCCCCACAGATTTGCTACTTGTCCCAAACAATAAAATCAAAAAATAAGAAAGCCTTTAAGTATACAGTGAGCTCAAAAAGGTTGGAATAAATTCGTTTAAAATTCAGGTGATTATTTTCTGGAAAAACGCTGGGACATGTCGATTATTATTTTTAATTACGAATTTTTTGACATAATAAAAATGTGTATACAGGTTGTCTCAAGAAGAACATATACCGTCAACATTGATTTTTTTTTAAATAGAACACCCTGTATATTATATTAATTTTAAATTCTATGATACATTCTGAACATTTTTTGTATAACATACCATATCTCCAAAATCAACGGTTTTCGATCATAGACAATTTACCTTTAGATACCTACAGCTTATCTCCTGCGCAAACAAAAGTTACGTTTTATGGGTGAAAAAATACGTCCGAGCGCATGACTCGTCGGTCAGCTGTCTTCATTCGGGGAACCTTCGTGCATGCGCACAAACCTCGTGTTATCGGCCGTCCTACTTTATCGACAATAATCGACGCGCTCAAAAATACTCTCCAGAACCGGCTCGGCCGCCATTTTTGTTGTTGTGTTTTAAGGTTTCTCTTCTCTGCGGATTCCTTGTAGTTTTCTAAAGTTTTCAGCTATCGGATCGGCTATCGTGGATTGTGGGACTGGTGTTTAATATTTATGGATTTTTGGTTTTTGTGTAGTTTAGTTAGTGAATTGTGTTTGTGCTTTTAGTGACTCGGATTGTAATATAAACAATGACTAGTACTAGTTGCAGCCGTTGTATAATTGTATTATGCCCAAATAGGGGTAAAATAAACCCTCTATGGTGGCATATGAGCAAGAATTTAAATTTTAAAGCCCGGACCTGTCTATTTTCCCATTCGTCAAACGATAATGTTGCAGTGCGCATGTCTAATAGTTCCCAGTTTTGTTACCATGCGCGAGGCCATAAAACTGCCACATTCGTGATTATTGTTGGTTTATCTAAAGGTAAATTGTCTATGTTTTCGATATATTGACATTTTAATATTTTTCTGAAAAAATGCTGAGATCCGTGGATTTTTAAATTTTAATTGCGCATTCCTTTATTATTATTGTAACCTGTTACCTGAATTAATTTATTTTGACAACAGACATCATAGACAAGCGAGTTGCGCACTCTCAAGGATAGATAGGCAACTTAATATACTAAATTGGTTCCCTGACAGCGCCACGCGCGACCGGAGGCGAAACTAAATATAGTCGTGGTGGGGGTAGGCGCCAAGCATAAAAATTAAAATTTTATTATTACTTTGAATTCAAAGTTTCGCGCTTCTAACTAAACGGAAAAGTTTGAAGCGCGAAACATCTAATTCAAGTTAAAATAATTTGGGAGAACGAAAGGAAATTATAACAACGTTTCTGATATGGCGACAAGATTTATTAATATTAGATATTTACATAAATAGGTTTTAAATAAAAAAACAGCTTATATTATTATATTATTATTATCTGAAGATTTTTCTAACAATTCCGTGTTATTTTCAAAATTTTTATTTAATAAACCAGTTATTGTACCTTGTAGTTCATTAAGTTGTGAAGTAAAGTTTCTTTCTATATCTTTAATAGCTTTCTCTGTACTTTCCAATCGTTGGGCGACATTAATGAAGTCTTTAGGAGGTTCCACGCTTTTGTGAATTGCCTTGGTTTTTCTTCCCCATTTCTTTGGTCGCGACATATTAAATATATACCTATTTACGATTCTCAAACTACCGACTGCGCCATGTTAAGTTTATAAATTATATATGAATAATTATTTAATAATAACTTTATTTTTTATATATTTTACAAATCAATCATAAAATAACAATGACAATCTTTCACCAGTCCAGGTAAGACTTCAGGATCTGTCACAACAAGCCACATTTTTATCCTTCTCGCACATAATATGCTGGTACAGTTTAATACAGAGAGAGAGAGAGGTACAGAATGTTGGCCATGCTCATTCTAAATTAATATTCTGTTCCTACCAACGTTAGGAGATGAACAACCTTATTAAAAACAAAAACAATCCTACAATAGCGCCACCAGCGACCGGAGGCTAAATTAAACGAACAGGGGACGACCTTCACCATTTAAGTTATCCTAGCCTGACAGACATTTACTTCCTGTCAAAAATTCTTCAAATTGTGTAGATCTATCTAACTTCAAGTAATTCTGTAAAAATGGCGCGGTTAAGGTTGAATTCTCAACATCATTCAATCTATTGCCAACCTATAACCTATTTCGCGTTGATTTTTTTAGTTCATAATTTTAATAACTAACATTTAAAGAAAATCAATATCGTCGGTACATTATTTAGGTAGTATCTGATATATTACAAAAATATCAATTTACTTCATTGCTAATTTTGGGAGAATTGTATAGTGAAAGAACAATGGGTGACAATGACATAATAATGTTAAAAAAAATCTTACCCGATATTTTTCGCTATACAATTCTCCTAAAATAAGTTATGAAATTACTTGATATTTATTAAATATGTCAATTATTACCTATAGAATATCAAGTCGATACTGAATTTCTTTAAATTTTGTATAAAAGCTAGAAAACATAAAAAAATCTACGCGAAATAGGTTATATGTTGGCAAGCATGTTGATACTCCCACCTTAAGTGAAAAAGATAGGATAGAGGTACTAATGATGCTTGGCTATGGATATATGATGCGTACCCAAACAGAAGTGTGTGAGTTATTTAACAATAAGTACCCAAACCGAGCACCAATCTCACTCTGTTAGTAAAATTGTAAAAAAATATAGGAATTTGGGGCATGTTAGAGACAATTATATTCAAGGTCGACCTAGGATTTCAGAAGATGTGCAGTTAAATATCCTCTTAGCTGTCCAAGAAAACTACCATAGTGTTACTCGCGGCATTGCCACGGAAAATAATATTTGTCAAGCAACCGTATTGACTTATTTAAACAAAAATAAATGGCTTCCCTATAGGGTACAGTTGGTTCATGAACTTAATGAAGATGACCCGGATAGAAGAACAGAATTTTGCGAAATAATGATGAACAGATACATGGAAGATCCTCAAATTTTAAAAAGAATTGTGTTCTCTGATGAAGCAACGTTTACTCTAAATGGGCATGTGAATCGACTGTCGATATTGGGCTAAGGAAAATCCGTACTGGATCATGGAGTCCCACACACAATACCCGCAAAAAGTGAATGTTTGGGCTGGAATTGTTAATAACCGGATTTTAGGTCCCTTCTTTTTTGATGGTACGTTAAATGGCGAACTGTATTTAGAATTTTTAGAATTTGAGTTAATACCGGCACTTGCTGTACTCTATCCAAATCCAGATGAGCCAGACATTCCCAACAATAACTTATGGTACCAGCAAGGCGGAGCACCCATTACATACGCCCGGTGCTTGGATACAGTCTTTCCTGGCAAGTGGATTGGTCGACGGGGTCCAATAGAATGGCCGGCAAGGTCACCAGATTTTACCCCGCTAGACTTTTTTCTGTGGGGCTATTTAAAATCTAAAGTATACTTTAACAGACCTAACAATATTGATGAACTTAAAGCTCGAATAAGGCATGAGGTTAGATTAATAGAGCCCCAAGTAATTCATAACATTTTGGAAGAATTCAAAGATCGACTTGCATATTGCCAGGAAGTTGGTGGCGGTCAATTTCAACATTTATTAAAATAAAATTTAATATAGTAAAATATGTCAGAATTTTCTAATTTGACATAAAAAAGTATAAATGTTAGCGTAAAAAAAAGTTATGTCTATTTTTACGGTCCCCCGGGTGCGGTAATAAATTGTCATCTTATTCGCGACATTATTGGTTTGGTAGCAAATCACAAATCACTAAACTTACAACAAGACGGACAGAGAGGGTCGATATTCAATACCAAATTTCATTACGTTTAAGACCGCTCTGCTGGTCTCCGTGCAAGATAAAAATAAATTATAAGAAAAACTTCAATGAAATCAAATACGTACATGTTCACCAGCTGCTGTTATTAGATTCTTATGGGCAATTTCTAAATCCTCATATGGCTGAGCTAAGTTCTTTTTTCCTTCTAAAAACACATTGTTTGCTTTTTGAAAATCCCCCGCTGCCTCGTAATAATAGGCCCATGCTTTATAGAAGTCGGCACAACCAGTACATAGGTTTTTAGACTTCATCATTAGGTAAAGTTCCAGTGGGTTGGGAAACATGTCAATCTAAAAAAAATACATAAGGTATATAGCTGAGTTACTTAAAAAAACGACAAAAATCTTGTCTCAATTGAATATATTTTAATATAGGTCAATTTTGAATATTAATTAAACAATTTATTGTAAACAAGAAAGAAAAAATAGCATTTGGAATTTAAGGGATTATAATTTAATGTGTTTGCATGTAGTAGTAGTAGTAGTAACAAGATTTATTTAGCAATGTGCTACAATTTAACAAGTTTTATAAAATATTTAATATAATTTAACATTATCATCTATGAAGTTTTAAAAAAAAATTTATCAGTCACTATTTTGTTTTTTAAATAAATAATTTTTTAATGATTTTTAAAAATTTTTCAAAGAGCTCTCTAATTTAATTGAATTATTCAAGGTATATTCACTTAATCCTTTATGGAAACCCGATTTTTATGTTAAATGTTTTGATACCCCACTTAGACAAAACTCTTTGTTATACCTGGTTGAATAGTTAATAGTTATGATTTTCAAAATTTTGAGTTAAAAAATCTTTTAAATGAGTAAGCAGCAGGGTTGAAAAAAACATGTTTTTTTTTATATTTAAACAAAATATGTGTTTTTTATTGTTTAAAACAGTTTTTTTTTCGTTTTAAACACGTTTTTTATTAGGCAATTAAAAACATGTTTTAAACAAAACATACCAATGTTTAAAACACGTTTTAAAAATATAAATTCAACTTTGACGACTTTTATCTCATGGGCAATTTTATATTTAACGGTCTGACAAAAGTTTAAGCAAAAATAAAATAATTTTGAATGTAAACTACGAATTTACAGCGTGGTCTTCAGTGGCTAATTTTACGTTAAAATATGGAGAAACTCATAAAATTGATTGTTAGAAATTTTTAATTATGTTCACGTCTATCTATGAAAATAGAACAAATTTAAAACTGTTAGTTTCTGTTTCTTTTAAGATTTACACTAATATTTAAGCTTACTTTGCATTATTTGTTTGAAGCTATCAGTATTAGTCCTGTTAAATGTTAAATGCTCAACTTTAGGTTAATAATAATACATATATATCCATATAATTATTTTTGTGTTTTTTTTTCAATTTTTTTGGGTGATATGAGACAAAAAAAAAGTGATATTTGACCTATATTTGATCTACTACATTGAGAAAAAAAGAAAAAAAAACAGTATATTTTATTAAATGTTTTAAACATGTTTTAAACACCTGCTTAAAACACTGTTTAAAACACCTAATAAAACATCTGGTTTAAAACATAACAACCCTGGTAGGCAGTAAGTTATGTTGTATTTTAAAAATAAAAGTACAAATCAAAAGAAATATTAAATTTTTAACATTTAACCACTGAAGTTTCTCTAACATTAAATTATTTTCGTATATTTATCCACATTTAAAATTATACGCATAGCTTTATTTTGCAAACTTGGAGTCTATTAAATAGCCCATCGTTTGCTGTGTATAAAAGAGTTGGAACAATATAAAAAACGAGGTAAAATTATAGTGTTATAAATTGTTTTTCATGAAAATAAACTTAAATTTTGACTAATTCTTTTTAAATATGTAATTAATATTTTGATACAAGATTTTCAAAATGTAATTCAAATTTTAATTTAGAATCTAAAATTATTCCCAAAGATTTAAGAGTGTATAATTTCTAATTTTTCATCACCAAAAATATTTTTATATCTATATTATTCACGTTATTTCCAATAACCATAAATTTTAATTTATTTATCTTTAACCAGTTTGATATACTTTTTTAATTCAAAATTTCTATACAATCAAGAATATTTTTACCCTTTATATAATAAAGGATCTTCAGCAAATATTTGAATAAAGTTTTGTTTCAAAACATTTGGCATATCGTTTATATAAAGAATAAATAATAATGGACCTAAAATGCTTCCTTGTGGTACCCCAATATAATTATATTCCTTTTTAGAAAAAAAGTTATCAATTTTTGTTTTTGGCTGCCTATTACTTAAATAATTTTGAAACCATTTAAACAACTCTTAATCCATACTGATATAATTTTTTAAATAATTTATTGCTATCAATTGTTTCGAAAGCACGTTTAAAATCCAAAAATTCTGCCAATACAAGTTCATTTTTGTCAACGCTTCGCTTCCAATAATTTTCCATTACATACTGGACTGCCGTTTCTGTTGAATATCCTTTTCTAAAACCTGCTTGCTTTAAAGAAAAATGTTTTAAAAAGGGATTACATCATTGATGATACCACTTTAAAAAGAGTAACAATTAGAATTGCTGCCGCATATAGGACTTGGGCTTCATAATCAGATCGATCCGACATTTTGTAACTTCTGGAGTTATTTCATTCCATGCTTCAAGTATCTTCTGTCGGAGTTTTTCTGGGCTAGTCGGTCTAAAATCATGCTTATACTTTTATTTCGTAATTTCTTCACAAACGTTTTCGACAGGATTGAGGTCTGGACTTTTTGAACTTCACGGTGTTTTCTTAGATAAATTCTTGAAGAACTCTCGCCGTATGAATTGGTGTATTGTCGTGCTTGAAGATGTAATCCTCTCAATATACCACTCCAACCGATGGAATCATGACTCGATTGAACCTTTCTCGATAAACAGCATTTGTTCCATGTATACTGCCAAGTACTTCCATGTACTTCCTTGTACTGCCAAGTACTTCTAATAGTAATACCAACCTAACGTACATGTATTGCCAGAAGTGAGACACCCCTCGTAATGAGTAATAAAATAAGTAGACAAATACAAATTTATTTTTTAATATTTAACAAAGCAAGAACATACAGAAAGAAAAATAATTACATAAATTGCTAAAATTGGCCACCGCCATGCTCCAAGCATAAATTCACGTCTCTTCATATTTTCGAAAGCGTGGACCTCTGGAGAAATGTTACCACATTCTTGGATAATCCTTTCTTGTAATTGTTCATGTACAAAACCCTCAGGACGTCTATTCTGGAAATAGGCGAATGATCATTTCAAGAGAAGTAATTACTATTTCTCTTAAAAATGTTTAAACTGTATTCTTGAAACTTAAAATGACTATTCATTTCCATCGAAAGTTTAGGCGATGTGAGCATATGATGTGAATTGTCCCTTACCGCGAAAGAGCATTCGCTTCTCTTAAATTGGAGAATAGACGTCCAGGGCTTCTAGCACTAATCCAGTCCCAAATATTAATCAAAAAACGTCTTTTTTGCTTAGTTTTATGAGTAGATTGTCATACCTCATGTTGCTTGGTCTATATACACGAAATTTGCCGTTGTTGCACGATTGGAATGTTTTTCGTCAGAAAATATTACTTTTTCCCACGAAAGTTAAGATATTTCCTATAAAATTCTACTTGGTTGTTTATATCTGACGCTCCTAGTTGACGTCTCTGGAGGATCCGGAGAAATTGTCTTGAAAAAATGTTCTCTTAGAAAGTTGACTAGCTCGGTGTCTTTATCCTCCGTAGAGATATTTCTCCTACCGGAACCTGCTTTTCTCTTAATTTCCCCATATTCTTCCAATTTCTTACTTGCATTATATCACTGTATTATTGCTTACTATCAATTACGCAGCAATTTCTCTTACATGTACCCTGTCCCTCCATCTGGTATGAATTATAGCTTTTTGTTCTACAGTTAATGCTGGGATTATCGTTTTTTTATATAGCAAGTATTGATGACAATATATTATTTGACAAGTTGAGGACAACAAATCAAAACTTAAAACTCTATAATAGATACAGTTACGCATCTTCGTTAGCTACTTTTTTTGTTTTCTTTATACATTCAATACACATTGTTGGAAACTATGTTTTTTTATATATAAATTCAGATAATTTCATGACGTCCGATGCACCTTTTTAGATTGCTGTTGACTATACTCTGTATTTGCAGATTTTGGGTGCTTGAACATCTGACTGTTGTTATTTGAAACGGAAACACCCTGTATATTTTATAAAATTTGGATTTATGTACCCCATACTCATTTTTAATAATTTGAGGGAAAATAAACAGGTTTTGAAAATTGTCTTGTTTTAACATAAAATAACAAACAAATGCAAAAAATTGAATATGTTCTTACTTCTTTTTAGGGGCTTTGTATGCTGGAGTCATGACGGAAGTCCCGTAAAATATGACATTCAGGCACAAATAACTGCAATAATTTCAATTGAACGCCCTACCTTAAAATTCTAATTTTTAACTTGACCTTTTTTCAATAATTTTTATTTATACTATCCCTTATCTCAAGTTGATAGTTTTGTTGAGAAGGTTGTCAGCTAAAAATTTAAACGCAGTTTCTTTGGAAGTTGAGATAAAATAGAAGTTTTAAGAACCAAACATTTTGGGAAAGGACGGTTTAATAAACATAAGTATTTAGGTAAACCCACTAATCCTGATGAAAACAAATTACAAAAAAATAATCTTTAAATACTTTACCACAAACAACGAAGTCTAACGTTTAAAATTATCCATCAAGCATACCCCTTTCTTACAAATCTTAAGAAAATAAACAAGGCTTCCTCAGATACATGTCAAAATTGCAACATGAATAGGGATAACTAATTGCACAGATTCTTATGAACGCAGCAATCGCGATTAATCTCAGTTCTATTAATAAAAATGGTCAATCAGATAACGGGAACGCAGAGTAGGCTATTCACAATATTACACCTTACATTTTTAAATATACCAACAAAAGACAAAATCACTGCACTCTGTATCTAGTAATAAAAACCATAGAATATATATCTTAAACAACGGAGTCAATGCCACCCTTAACGCTTACAAAGAGTTAATAAAAACAAAATGTACTAGATTAAATAAGTTAGATCCCAACCTAAATATCACTTTAAGAAACCTATTGGATTAGATAAATAGAACATAAAATTTTCAGTGTCAAATATTAGTAACTTAATGTTGTTTTTTAATTTTAAATGAGACTGACATGTAAATACAAATATTGTATGTAAACATGAATAAAGATTTTACAAAAAAAAATTAGTACAAACAGATCCAGCTATGCACCGATTAATTATATGCTTCAGCAGTGCAATCATGTTATAAAAATAAATATAATATAATACATATTTACATATATGTAGATAATAATAATGATAATAATAATAATAGGTTTATTTAAAATTTCTATCAAATCTTATTTTTTGTTTTAAAATCATAAATCATAAATATGCATTAAAAATCAAGTTTTAAAGTAATAATGTTAATTTATAGTCGCAGTTTTTTTTTGAAGAAATATATTACCTCGTATATTACCTAATAAAATTATTAGTTTATAATTTTTAAGTAAAAAATATTACTTACTTATATAAATTATTCAGAACAATATTAATTAATTAAAGCATTTCTAAAAATATTTTCAAATTGTCTGTTTTTAATATCCATGTTTTTATTTATTTATTTATTTATTTGTTTGTGTACTTAACAGATCTACTACGCGAATAAATCCTATTATAAAGTACTACAGCAAATAGTTACAGAGCACTCTCAAGTATTCTTCCAATCACTGTTCTAAATTCACTATACTTCACACAGAATAAATCAACATTGTACTGCTGTATGCTATTATAAATTCTACATATATTAGGCAATGGTGACCCCAGATGATAATTGCTGTGGGCTACATCTGGTATGTAAAATGATACTGGGTTCCTGGTGTTAGGAACAGGAATATTGAAATTTAAAGTTTCCAGAAACGCAGTATCATTTGTGAGGCCATTCACTGTCTTATACAAATAGAGCATGCATGATACCGCCCTACGTTTGGTTAAAGATTCGAAACCATATCTGAAACAAAGTGATGATGATGATATAGAAAAGTCATAGATGCCCTCTTCTTTGAAGTAAAGGTAACGGGCCATTTTATTTTGTACCTTTTCAATTAAGTACTTGTGACAATTGTAATATGGGCTCCAAACTATACATGCATACTCTAACATGATTCTTACAAACGAAAAGTACAACTGTTTCATGGCCTGGAGATTTTTAAAATCTTTGGTATTTCTTACTATAAAGCCATACAGTCTGTACGCCCTATTTGCTACATCAGCCACATGTGTGTTGAATGACAATTTGGAATCAAAGATAACACCTAAATCTTTTACTTGCCTGACTCGAGAAAGGATAACATTATATATGGAGTAGTTGAATTTTGTACGACTTTGTTTTCTAGTATAGGTAACTACAATACATTTGGTAACATTAAAATTAAGCATATTTTCTAATGACCATCTGGCAATGTTGTCTAAATCAGACTGTAAGGTTATGCAACGCAGGCTTCTAATTTCATAATATATTTTCAAATCATCCGCAAATAATAAGTATAAAGCATATTTTATAACCCCAGCAATACTATTAATGTACATGAGAAACAACAGCGGACCTAGAATAGATCCCTGTGGTATGCCTGAGGTTGGCTTGAACGGATGTGATGTATATCCTTTCCTAGATACAACAGGCTGACGATTGTAAAGATAAGATTTTAAAAGTTTTGTTAAATTTGGATGGAAGCCGAATTCTTTTTCCAATTTATCAAGTAATATCACAAAGGATACCCTATCAAAAGCTTTTTCAATGTCCGTGTAGACACCATCCGCCTGGCCGCGTTTGTTTAAGACATCAGATACATTCTGCGTTATTGATAATAGATTACTTGTGGTTGATCTTTGCTTCATAAAACCATGTTGATATATTGATATGCTAGGTTGTACAGATGAGTAAGTATATCTAAAGATAATTGATTCGAATATTTTAGCTGGTGTCGACAGTACAGCAATTGGACGGTAATTAGTAATATCCGATTTATCTCCTTTTTTAAAGACTGGACATATTTTAGCATTTTTCCATTGGTCTGGAAATGTGTTCGTTTTAAGGCTTAGATTGAATATAATTAATAACAGATATGATTTGATTTCTTGAAAACCTTTGAATATAAATGAAGGAATACTGTCTGGTCCAAATCCGTTTTGTAGTTTATTTATGGATTCCAAAACGTCTTCTTTTGCAATATTATTTAGTACTACCAGCATAGAGTTAACGTTTTCTTTAATGTTTGGATTGTTTTGTTGATTTTGTGTATATAAATAAGTATAAATAACAAAGAAAAATGGAATGGATACAAAATGTAATACGGCTATGGCTGAAGGACCTAGGTTGAGAAACCAATAAAGAACTTGTTAATAATAGTATTATAATGTATACCTTTTAAATATTAACTTTAGTAGCCTTAAAAAGTTTATTATGATTTCTATATTTTAGGTAGGACCTAGGTTGTAGGTCTGTCTTGTTTGTGAGCCTTTTCCCTAACTTATTTTTATTAAGAGTAGGTATCTTTAAATAAATAAAGTTATTTCAAATTAATACTATTATAAGCAGGGTTGGGCAAAATTTGATTTTTATTAAAAAAATCAAAAACCATTGATTTTTTTTTATTGATTTTATTAAAAATTTAACATTTTTCTCTCTTTCTAAATTAATACAAATTATTTTAATTTCTGTCTAACAATATAGTAGATCTAAATTCTATATACCCAAAATATTGTCAGAACGCGCTTCTAAAGTTTATATTATGTATTATATAGGTACACCTACTAATTTTTTATTTCTTAAAAGCGCAAGTTCTATAAATACTTATACTGTTGATCTTTGAAAATATTTTTTTAATATGTTATTTTGTTCATTGTTCTGAATTAAAAATAAATAGGATCATTAAATCATGATTTAAAAAAAAATAAGTGATAATTACCTAAGTGATTTAAATCATGATTTTTTTTTTAAATTTAAATCAGCCCAACCCTGATTCTGAAAGTATTCCAACTTAGACAGTAGGTTTATTTTTTTTTAATAGAAAGTTAAACTCTCAAACAAACTCGAGTTAAACCTGTAGGTACTTACCTATATTATTACAGTACATACACATTCATCAGTTTATAAATAAATAAATGTTTGACTATATTTATTGACTTACAAGAAGGTCTTCTAGCTAAATGATAAGCAACTTATACATAAATCATTTAGAGATGAAAAAAAGAGGCCTGTTGAAGTGAACTGAGGGAGTTTTATTCTATTTAAGCTAGTAGATATAAACATATATGATATGGTGAAGTTTTTAGTTATATCAGTATCAGTTAGCTATAACTGACTAAAAATGTCAATTGCAGTAAACGGATAGAATGTAGTATGCATAAAGATTAACTGTATCAAAGGCTGTATCAGTGTAACAGTCCAGACACTCATCCCTGAACTCCATCCTAGAGTATATCATAAGGAATATTTTTAAATTTAAAGGAAGAATTCATTAAGAGTACAACATAAGAGTACAACAATACCTACATAATTATTTCAGTAAAAATAAAAATGATAAAATAAATCTTACATATTTAACCCATAACTTGCAAAATCTTCTATCATTTATGTATCGACTGTCATTTTCAAACTTCTCAAGGCAGTGTTCAAGTAAAGCAGCACAGTTACCCTCGTGCCCATTTTTAGGATAGCTTTGTTCTATCCAAGTTATATAATTATAATAATTTTCCAGCGGGTCATCACCCTCATAGTTTCTTATTAATGTTTCAAACTCCCTAAAGCAAAAAGGGACCAAAATTAACAAACAATCTAGATTAAAAGCTTATTTTTATCTTACTCTTTTTGATGCAAAAGTTGTAATTGGTAATCTTGGTTTGTTTGTGCTTGGAGGGCCATTTCAAGCTGCTGAACATTACGACCTCCTCGGAGGGGTTGAATATTTTCTTTACTTAAATCAAAATCCATGTTAGTTTTTTGACATTACCAAACCTGTCAAAATGTATTAACCACAACAAGGGGCTTTCATATTGAACTTTAAGAAGCTGATATTATGATAAAAGCGTAACAAACGTGTTACACATTTTTATATTTTAAATTTACTACTTTTGATAACTTATTTTTTAAAGCATTCGGAAAAGATCAGCCATATTTTAATTTGATCGTTAGGAAATTTTTAGTTACTTTAACGAAAAATTGGCTTGGATAGTTCGACTTTTAGAAACTTTAATTTTATAATGTTGGTCCGCTTGCCTAAATCCAATTGACCAATGTCGCCAATAGAAGCTGCGATAGGGTAACCCTGCAATTCTCCTCTGTGTAAAAGGTGGCACTTGAGACACTAGACAAGTTCCTTTTTAGTTACTTTTAAACAGAAAAGCAAAGCTTATTTTCTCCCCCCTTGTTGCGGTTAAGTATGCCCCTCTATATTTCTTATACGATTATACGAAGTTTACGAAGCGTTCCTCTCTTCTCTAAACACTTGGCTAAAATATTTACTTTGCCTTGCTGTTTAAAAGAAGCAAAAGGAAAAAACCTTTGTTGCTTTTAATAGAAGAGTGAAGAGTCCCTTTAAGTTTCTTTTAAATAACAAAGCAAAGTAATCGACTAAGTTTACCCACCACCTTGAAAGGGGTGGTTGTGGTTGGGCGTTCCTTTTGAAAATTTAACTTAACACAGCAAAGATATTTTCCTCCCCCTTGCCGCGGTTAAGTATGCCCCTCTCTATTTCAAAGTTGTTCGCAAAGTATTCCTTTAACAAAACTTAGCTAAGCAAAGATTTTTACTTTGCTTTGCTTTTTAAAAGAAACAAATGGAAAGTTCTCTTTCAAGCCAAATATGGTTAGTATAGTAACATTTAACAGTTTGCCCAAAACTTGGGTACGTGTAAAACATTTTCAAGCACAATTTCTTGATCAAGAATTTAAAAAAGTTGTCGGTACCAGTTATGGGTCCGGTAGGTATATATGGCATACTCTCGGGAGCGTATAGGGGAGGTCAAAATAACTACTCTAGTCATACAAAAAAATAACCTAAAATGACCCTTAACGGAGATACAGGGCCCCAAAGAGGTACCCAGCGACTTACCTTTTCGGCCGGCGACTTAACTTTTAAACCGACACGTATAATTAAATGAAATTTTAGTATTTTGTGTGGACTGCCACAATTCTCATTGGGCCAAATTTTGATAGGTCTCATTTTACAGAGCTAAAATAGTTATTTATGTATCTTAAGGGTACTACCAAAGCCGAGGGCCTCTGGCCCGAGGGTTCGTAAGTCGCCCGAGGGTATATTATCTATTAGTACCCGTGGTACATACAAAATTTTATGTCATACACTCATACCAGTTGGTTTTGAATAATAATTTTTTTTTTTATTTAATTTAATTTACCAATTTTTTATATTTAACTGCGACATTATTAAAATGTTTAATGTGTCAAAGTCAAAAATCAAAAATGGAACAAGATGCCCGCGCGGGCCATAATGTGTACTTTATGCCCGCATGGGCATAAAGTAATCCATTATGTAGATGGTATCTAAGGTATAAAAACACAATAATGTACTGGTATGACATAAAGTGATTTTATATGGTTATGTTTATTAACGACTAGCGTGTACCCGGCATGCGTTGCAACCCGCTGGTATAAATACAAACCCGAAATATTAGTACCCGGCATGACTTTCTGAAATTGCACCCGTGCGAAGCCGGGGCGGGTCGCTAGTTATACATAAAAACCTTCCCCTTGAATCACTCTATCTATTAAAAAAACCGCTTCAAAATCCGTTGCGTAGTTTTAAAGATTTAAGCATATATAGGTAGGGACGGACAGACAGCGACAGCGACTTTGTTTTATACTATGTTAAGATTAAGATAACGATTACTACTGCTGTGTAAAAAATTGGTTTTATGACCGTGTTTTTTAGCCCTTTGACATTCGACAACCTAACCTTAAACATTTTTATTAGTTATTTTGGCGGTCATTTATTTTTCCTCCAATTTTATTACAACATTAAGTAAAAGTTAAGGCAATGGAAGAAGCTTTAGAAAATGTAATTATCAGAAGGGATCCTAACGGAATTAACACTAATTTAATAAGAATACTTGTTCTTGGAGATATCTTTTAAATGCCAGCTGTTCAAATAGTTCAAATCGAATAATTCGACCTAAATGAATGAAGATAAATTTAACTAATCAAATAACGTTAAGATTAATATTGCGCACTAAGATAATTAAATAAATTATTACATCTTATTAATGCACACATGCTTCTAATTTATGAATCAAGCACTTGGTAATTGTGTGGAGGCAAGAAGAATTTATGCTGATACATTTCTAAATCGGCGTTTACCGCATCGAAAAACTTTTGGAAGGGTCGATAGTAGCTTAAGAGAAACAGGTAAAAGTTAAATTATGAAAAGCACTTAAAACTGAACTTTTTGACATTTCGGAAATCACTTAAGGTTGAATTCTCAACGTCATTCAATCTATTGCCAACCTATAACCTATTTCGCGTGGATTTTTTAAGTTTATTGTTTTAATAACTAACATTTAAAGAAAATTAATATCGTCGGTACATTATTTAGGTAGTATCTGATATATTACAAAAATATCATTTTATTACATTGCTAATTTTGGGAGAATTGTATAGTGAAAGAACAATGAGTGACAATGACATAATAATGTTAAAAAAAATCTTACCCGATACTTTTTGCTATACAATTCTCCTAAAATAAGTTATGAAATTCCTTGATATTTATTAAATATGTCAATTATTACCTATAGAGTATCAAGTCGATACTGAATTTCTTTAAATTTTGTATAAAAGCTATAAAACATAAATAAATCTACGCGAAATAGGTTATAGGTTGGCAAGCATGTTGATACTCCCTCCTTAAACGCAAGAATGTTAACAATGCAAAAGCTTTGCTTCTTATTTACTTGAGCAGATTTACAATGGGCCTCTATGGTACCTTTATATATCATCCTTATCCGACGGATGTTTTCTTGTTGTACTCGATCTAAACATTATTCCAGGGTTATCTCGAATTTCGTTGCAATAATGGTGTGTTATTCTTTCTATCAGGGTGGTGGCAACTGGCGTCGAATATACAAGCCTTTTTAAATTTCCCCACAAAAAAATCCAATGTAGTCATGTCGGGCGACCTTGGTGGCCATAAATTAGGCCCACCTCGACCTATCCATCGATAACCAAAAGTATTTGATAAATGCTATTGAACTAAAATGCTAAAATGGGTCGGTTCACCGTCGTGCATAAGCCACATCTTATTTCTTATTTGTAAGGGCACATTTTCTAACAAACCATTTGGGTTTTGTTGCAATAATTGCAAATACATGGCACCATTTAATGTATTTTGGTAAAAGAATGGTCCAATGAAGTGATTCCCAATAATTCCCGCCCACACGTTACCATGAACCTTTGCTGAAGCTTTGTCTGTCTGTACTATTGCATAGAGGTTTTCATGCCAGATGTGCAAGTTATGGTAATTTATTACTCCGTCTCGGGTAAAACTGGCTTTGTCCGTGAACAAAACAATACTAGTAAAATTTGGATTTTGTCTAAATTGTCCCAAAAACCTATTTGAGTAATTGAGCCTTGCAGAATAATCGGCAGGAGACATGGCATGTACCTTTTGAACGCGATAAGGGTATAGCAGTTGTTCTTGAAGGGTCTCATGAATAACCCACTTTGACGCATGGACTTGGACCGACAACTTTCTTACACTATTAGAGGGATTTTCAGCAATCTCATTCAGAATTTCCTCCTCTAATTGAGGGTTGCTTACTTTTCTTGGAGGCCCTTCTCCACCTTCCTAAAATGAATTGGTAGAAGATTAGTTACTTTTACTTTTTTTAAATTTTACTTGACTTTTTACCTGTCTCTTTTAAGCTACGATCTTCCCTTTTAAAAGTTCTTCGGTGCGGTAAACGCCGATTTGGAAATGTATCAGAATAAATTTTTCTTGCCTCCACAGAATTACCGAATGCTTGTCCACAACCACCTTGAAAGAAGCCGTGAAACAGAAAGATCGACAACCCTGCTTGAAGATCCATGTATCACGTAACTTTTTTGAGGTTAGCCATGGTTTAGTATGTAATTTACGCGCAAAGTAGGTGTAGGTGTCGTATTAATTTGTATTTTTATCCGATTTTCGATTTATATCTAATAGAAAATTTAAGTGACATGATTGCTATAAGAACCTCTACAAAATATTAGTGAACATTTTTGGTGCGCGTTTGCTGTAATAGCATTAATAAAGTGAAAAGTTCAAAAGCCTGGCCGGCCCAGGGCGGTTTGTTTACGGGTCTTACAATGGCGGCAGAATTTTATTTGTTTTAATTTAAAAGTTGTGTTTTTGTATTCTAGTTAGCTCTTTGGGATAAACTTTATTGTTTTCTGACCAATATGACTGTATAAATATTGTTAATCAGGTTTCAGTGGACATTGATATAAAGGCAAAGCTTTTTTTAAAAGGTTATGAATTGGCTTACAATGATTTGAAACTGATTTTACCCTTTGAAAGAATAAAAAACTAGCCCGTTACCAGTTGCCACGTCATAATAATAACTTGTAGATCCGCAACTCCCAGCTGATGCGGGGTTGCCCGATGTTCGCTTCATGACTTCTTTTTAAGGTGGTTGTGGCTTGTCCATAAATTAGATGCATGTCAGCATATTCGCTATAGGAATAATTCTCCATTACCTAAATCTTCTGTACTCACTTAATCAGACAATTTTGAAAACTATTTTCATTTACATGCACATTGTCAACGATATAAAAACGACTGTGTTAGATTGTAGTAGTATGATTTATTATTTTATTAATGTGATATACAAAAACCTTATTTTCTCAAAAACCGCTAATTCCATCGAAACAAATGTACCTTTTTTAAATAAAAGTAAATAAAGTATTTAAAAAATCAGTTTTTCATTTTGTAAAATGACACTTGTCAAAATTTTGACCCAATTAGTGTGGTGTTCTCCAAAGTGTGGTGGCAAGTTCGTTTCTGACTTCCCTGACAATGTAAAACAGCTAATGTAGTACGGTTTTATGAGTCTCTATGGCCTACACAAAATACTAACATTTCATTAAATTATACGTGTCGGTTCAAAAGTTAGAGCCGAAAAGGCAAGTCGCTCGGTATCCTTTTGGGGCCCTGTATCTCCGTTAAGGGGCACTAAGGTTTTTTTATGTTATTTTGACCTTCCCTATATGCTCCCGAGAGTATGCCATATACTTAACGGACACCCTGTATATTATCATATGGTACGTATTTACTTTGCTGTTTAAAAGAAGTAAAAGGAAAGTACTGGCGACCAATAATTCCCGTAAGTATTCGTTGATAATTCCTTTGTGCTTTGAGAGCCGACCTGTCAAAATCAGATGTTTTTCAAACTCGAACCATGAAAAAAGGCAATTCAAAATTTATACAATAAAAATGTTTTTATGATAATAATTTATCTTTACAAGTTCGTAATTATTGTGATGTAACAGCAACATTCTCCAATAACACGTGTTTAAAATTTATTTACAATGGAGAGCCCCAGAATTTTGTCCATTCAAAGTCACGTAGTTTCTGGATATGTTGGAAATAAAAGTGCGGTTTTTCCAATGCAAGTAGGTATTTTAATTTTGTGTATTCTGAGGTGTACCTCTATAAGACTAACCTACTCAAATCGTCGGAGCTCAACAAGAATCAATTTATTAAAATTATTGTTTTACAATTTAATTAATCTTTTTGTAACTGGATAACCAAATGCACAAATTAACTATAAGCTGCTATCAAAAAATAGGTTACCCTTTAGTGAATCAACTTATATTTCAATTTTACTCAATTACCTTTTGTAGTGTCGCCAAGAAAGACAAAATTTTTCAATTCATTCTTAATGCTATATTTTAAGAATAGGCTTTTGGTTGCTATGCTAAACTTAATTGGCAAAGTTAGTGATATTTAGTAAAATGCATTAGTAAGTAAAAGTATAAAATATCAACAAATTTTATAGAACCAAATTTTTTAATTTATAGTTAAAGATTTAAGCTACTTTCCACTATTTAGCCCTGATCCTGTGACACCATCTAACTTTAGGCCAATTTTGGTACTACTTACTAACACTAAGTATTAAAGATTATTGATTATTAGGTAAATAAAAAACTTATTACCGGGCTTATTACCTATAAAATTTTTGACTGCTAGGAATATACGAAACGGTGCACTGTCTGGATTTGGTGCTCAGAGGAGCACCGACTCTGCAATATTTTCTTTCCTGAGGTACCTGTATTGTTCCTTATAGTGATGGAGTGGTTGCCACTGTGGTGTTTTGTGATCTTACTAAGGCTGTTGACTGTGTAAAACATGGGGGTCTATGTTTTCTGAGGGATCCCTCAGAATCTTGAATTGGATCAGGTCGTAATTGTTACATCCTTTTCATTTTGTTCACAAAATTTATTAATACTAACCTTCAAAATCAGGCTTATTCTAGTTTCCATTACTTGTAGGGTATTATTCGATTGATTTAAGTACCTGTAAATGGCAAGCACTGCTGTTGATACTATCTGTTAATACTAACTTTTCAAACAAGGACATTTTCTTTAGCTTATGCTTGACTTCTTCTACAGTGTTCTATACTTGGTCACATAGAAAGTTTAGACAAGAAATTATCTATCGACGTATTTTATCTATAATACTC
This sequence comes from Polydrusus pterygomalis, assembly GCA_963969555.1. Lineage (NCBI taxonomy): Eukaryota > Metazoa > Arthropoda > Insecta > Coleoptera > Curculionidae > Polydrusus > Polydrusus pterygomalis. The sequence continues at coordinate 71,386,867 of OZ018376.1, forward strand.
ACACCATAGCGCTTCCAATACCAGGTTCCATCTTGTTATACATTATTACTAGCGTGTACCCGGCCTGCGTTGCAGCCCGGCATTATACGACGTGAGATAATAAGGCGAACAAACCTCAAACTCAACCGTTTGCCGGCCCGTCCACAATTCACATCCATGCATAAAACTAGTGATGTAAAATTCTCGGTAATAATCTTTTGGAGAATATTCTCAAGTTAGAGAATTTTCTGAGAATGGTAAGAAAACAGCTAAAAATAGCAATAAAAAGAAATTAAAAATTACCTATTCTGCTTATTTTCGGCAAATGTCAAACGGCGTTAATCAAATAATACGTAAAGAAATAAAAATTTTATTTAAAAAACATAACATACCTTCCCAAGAATAACTAAAAACAAACAAAAAAACAGTCAAATAAAGAAAGATCATATTTAACTATTAAAAACATACGAGTATACGTTCGCGCTTCTAGGGGATTTCCCTGAATCACTGTTGCCAGACGTAAAACACTGTTGCCAGAGTTATAGAAAAGGTTAGGAAAACTCAAAATTTTAAAAATCATTGCAAAACTTTTCAGTGTAAATCGAGGCGGTGTAAATTATGTAGAAAAACTTCTCTAGAGAATATTCTCGGGAGAATTTTCTTACAGAGAATATTCTCGAGAATATTCCCGTTCTCGAGAATATTCTCCTCTCACATCACTACATAAAACATAGTCTGTCTTCGTCTATTCCGGCTTCGGATCGATCGTTGAACGGGCCGGGGACCGGTTAGGTTGGGTCGTTCGTTCTCCCTACTCTAATTTGTTTTTGTATAATATTATGCATGCATTATACATAAAAACCTTCCTCTTGAATCACTCTATCAATTAAAAAAACCGCTTCAAAATCCGTTGTGTAGTTTTAAAGATTTAAGCACATATAGGGACAGGACGGGCGATAGCGACTTTGTTTTATACTATGTTAAGATTAGGGGTCAAAGCAGTTGGGCGGGTACATGCAGAAAAGAAACGATGGGCATGCTATAAATCTTATTTATTATATCAGAGTTCAGAGATCATCAGGATTTATTACACTTAACATTCTAACTATACATTACACGCGTACAAACACGGGACGAAAACTTAAGTGCTCCTCTAAGAGGCTTGTAACTAGAATAAATTCAGTATTAGGAAGCTTCTTTATTTGCTAAAAAAATACAGAACTACAGCTGCGTTTATTTTTAGTTTGGCATATTTTTTTCGTGTCTTCATGAAATTTACTGCTCTTTTTGGGGTAGAAACCGCCCCAAACTTTTTTTTTCAAATGTATACGAATGTAAAGTTGTGTTGGGAAGAGCATAAAAAAGTGAATACGACCCACTATTTACTTTTGCATTTCGGTAATCTAAAAAGCCAGAAATAAAAAACTGGCCATTTTAGCAACAATTAATTTATACTACAAATTGGATTTTGCTGGGGTGGATATTCCTAAGAAAATAATAAAATACCTAAATTGGATTTTGCTGGGGTGGATATTCCTAAGAAAATAATAAAATTCCTTTTATTTGGGGGAATGCATTAAACAACAATGGAGAGACAGTTTTTCAGCTTTAAAAGAACACAAAAAGAAGCAAATATTTGACCAAGTCGTTGGGGGTAAAATTTAAAAAAAAATATAGATTAACCAACAAGCTGACTATGCCAAAATATAGGTATTAGGTCAAATATTACAAAAAGCTCAAGAACCAACTTTCTAAACTGCCGGCTCTTTAAAGTTCCGGAATCAAAAAAAAATTGATTCTATAATTTTGTTTTGGACTTGTATTTATTTATTTATTTATTAATTTATTTATTTATTTAGTCTTAAGTACTATTACAGGTAACAAGAACCCTATTATAAAGTACTGTAAATATACTAAGTCTAGAAATAGAATTCATACAAAGTTTTACTCTGCGAATAGTAAAATATGACTTATGAAGTTAAAGTAGGTTCAACAATTGCTTTTTAAACTGCTTAAAGGACAGAGAAAATATGTCACACTCTCCCTGACAATTGTTATACAAATTACACATAGCATTAATTGGAGAGTTATAGTAGTAGTTCGTACGGGCATTGTTTACATAAAATGTTGCTGTATTTCTTGTAGGATAAGCTGGAACATTTATATTTAAATTGTTTAGAAGGTCTGAATCGTCGACATTGTTATGCAAGAGTTTGTGTAAATACAGCAACATATTAATATCCCCTGTCTTTTCTAAACTTAAAATGTTGTATGTAGCATAAAGTTGAACTTTTGGAACATCCCTATCGTAATGACCAGTCTGTTTATAATGGAGGTATTTTAAAAGTCTATTTTGTATTCTCTCCATTGTGTAAATATGATTTTGATAATACGGAGACCAAATCACTGATGCATACTCTAGAACACTGCGAACCAAGGCTATATAAAGTTGTTTAATACAATTTACATCTCTAAATTCTCTTGAGCTTCTTACTATAAAACCGTACATTTTTTAAGGCTTTACTAGAAACATTAATTATGTGTGAGCGAAATGTAAGCCTACAGTCGAAGGTCACCCCAAGGTCCTTCATCTCACTTACCCGAGACAATGCCGCTCCTTCCATTACATAATCAAAGTCAACTTTTTGGTTTTTACGAGAAAACGACATCACGGAGCATTTATTTACATTGAAAGCAATATTTTTCAATTTAGACCAAGCCATAACCCTATCAAGGTCATTTTGTAGCGACACGCAATCATTAATGCTATTAATCCTAGCATAAAGCTTCAAGTCATCTGCGAATAGTAATTTTTTAGAAGATTTTATTACATTAACAAGGCTATTAATGAATAGAAGGAACAGCAATGGTCCCAGGTTCGAGCCCTGAGGTACGCCCGAACCAGGACTAAACGACCGCGAGATATAGCCTCTAACCACAACTCTCTGGTTTCTATCCAGTAGGTAGGACATAATAAATCCAACCAGGTCTTGGTGGAAGCCAAACTCGCTCCACAAAGTCTAAGAGGACAGCATGTGACACTTTATCAAACGCCTTGGCATAATCGGTGTAGATCACATCAACCTGACTGAAGTTATTAAGATTCTCTGAGATAAATTGAGAAATATTACATAGGTTGCTAACGGTAGACCTCTTGGTCATAAAGCCATGTTGATACTTGGATATTTTTCTGCAGACCGAGTTATAAATTCTTTTGTATATAATGCTCTCAAAAATTTTAGCTGGGACGTTTAACACTGCAATAGGTCTATAATTTTCAATGTTCGATTTATCGTCTTTTTTAAAAATAGGACAAATTTTAACTTCCTTCCATATGGCTGGAAAGACACCTAGTTTTAATGATAAGTTAAAAATTGTTTTCAGAGGAAAAGCAAAATGATCAAATCAATAAGGCCCTTAATGACATAAGAGGGTATTTGATCCGGTCCAATAGACTTGTTAATCGTGAGACTTTTAATGGCATCACATACTTCATCATATTGAACACAATTCAAAGATACCACTTCATGAGGGTTATCACAAACATTAGAAGGCTTAAAGTCATTTAGATCACTACTATCATACACAGAGCTAAAATATTTGGCAAACGCATTTGAAATATCGTGTCCCTCAGAATATTCCACACCGTCCAACTGTAATCTATTGGGTATAGACCCCGAGTTTTTTTTTATCTTTGATAAATTGCCAGCAAAACCTTGAATCGTCTTTAATATTATTTTGAATATTTAGTAGATATCTTCGATACGATAAATCGACGACTTTTTTGAGCTGCGCTCTCAGTCGGGTATAACTATTTTTAGCATCAATAGAGCGAGTTTTCCTGAATAATGTTCGGAACTTTTCCTTGTCTTTTAGCTTATTTATTATATTCTTATTAAACCAAACAGGATACTGTTTTGTTTTCTTGGCTTTTGGTACACATAAGTCGAAAATTTCATAAACCTTATCATAAAACATCTTAACCGCCGAGTTAACATCAGATTGCAATTCAAGATCATTCCAGTTAACATTAGTAAAACAATTGTACATTAATTCAAAGTTCGCTTTTCGAAAATTATAGTTCTTAAAATTATTAGGTAGGAGATCTTTAGACTTGGGTTCAAACAGTGGTATATCAATAAGTAGAGCGGGATGATGTACATCTTCATCAACAAAGGAAAATGAGTTGAGCTCAACCTCGCACTGCAAATTCGAAATCACCAAGTCAAGGATATGATTGTTATAATTAGGTATATAATTAACTTGCTGCGAGTCGAAAAAATTTAGAAAATTGAGTAATAATGCTGTATTATTATCAGCAATGTTATTTTTATAATACTCGTTTTAATTTGTGATATTAAAATCACCCACAAAGACGAATTTGTTATTATATAAAAAATCTAAGGTCTTAATCATATTAAAAAAAGTCTCACGGTCATCAAAACTACAGATAGGTGCTATATACACAGTTAAAATGTACATATAACTAGTCTTACTTGTATATACTTTGACACAGAGTATATCGATATGTGGGTTGTCATTTTCTATTTCAACCTGAGCGCTCTTGTAGCAGTTTTTAACACCTAATAGAACACCACCTCCCCTCACATTAACACCCCTGCTGCGACACCAATACACTATATAATCCTCAGGAAAAAGTTCACTGTCATTTACCGCTCCATTGACCGCCAGCCAAGTTTCGGTTATTGCAATCACATCGAATTCTTCAGTAGTAAGAGAAACAGAATTATAAAATTCAGCAGTTTTGGTATTTAGGCCCCTCACGTTTTGATAAGCAATGGACAGTGTGTTAATTGGTTCTTTTTTTGTTTCTTTATTGACTGGACGGAATTGAGGATCCCGCGGGAGTATCTGGGACTTGTTGACGTAAGTCGGCGATCGTAGCTATAAGTTATTGTCATATTGTATCCTTCCCATTCGGGATTTAATAACCCGTAGTCGAGAGGGGCACTTTAGGTCCACTGCCAAGTGGTTTGCGACAGAACCATTAATCTTGTATTAAGTAATTGGTTTCGAATGTTTCGATAATGAGGAACTATCTTTATTTTTGTTTTGAAGAAATAGTCCATACTTAAAGTGGAGTTGAAAGTATTAAAAGGAAAGAAAAACACAAAGTCATCCTCCACAAAGTTTAATAGAAAAATTATTAAATCATAGGTCTCTACATGTTTCGAACGTAGAAACGTTCATCCTCAGGAGACAGAAATTTTTTTTATTTTGTGCTGTTGTTAGCAAAAAAAAACTTAAAAATAGAACCTTAATTGAGCTTTTATGGACTCAAAAATTGAAGTTTAGAAGAAACACGATATGAAGAAAATTGGTGATGGTAAAACCATACTGAGTATTTAAAACATTATTAAAGTGGGCGTAAACAAACCAAGTTACATTGGGAAAAAAAGGGAAAACCTTGCCAGGAAGGTGTTTATTTTTGTGTTTAAACTTGTTAAAACTTAGTTGTTTAAAATAATATGTTTAATTTAATATATTTTTTTGCCAAAATTACAATTTTTTTTATCTATTTAACATTACCGTGATCTAATATTTGACAATACCATGATCTCGGACAGTACAGTGAAGGATAAATTACATTACCATGTCATTTGTAAATGTTTTCTCTTAGAAAACAAAAAAAAAAACGATGGCACATCAGTGGCGGCTCGCGGTTGTAAAAAATGGTGAAGAGCTTGGTAGCAGTTTGTGCTCAGAGGCATAAAGCCCGCCGCAGGCGATTGCCCCGCAGGCGGAATTTCTTTTGGACCACGCCCAAATTTGGTCAATAATTTATTACTTTATTACTTATAAACGAAAAAAATTGACCACAATAATAATTAATATAATTTTTTAGACCTACAAAACAATTTTTGTAAGGCGGCACTACTAATACATAGCCAATTATACTCTAAAAACCAGGAACACTTAAAATTATAATCTTATAGGATCTGCCACTTTTTTTCGATTCTTTTTTTAAATCTATGTTTAAGATTCCAGTAGGTCGCCCGTGTACTAAAACGTATCTTATCCTCATCTGTCCCACGACTGAATGGAGTTTCTAACAAATTACAAATTATGTCATTAATTGGGTTTATTTTTAAAACGTACAATAAAAATTAGTACTTAGGTCTACTGAATTAACTGAAAAATAAAAACAAAACTTTCTAATCACACAATAAATAACGTAAAAAGGGTATCTATAGCCGTAAGTTTCGCGAAGCCTCAAAATAAATACCCGAACCAATACTTAAAACAATAGTGCATATGACTGATCTATTTTTAGATGCACTTCAATCACGTCTCACATGCTGTCGCGTACCTGACGTCACGTAACCATAGCGACGGTGGAAATCAAAGCCACTTGACTGTACGTTCAGTATGTTGGGTTTTCGCCGCTCTTCACTTGCTGCTTTGACCTTTCGATGCGACGGACGCGGTCGGCTGGGGCGCGCCAAAATGCACGAGTGTTTATAATAGAATTGTCCATCGGAGTTAACCGTGGTCCTATTATGCATAGCTACATTTGGATTAAATTAATATTATTAATTCGAACATAATTATTTTTTAAGGTAGCTGTATTGGTACATTTAATATTTAATATTGTCGAAAAAAACTTCCTCCTGGTTTTATTTTTATTGGTGAAGGGCCCCTTCACCTACTTCACCTGACGAGCCGCCACTGTGGCACATATCGCCATTTTTAATGTTCGAACTTTTATAACAAATGAACATATTGCGGTCATAGAGTACAGTAGGTACATGACAATGGACGTAAATCTTATAAATACTAGGTACTTAGACGTATAAGTTATTGAATAAAAAGTTATTGAATCCAATTTATAGCTTTTAGGTTTTGATGTTGACAATCTTAACTCTGTTCAGTTGTCAAATCATACAGGATATAAAACAGCAAAAGGTCAAGTACTCACTGAAAAAGACTTGATTGATTTGGTGACAGGACTTCGAGAAAATCAAATTGATATCTATACTCATCTATTGACTGGCTACATTGGCTCTCCTGGATTTTTAAAAGAAATTGCGAATGTATATAAACAACTAAAGGATAAGAATCCGGAAATAATATACGGTAAGAAAGACCTAAAATATTGTATACTTACCTATTTTTAACGTTTAATATTTTAGTATGTGATCCAGTAATGGGTGACAATGGAAAGTTATATGTGTCTAAAGAATCGGTTGCAGTATATAAAGAGTTAATTGTCCCAATTGCTTCTATTCTTGTACCAAACCTTTTTGAGGCCGAACTCCTTAGTGATATTCCAATTAAAACAAAAGAAAATGTTTGGGAGGCAATTAATGCTTTACATAAGAGGGGATGTAAAACTGTTTGTATATCGTCAGCAGAGCTTGATTCCTCTAGTAATAAGTTATATGTGTTTGCTAGTTCAGTAACAGGTAAACAACATTTCATACTACTGTTTATATATCATTGTATTTTCCTGTATGTATTTCCATTCCATTGTCTTAAGTAAACCTGAAACAAGAAAGATAATCACTTATACGTCATTAAAGTCGTATGAATTACTGAAGGGAGAATTCGAATTGAAAACATCCTATTTTGTTCGATTCTCAACTTTTAACTTAAGGTGAGAGTATCAACATGCTTGCCAACCTATAACCTATTTCGCGTATATTTATTTAATTTTTCTAGCTTTTACACAAAATTTAAATAAAATCATTATCGTCTTCATATTTTATAGGTAATAATTGACATATTAAATAAATATCAAGGAAGTTCATTAAATATTTTAGGAGAATTGTATATCGAAAAATATCGGGTAAGATTTTTTTTAACAATATTATGTTATTCTTCTTTCACTATACAATTCTCCCAAAATTAGCAATGAAGTAAATAGATATTTTTGTAATTGTATAAATATTGTACCGACGATATGGATTTTATTTAAATGTTAGTTAATAAAATAATAAACTAAAAAAAGCAACGCGAAATAGGTTATAGGTTGGCAATAGATGGAATGACGTTGAGAATTCCACCTTAAAGTATTCGAATACTCAATTCTTGCACATTGCGTACCTAGGCAAGCAAGCTGCTACATACTACCTTGTTGTAAAGATATTGGACATCATTGGTTTAAACTTTCACGATATACTTTCACCAAGACCCACGTTCAAACTTGCCGAGGCAATGCTTCCGCCTGTTTAGACCTGCCAGCGAGGATGCCTCATCTAGTTTTCATGAACCAAGGGTTTTGACATAAAAAGTATTGGTTTACAAAAAAATTAGTTTGTTTTACAAAAATCTTTATTCCAATTTGTGCAGTTTGATATACATACAGTGTGTGTATAAAGTCTGGAAACGGCTTAATAACATCACAATTTACTGGCCGATTTAAACCAAATTTGGTACAGTTGTGTAAGAGGATCTAACGCACCGAATGACGATATTGGCGTTGTTGCCAGCTTTTTAGTTTGTCTGGAATTCGAACGAATTTTATATTTTTAAATATAACACCCAGTATATTTTTACATTTTTAAATTCCACATAAAATTATAATTATTTTTTATTAAATGCATTATTAGTCTATACTTCATAGTTTCCGAGATATTGACTCTTGAAAAGTGACATTTTTGAACTTTGACAGCTTATAACTTTCTAACTGTACGTCTTAGAGCAAAACGGCTTACATGTCCCTATCTTCAATTTTTATTATCTTCCCAAAAAATCAACTTCCGGTTAAACCGGATGTAACTCGAAAGCAGGAAATATAGTTGTTCCGGTTTAACTGAAAGTTGATTTTTTTGGGAAGATAATAAAAATTGAAGATAGGGACATGTAAGCCGTTTTGCTCTAAGACGTACTGTTAGAAAGTTATAAGCTGTCAAAGTTCAAAAATGTCACTTTTCGAGAGTCAATATCTCGGAAACTATGAAGTATAGACTAATCATGCATTTAATAAAAACAAACTAAAAAGCTGGCAACAACGCCAATATCGTCATTCGGTGCGTTAGATCCTCTTACACAACTGTACCAAATTTGGTTTAAATCGGCCAGTAAATTGTGATGTTATTAAGCCGTTTCCAGACTTTATACACACACTGTATACATTACATGAGCAAGCTTTTTAAAGGCATACAAATTAAACCTTGTAAACACTAATAGATATTCACAGCAATGTAACTATTACATGTTAAGGTGGGATTAACGACGCCATTTTTATCGTCGATAGACTAGAAAAAATCTTGTTACCAGTAACTTCAGTTCTGAAAATCGACGTGTTTACTTTCAAGGGTTTTAAGGTAAATTGTGGCAATTGTAGTGATATCAAGAAACTGCTTTTTTTAAAAGTTTTTATGCATTTATTAAAAAAAAACACCGGCATACTATTCGTCAATGCCTTCCTGAGCAGCCCTACCAAAATTAGATACTAATTATTTTTACTACTACACTTTTATAATCAGGTATATTATCAATACCATAGTAACCCTGACTAGCTAAAAACAGAAATTCAATCCGAATAATTTTCCGAACCGTAATCTTCTCGATTTGAAATAAGTCAGTAAGACAACATTCCTAGCCAAACTATTTACGCTTTTTGACGAATCCAGGTCTTCGACCGAGGGGTCAGTTGTGGTTAGGTGGTAAACTCCATGTCGGCGGCACAGGGGTTTAACTAATGTGAGGTTAGTTTTTCTTGTCAAAACATGACAAGACGTCAAGACATTGGCATCCATTAGTTGCAAGACCTTCTGGGATTTAAGGAAGATGAACAATACAGTCATGTTCACTAAAAAAAGTGGGTGAAATTTTGACGTTTAACTCATGGACTACGTAGGTCACAGCCTTCTACAACTAGGCTAGTAAAGATTCAAACCAATTATGTAGCCGAGAAGCAAGCCAAAATAGCAGTTGATTTTTTAATATTACACCAAACAAAACTAACTTGGAAATATACCGATGTCAGCGTCCTGTCATAAAACTATCAAAATATTAAATAAATAAACAAACGGATGTCAACGTCTTGCCATAATTTGACACGCAAAACTAACCTCAACTTATTTAGTTAAACTTCATGACCATTCCCTACTTTATGGAGCCGCCTGGGGTGTACCTCACCCCTCAGAGATGCCCTCCCACTTGGATCCGTCAAAGTGCCTTTGCAAAGAGGCTAGTAATGCTAGTATATTATGCTGTCTGTCACTTCTTTTTAAAATTGCGACGGCTATTGTTTGTTTATTAAATAAATGTTTTTGAGGTTAGTTTTGTTTGTCATATCGAGACGTTGACGTTGGTATATTTTCAGTTTTGTTTATCAAATAATGACGTCAAAATATTAAAAATCGACCATTTTGGTTTGCTTCTCGGCCATACCGTTGGTTTATATCTTTACTAGCCGACTCGGCTAAGCCGAGTAGTAAATGGTTTGGCCGAAGTCAGCCCCGAGTTAAACGTCAAATATTCACTCGTTTTTTTTTATAAGCAGGCCTGTATTCTGTTTAACTCACTCCTCCTTAACATGTTGACTGTCATTTCGGTCCTCGTTCCGGTCTATAGGACCGAGAATAAATGATTCCAACTTTGAAAACGCGGCCTATTAGACCGTGATGCAATTTGTCGCACGCGCCAACTAGGTCCATTGGACCGAGATCATTTTTAGTTCCCCAGGGCCCGCGGTCTGTTCTCATCGGGGAATATTCGCTGTGACAGACCGAGCTGGCGCATGAGACAAGTTTGTACCACTCAGTCAGAAATTCTGAGTCCGCAAAGCGATTTAAAAAAAAAATTGACGCCAGCGCCCATTTCATTTGTCCTACTTTATGCAATGTCACAAATGGCCTCTCGGACTTTTTTTTTTTACATGGCTTCATGATCAGAAAAGCGAATATCGCTTCTGCAGTCAACTTGGTAACCAGAAGGCCTTGTTCTGAACGAATGTACTATATCGAAATATATATATTTTTAGAGAAACCTGTCAAACTGCAGATGGAGATAGATAAACTTGACGCTTCCTTTACTGGATCGGGAGATTTGTTTAGTGCCCTTTTACTTTGTTTTATGTTCCAAACTGGATCAGATTTAAAGAAATCCATAGAAAAAACGGTAGCAGTGTTACAAGCAGTTTTACGTCGCACCATGGACTATATTAAAGGTAGCAATTTTATTTATAGCCCTAGCCTAAACCCCTGATCCTAGAATTCCGAGTCTTATTACGTAGGCATCCACTGAGAAGAGATTTTTCGAAATCAACCCCTAACGGGGGTTGACATTTTTACAGGAATTTCTTTATCTCAGAGACTAAAACTGGTGGAGGTCTAAAAACTGGTTTATAATTTCCTTTATTGAAATAATAATATGCGTGTTTCGGCATTTTTTCAAAATTCACTTAGGTGTTGAAAAAAGGGGTGTAGCCTATTCTGAGGGAGGTACCTACGTAACTGTCTATAATTTTAAGCTATTTGCTTCCTATAAATTGGTACTATCCTTACTTTGTTATAATAAGCAATTACGTGTTCTGATGTTTTATGAAATTTTGCCCCCAGGGGGTAGAAATCGAGGATAAAGTAAGAAAGCACCAAAGAAATTTATTTTTAAAGAAAGCCTGATTCCATTAGATGCAATTGCAAGTAAAATTGCCTGTAAGCATGGGCTTTGATGACTTTTTAATCAGCTGGTGCATTTTGACCATAGACATTTACCTTTAGATAAGTAAACAATATTCACGAAAGTGGCAAATTTGGGCGCATATAAACAAAGCCACACAGGAATAGGCATGCGCACTGCAAAATTATCGTTTAACGAATGGGAAAATAGACAGGTTCGGGCTTTAACCTCTTGTTTGTGTGACCTAGGGCTAGTTAGATGTGTTTAAATTGATCATAATAAAATAAAATTACATATCCAAGAACTACCACCACTTCGTACTTACTGAGCATACGAAATACCCGGTATTCTACCGTTATTTGGGCATAATAAAATCATAGAATGGTATTTACTAGTCGGAGTCACTAAAGGCACAAACACAATTCACTAAACTACACAAAAACTAGAAATCCATAAATATTAAACACCCACAATAGCAGAGAAAACAACAAAAAATCATATGTGTGAAGTTAGCAATGTTTATCAGCACCATTTATTCAGCGGCGACCACAGGCCTCTTATTTGTTTTAAGAGGCCTGTGAGTGGCGGCGACGAATTTTTTGGGGTACGTGTCAATTCCGCCTGTAGCGCTTGTAAACGAATTTTAACTTTTTTAGAGGCGAAGATTGAAATTCCACTATTCGGATTTATCGTCTTTAGTAAACTACCCCAAAGGGGTAGAATTTCAATCTTCGGCACTAAAAAAATTAAAATTCGTTTACAAACGCTACTTTTCGAAGTTTTTATCCTGTAACTTTTTTCTTCCGGTTTTTTGAAAATTCGTATATAGCAGGTTACCCCTTTGGGGTAGTTTACTAAAGACGATAAATCCGAATGGTGGAATTTTAATCTTCGCCACTTAAAAAAATAAAATTCGTTTACGAACGCTACAGGCGGAATAGACACGTACCCCAAAAAAAATTCGTTGCTTCATAAACGTTGCTGATAAACTTCACACATATCAAGAAATCCACAGAGAAAACGTAAAACACAACAACAAAAATGGCGCCGAGCCGGTCCTGGAGTGCATTTTGAAGATGTCGCTAAACAAGGAATATCAGGGTTGAAAAAAAAACATGTATTTTTTAATTTTATACAAAACACATGTTTTTTTTCTTTTAAACGTTTTTTTTTTTGTTTTAAACATGTTTTTGTTTTGTTTTTAAATTTTATGTTTTGAACAAATAAAACTTAGAAAAAAACATTGTTTAAATCATATTTTTTCAAACATATTATTAATTGAAAATGTTTGATCTATTATTCTACTAAATAATAGATACCTTGTACTAAACTGTCGCGATCAGCTGTTACGAACTACGTCGCGCCATCGCCGTGAGGTTGTGCCGGTGAATCCCCGAAATCTTGGTACTGAGGGTTACCCCAAAAATGATTTTTACTACGTAATTATTATTGTGATAGGTAATACAATTTTACCCTCATAATGTCTTAAAGACATATTATCGCACCTTTAAAATTAAAGTGACACAATCCAAAAAATAGAGTTTTGTAGAAAACAGGAAAAACTGTAAAATACATTGGAGCCCTCTAACTGTTTTGTCTCCGAAGCCCAAGTAATAAATTAAATTAAATGTTAAATGTGGGGAAACATTAGCTAAATGGTTTTACTAGAAGACAATTATTTAAATTTGATATTAAAACCTACCCTTAATAGTAAAAAAAATAAAAATAAAAACCAACTTAGATCTTTTTACTGCCAAATTTTTTTTAACAACGAACGAATTATTTGGAGTTATGCCATTTTAAAATTAAAATTGTCGTTGTACTCAGGGATGTCATTTTAGAATAAGTTATTTTTTTATTAAAGACCAGTTACTTTTTTGTAAAATGTTTGGAATCAAGTCAGTTTAGACTTAAAGCAGTGTCAATGATCCTCTTTAGTATTAAAAAGACGCGCGAATACCGTTAATATGAAAAAGGCATAAATAGGTTCCTCTAATTGGGGAGAAGCGATTTGGTATTAGGTCCAGCGGCAGCTGATAGAGGGCGGTATTTAGTGCCATTTTATGATTAAACCTAGAAATATACAATTTTCGAGTTGTGTCACTTTACTTTTAAAGGTGCGTTATGTTCGATAAGTTTTTAAAAATTTTTTAAATAATCTTCGACACCTTTTTAGAAAGGTTTTTCTTCTTCCCCATTTTATTTGGTTGGTTTGCACCCTCTTTAATAACGTTTTCAAATACTCAGTATGGTTTAGCCATTATCAATTTTTTTTATATCATGTTTTACACTTCAATTTTTAAGTCTATAAAAGCTCCATTAAGGTTCTAATTTTCTCTTTTGCATAACATAAGCATAAAATAAAAAAAATGTCTTGAGTAATAGATGTGTTTTGGACTTCCATTGCCTTTAGTTTTTCATATCACAACGTTTCAACTGGTAAGTATCTCCAGTCGTCTTCAGGTGAATACTAAACAAGTTACAAAGCTACGAGCCTATTTATACTACCTAGGGGGGGGGGGGGGGGGGCGGAGCTAGTGACGAATTCGGGTGCAGTCGTGAGTCATCTGCTTACGTCACCATGATTATTCATCTGCTGACGTCATCCGCTTACGTCATCACGTTTGCATCACTACTTATCAAAAAGAAAAACTATCGTAATTGTTTGTATTTAATGAATTATTATAAGTTTTTTTCATCTCTACTGATAATTTAGGAAACGTGGAGATTGTACCGGGTGGTCAACAAAGAATGGCCGCCGGCTATATCTCAGAAACTACTAAACATAGAAACTTGGGGAAAAAAAAATTATGATTAAAGCGGTCATGAGAAAATTCTGGAAATTACTCTCAAGTTCCTCATTTCGCCGCAAGGGGGCACAATTGAAAATATTTTTTTTTTAATTTTAAATTTCTCTGAAAATTCCCATATTAAGGTATAACTCTGATTACATCATTGGAAAGTTTAGACAATTCTGCATCATTTTGGTTTAAGGCTCGTTGGCGTACCGATCTTAATAAGAGTGGGGGAAGCTATTGAAAGTGAAAACATTAAAATCGCTGTAACTTCTAAACGACTTATCCGATTTTACTAAATTTAAGCTTGTTTGGAAGGGAAAGGTAAGTACCTTCAATCGTCGTTTCGAATGATACACAATAATTTCTAATAAAATTGCTAGAGGGCGCAATTTGTAATAATAACAGTTTTTTTGATTTTATCCCGAAAATTCAAATCATACAGTATACTTATAACATCATAATCGGAAAGTAGATGAAATTTACAAGAAAAGATGTGAAAACCGCAGTTTGATATCTTTGATCGTTTCAGAGTTATTGCCAAAACAATAATTTTTAATACAAATTGCGCCCTCTAGCAATTTTATTAGAAACGATTGTGTACCATTGGATATGACAATTAAAGGTACTTATCTTTTTCTTTCAAACAAGCTTAAATTTAGGAAAATCGGATAAGTCGTTTAGAAGTTACAGCGATTTTAATATTTACACATTCAATAGCTTATCCCACTCTTATCAAGTGAAAGTAGTGATGCAAACGTGATGACGTAAGCGGATGACGTCAGCAGATGAATAATCATGGTGACGTAAGCAGATGACTCACGACTGCACCCGAATTCGTCACTAGCTCGGCCCCCCCCCCCCCCCCTAGGTAGTATAAATAGGCTCGTAGCTTTGTAACTTGTTTAGTATTCACCTGAAGACGACTGGAGATACTTACCAGTTGAAACGTTGTGATATGAAAAACTAAAGGCAATGGAAGTCCAAAACACATCTATAACTCAAGATACATCATTGTCTACAACCTTCAAACAAAAAAATGTCTGTCTCCTGACGTGAACGTTTCTACGTTGAAAACATGTAGAGACCTTTTAAACTAAGAAATTTTATTCTTTTAAATTTTGTGGAGGAAGACTTTGTGTTTTTCTTTCCTTTTAATACTTTCAACTCCACTTTAAGTATGGACTATTTCTTTAAATATTATGTATGTTAAAAAGTTTGTTAATGTATTTGAGAATTTTTCCTAATTTTATTCATTATACAGTGTCACCTGTAAAGTCCGCATCATATGGGATTTTTTTTTATTAATAGCTTTATTCAAAAGTTGACTTTGGCATCAAGTTCTGCTTCGATCGAGATGAAAATTAAGCATAAAAATAGTAGTCACGTGATTCGCATTATCTGTGCAATTTTAATTTTTTTTAAAAAATAATTCAAAAGTGGGATTATTTCTGAAAATATCGAAAAAAGTTATTAGAAAACATTTTTTTAAATGCAGTTTCTAGTCGACATGCAAAATTTCAGCTGGATAAGATAATTTCGATTTTTTACACCTATATTTTGTAAATTGCACCACTTTTGCAAAATAAGACTCAACGCAACCTACATAAAACTTCTTAGTTTTGACAATGCTTATTTTCAGATACATTTTCTTTAAAGTAGCGTTATATTAAATGTGTGTTTTTCTACAAAATCAAAATTGGGCTATTAAAATTTGGTCGCATGTGATGCAAAGTTGTTTTTTTTTTTATCCTGTATAAGGTAACTTCATAAAATACGTATTTTTGAAAACGCAGATAGTGTCTGAAAGTAAAAAATTAAAATAAAACAAAGGGGTTTTAAATTAAATCGTTGATAATAGATAAACTTTACGTTAAGTTAAGCTAAAATTTATTTTCTACAACATAAACTGATGACACTGTGTTATTTTTGTCTTATTATTAAGGTGTATTACTTTCAGACACAAACTACGTTTTCAAAAATACTTATTTTATGAAGTTACCTTATACAGGGTCAAAAACAAATGAAGTTTGCATCACATGCGACCAAATTTTAATAGCCCAATTTTGATTTTGTAGAAAAACACACATTTAATATAACGCTACTTTAAAGAAAATGTATCTGAAATAAAGCATTGTCAAAACTAAGAAGTTTTAGGTAGGTTGCGTCGAGTCTTATTTTGCAACAGTGGTGCAATTTACAAAATATAGGTAAAAAATCAAAATTATCCTATGCAGCTGAAATTTTGCACGGGGGCTAGAAACTGCATTTAATAAAACTTTTTCTAATAACTTTTTTCGATATTTTCAGAAATAGCCCCCCTTTGGAATTATTTTTTGAAAAAAATTAAAATTTGACAGATAATACGAATCACATGACTACTATTTTTTTGCTTAATTTTCATCTCGATCGAAGCAGAACTTGATGCCAAGATCAAATTTCGAATAAAGCTATTAATAAAAAAAAATTACGTATGATGCGGACTTTACTGGTGACACTGTATTAATAAAGAAAAATGAAAAAAAAAACGCTTGTTTAATTTAAGTGTTTTAAACATGTTTTAAACTGTTTTAAACCTAGGCAAATGTTTAAAACATGTTTAAAACAGATGATTAAAACAAAACAACCCTGAGGAAAATCAAATAACAAGAGGGCTGTGCGCATGCGCATCCCTGTAGGGCGACAAGGCGCATGTCTGGCGAGCCATGCGTATAAACGCTTTTTTTACCCACAAAACTTAACTTTTGTTTGCGCACGAGATAAGCTGTACGGATCTAAAGGTAAATGTCTATGAATTTGACTAATTTAATTGCATCGCATGTACTTGCATACGCCTAATTTAAACGGGCTTTTTAAAATAATATGGGAACCTATTAAATGTTCTGTTGGGTAGCATGTATGTTACCCTCTGCTTTATTTCGATAGCGAATTTATAACAAATGAAAAAGAGAGTACCTGCTAGTATTTTATAAATCCAGCTTTTACTTGACTGTCTGTTTTTATTCGTAGGAAAGGAAGTTACCCAAAAACACAAGGAACTCAGATTAATTCAAAGTAGAGATGATATTTTAAATCCTGTGGTGGTATATAAAGCTACTGTTATTGGAGAATGTTCTAATTGATTATAATATTCATTATATCAATTTAGTTAAAGTAGTTATTGGTTAGGGAGCTAATACTGCAATTTTTTTAGTCAACAATGTTTCTGCGAAAACTTATTAGGTCAAATTTATAGTAATTGAAAATATGGTTTCAAAGAACGAAACCGATATCAGCTGATTACTGATGGCTAATCCAGTGGCATTATTTTATTCCGTCATTCATCTCAGCACCATAGTCAAAATTCTGCGTTCTGGTTGGTTGGATCGCAACGTCCGACTGAGTGCCGAGGTCGTAATCGGAAAAAGCTTACTTGCGCTTATACAAAATGGATTTTTTAGGAAATGATAACAATGAGCCTAATGAATAAAAATGTAGCGATTGCTTTTTCTTATAAAATCGAGGCAATTTCTTGAAAGCCAATGAATAAAAACTAAATTAATTGCTTTTGCGTTCAGCAATTGCTTTAAAGTGTAGGAATTACTTCTAGTCAATGCTTTTTCTTAAAAAATAGAAGCAATTGCAATTGTTTGCTTAAAATGTGTTGAATAAATTAAGGAATTGCTTTTTCTAGTGTAGCAATTGCTTTCAACTTTTTAAGGTAGGTCGACCCCTGCATCATTTGCTTGGTAGCAGTCAACTTTAGTTCTCCGCGGCATACACGTGCGTTGCTCTTAATTTGTGTCTTCAATTATGGCTGAATATATGAACGTCCGTAAGAAAAATCTACAGTGTACGTAAAAATTGCAGATATGATGATTTCAGAACGTTATATCGACGTGACTGCGAAAATGTTGAGTGGTTGCCAAATTATTTTTTGACTGATACTGGTCAAAGGCGAGGGGGTGCACTGTCGCCTTTAAATAAGATTAAAGTCTTTCTGCGGAAATTGTCGGATCCAGGCTTTCAAAATTCTGTAGGTGAAGAACTCGGTGTTCACCAAACTACTGTCTGTAAGACATACACTTCTGTAATGGATGCAGTTTTGGAGAAGGCCAATATTTTTATTAAATTGCTGAAGCTAAACGGTTGTGGTCAGAGAGATTTATTTATTTTCCTTCAATTTGTGAACGAATATCAATTGCTCGTCTTTAATTTCTTCATCACTTTCCTCATTTTCACTGAAATCTGCCCTATCACAAATATAAGTTTCCTATTTTCCACAAAAAGGTAACAGATTACTATTGTACTAAATAAATAGACCAACGTTGTTGTATTTACGTCAACTCTTTTGCAAATTAGGCACCAAACTGAATATGAAATCTATAATCGGAACTAGTGTTGAATAAGCATTTGCTACAGAGGTGTAAGAAAAACAGCAACTGCTTCAAAATTTTATTCATATCCAGATCTAGCAATTGCTTTTACTTATAGCATTTGCTAGTCAAGCAATAATTGCTTCTACTGAAAAGTAATTGCTTAATTTTTATTTATTAGGCTCATTGACATACACATATTTCCTTGTCATTAATTATCAAAAGTAAGATTGTAAGAGCTTCTAGATGTCACATCCGACGACGATCTCAGCACTCAGCCTGATGATGCGGCTTGATTAATCAGAACATTTTGACTCTATAGTTTCGAGATTAATGATGAATGTAAAACAAATTAATGACAATAAGATGTATATGGGTGTGAAATAAAAACTCAGTTTACTGCGTGTGCTAATTTTTCAGTTATTTAAATTAATTTGCTAATGAACCAAAGTCATATTTGTTCATGTTATCATGCTTATTTCTTGCAAAGGGCAAGTTTTTACGGTAAAGGAATTGATGCTCAGTATAGCCGGATACCAGAGGTACCTAAATATATTTATCATAATGAATAGAAATGAATTAGAAAGAGCCAAAGCACGTATGCAGGTGAAATGCTCTTGCTTTAAAAACCTGCCGATACTTAGATAAAGGTTATGAAAAACGCATGGGATGTTTTACCAAATAAGGGATATTTTGACCGATTTCAGAATAATATCAGATTTTACATTCCAGAAAAGCAGTATTAATATTTTTAACCTTTATTAGTTCTAGTTAGCTAAATGTCTATCATATTATTAGTAACAACGACAATAATGGCCTATTGCTGTAGATTTATTATTGTTAAACGAATAACATCAATAAGAAAAGAGCGAGCATTTTGTTTATATGTTAAATTTTTTTTATCTCGTGTGGATGTTTTTTCTGTTATAAATACCGTGCGAGCAAAAATTATTTGCATCAAAGAGGGCTTGGATTAAAAAACGTAGGGCTTGGTTTAGATCACAATGATATGGGAATGATATATGTAACCTTCTAGGTTAAAATTTTGTCAAATTCATATTATGACATGATATGGCAAACTAATGAGTAATAAAATAAGTAGACAAATACAAATTTATTTTTGTTGTTTACAAAATTAACAAAGTAAGAATATACAGAAAGAAAAAGAAAAATAATTACATAAATTGGTCACCGCCATGCTCCAAGCATAAATTCACACGTCTCTTCATATTTTTGAAAGTGTTGACCAGCATCTCTGGAGAAATGTTACCACATTCTTGGATAATCCTTTCTTGTAATTGTTCTAAATTTCCAACTGGTGTTTTAAAAATAGTGTTTTTTAAATGAGGAATAGTCTTAAGAATAATCCTGCATGTTTCATAAGATCTTCCCGCTTGTTGGGACAGGCGTCTTATACAATTTGTTGGCGTATTTTGCATTATTTCACCATTCATTTATTTCCAATAAATTTTGGGTAAACCATTGAGATTAATTCCTGCGTCTTTCAAAATCTGCGGCTTGTATTTCTTGGAATACTTGCACTTTATAAGGAAATAAATTTAGCTGCTTCTTAAGAATAGTCCTGCATGTTCCATAAGATCTTTCCACTTCTTCCAATTATACAATTTGTTGGCGTATTTTGCATTATTTCACGAACGTTTGCAACAAGTTCTTCTGTTCTTACCGATGGTCTTCCTGCTCCTTTTTTGTGTTGTATAGAACCTGTTTCCCTAAACACAGCCACGGTTCTTTTCAGGCAATGATAAAAATCCCCAGTAATAAAACCAACGTTAGGAAAATGTTCGTGAAAATCGTCCATGCACAAACCCGGATTGTATTGCCACTCACAATTTACTCTAACCCCGTTTCGAAAATACGCTTCAACCGCATGAATGTTTTGTGCTGTTCCGTAAAGCTCATTGTGTGAATTGTTCAAGAAATTGAAAAAATTAGCGATGAATCAAATTACTTATAACGACTGTCAAAGATGACGGAATAACTGATTGATTGTTAATTCAGATAGTTACTGACACCCAACAGGTATTAAGCTCTACGGCTACGCATTACGTCCTTAGATGCAAGGCCCTCTTTGATGCAAATAATTTTTGCTCGCCCGGTAAAATAGTTTTTCTACAATGGCTATGAAGTGATAAAAAAAAAAAAAAGCTCAAATCGAAACTACCATTGCACACGGCTGGTATGTGCAAACATTTTACCATAGCAACGAATGCTTGCAACAATTAAAATCCGATATTTTTTACGTTTTGCTGACCTGAAAGTCAAGTTCTAAGTTATAACTATGAAGGGCTTTAGGTTAGGAGTCCGATCGCAATACATTGGTTTCGGGCAAAGTTTTGGATCGGTAAAGCAGCTTTAAAAATGGCCGTCAGGGGCGCATGTGTTCCTTTAAATCTGTAAAATGCATGGGTTCTTATGGGATAATCAACTGTTTTATTGCATTTAGTTAACTAAAACCCTCTACAGGCTGAGATATGTATATATTATATCTAATAAAGCTTATTTTATTAATTATTGGATAAAAATACCGCTGACGTCTATCAAAACCTGTAAAAAGTCAAACACTTGACGATCACTGCGCCGCGACCGGGAAACAGCGAACTAACTACTAAACAGGGACGTAAATTTAAAGAACAGCCATTTTCGATCGGACTCCTTCCTAAAGCCCTCCATAGTTATAACTTATAACATAACAGGTACTTAAATTTTCTATTTTCTAACATTGTAGAAAAAGTATAGTGTACAATATGTTTGAAAATACATTTTCACACTCGTTCGTCTCGTCTCACTTGTATAAAAAAGGCCATTTATAAAACTTGTATAATAAAATTAATACTAGGGTTTATCGTTGCAAATAATACTGCTCTTAACACATACAATTTTTAGAACCTTAGTCCTGCAAGTGATTATTTATATTATACACCTGTGGAATTTCAACATTCATATTTCATGTTCCGTAAAATTGCTGGATTAGTACTCATATTTTTTTTATTTTGTGACCTGCGTATGTCAGGATTGTGCTCACCATCAATCTCTGGGGCTACTATAACTCCTTAGTTCGATAAGAAAACAATGTAAGAAGAATTATGAAAATTCCTAAACTTTTTTTAAGGACCCATACATTTCTAGCGGGTATATTATGTACGGAGGTAGTTTCATTACTATCAGAAGATGTAATAGTTACGACTAACTTTATCTCGAGACAGGAATGAAACTTTTCACCGAAGTTTTTGTACACTATTTTATTTACAACCATTTATTTTTGTGATAAAAATCGGGGAAATTTAGTTATTGGCACATTTTGGCGTTTTCAAAAAATTACAATACTTAATTAAAAAATTAAGAAGTTTACTACCGATTTTTAAAAACATTAAAAAAATTTCAAATGTAAGACATATGGAAACATTATATTACGCGTTAGTTAAAACACATTTAAATTACGGAATTTTAGGTTGGGGAGGAATAAATAGAACTTTAAAAAATTAGAAATATTACAAAAAAGGTTTCTAAAAATTATATTCAACCACGTTTTAAAAAATACTTATTTTATGAAGTTACCTTATACAGGGTCAAAAACAAATAAACTTTGCATCACATGCGACCAAATTTTAATAGCCCAATTTTAATTTTGTAGAAAAACACACATTTAATATGGCGCTACTTTAAAGAAAATATATCTGAAATAAAGCCTTGCCAAAACTGAGAAGTTTTATGTAGGTTGCGTTGAGTCTTATTTTTCAAAAGTGGTGCAATTTATAAAATATAGGTAAAAATCAAAATTATCTTATGCAGCTGAAATTTTGCATGTGGGCTAGGAACTGCATTTAAAAAAAACTTTTTCTAATAACTTTTCGATATTTTCATAAATAACCCCACTTTTGAATTATTTTTTGGAAAAAATTAAAATTTGACAGATAATGCGAATCACGTGACTACTATTTTTTTGCTTAATTTTCATCTCGATTGAAGCAGAACTTGATGCCAAAGTCAAATTTTGAATAAAGCTATTAATTAAAAAAATTCCATATGATGCGGACTTTATGGTGACACTGTAAGTAATATTTTTTACTTAAAAATTATAAATTAATAATTTTATTATAGATATATATTTCTTCAATAAAAACTGCGTTTATACTATGAATTAACATTTTTATTTTAAAACTTAATTTTTAATGCATATTTATAATTTATGATTTTACATACTAAAACGAAAAATAAGATTTGCCCCTAACAAGCTCAGCTTCAGGGGATTGAAGAATAAGTTTCTAAAAGACAACATAAACATATTTATTATATTATTAAATTTTAAATAAACTTATTATTATTATCTACATAAATACACTTACTCAGTTCATTTTATTGTGCCGTCGGATCCATAGTGAGTTTTTTGTGTCACACGTTTTGCAATTGGTACATAGAAAAATAATATAAACGCACTTTGGCCTGTGAGTTTGTCTATGTACTACTACATACGGAGAGGGAATACAGTGAGATGGAAATGTGAATCACCCTCGAACAGACGTTGGCAACGTTGAGTCTTGATCGATCTCTTTTTAACTGACGCCAAGTCCATTTTGTATTAATTTCTTTACATTAAAAGCCGCCCTATAAGGTCAGGCTTACTAGTACTGTATATGGTTATAAATAAAATTCTTATCTGCAAAGGAGGACAACTAGTAGTCAGAAAGATTGATGGTTACCAAATTTTGACATTTTTATATCAAAACAGGAATATCGTCGGTTTTTCTATGCCCTATGGAAGGTGATGGAATACTCTTAAATAGTTGTTATATAAAGTATAGTAAACGACACACGTATAAGAAGGGCGATATAAAAAGTTTACATTCTCGTTAAGGGGCCATCATCGCTGTAGGATTTATTCTGCCTGGGCCATTTTTTAAATATATATTAATTAAAGTTTACAATAAATTTAAAATAGATTATAAGCCTATCCAACTAGTCAAATATTAATGAATTTTACTCAAAATCGAATTTATTTAAAAATATATTTTTTATATGAAGACATACTGAATTTATGTTTGTATATTTACTTTTGCTATTACCAACGCAAAGATAAATAAGCCAAAAATAGTTGCAGGCGCTCTCTGTCACTGACAAAAGATTACCAGTTTTTTTTTTTAACTAAACTATCATAAATTTGGAGAGTTTTTGCTTTCATTTCGTTGCACGTGGGCTAGAAACTACATCAAAAAAACTTTTTCTAATAACTTTTTTCGATATCTTCAGAAATAACCCCAATTTTGAATTATTTTTTGGAAAAAATTAAAATTTGACAGATAATGCGAATCACGACTACTATTTTTTGCTTAATTTTCATCTCGATCGAAGCAGAATTTGATGCCAAAGTCAAATTTCGAATAAAGCTATTAATAAAAAAAATCCCATATGATGCGGACTTTACTGGTCACACTGTATATATATTTTAGTTAAATTTGAAATTAATCGTAGGTACCAATCACAGGCCTATAAAAAAATTAGAACGCTTAATAGGCTGTATAAATGGCACACTATAATATCCCTGTACTAATGGGGTTTTGGTTTTTATAGGTTGCCATAAACGAATTTGAGTTGGCAGCATCATTCCGACTGACTTTATCTTCGTAGCGATCAACGCGCGCTCACTTTGACAATACAGAGTTATGTTATTTGGGTTCGTTGATAGGTAAAAAAAAATAAAAATAGTTAACGGCATCAGTGGCTCCGTGGTTAACGCAGCCGTCGCCGAGAACTCTAGAACGAGAGTTTTGCCCGGTGGAGTGGAGTCGGAAATAAGAATTAATTACAAATGTCTAAAAATGCTTACCGGCAACACAATAGCACAAAAATGGATAAAAACGAATTAAAACGACAAATCAAAACACCAAAATTGAACAATGTCAACTAAAACCTTAAACATTAACTCGAATATTACTTTATAATTATATCTCTGTCTAACACGTTATATTCCGTTCAAGACGTATTGCGTGTTGCTACTCCTGAAAACCCCGGACCCGGTCTCTACGTCGCGCTTTACAACAGCAATGCCTGGCCTGCCCTGTGATCATATAAAGGTTCGTGTTGGTTAGCACCTGTATGTGTCTCTCTCTATCTTGCATTTAACCCGATACGAAGAAACGAAAGATATATGATTTAGAGACTTAATAATAGTTGCTTTTACTTATGTTTGGAATTGAATTTTAATAATTTCTGGTGTGAAATCCTAGTAACTTTTTGCCTTAATTTATTTGTGATTGGAGAGCGCTGACATGGATTATCCGCCGCCATCTTGCAGGTTTACTGGCTCAATCGACTTTAGCCCTTGGAGGGTGCTTCTAATGACTGAGGATCGTGGTTCGGAGCCCACGTTAAACCGTAGATCCGCTCGGGAATGGCCCTGGCAGCGAACGAAGAGGAAAAAATCTTTAAATAGGTTCTAATTTAGAATGTCAGTGGCGGCTTTCGAGGGTGGGCCGGGCCTACCTAATAATTTTGGAAATACTACAATATACTCCCAATTTTATTGAATAATGGTGTCCATGCACATCTCTTCTAATCGAAATCGTTTAATATAAGAACGCCCGCAAGGATTACTCGGTAATAAATATTCAGAAAGCACCCAGTCGTCTAAAGGTGGCTACACACGATCCGGCAGATCTATCAGTTAAAACCGAGCAGTGACGTGTGTATGCTTCGGTACGCCTGTCAGTTAGGACTGTTCAGGCGACCAGATAAAATTCAAAAATACGTTCGTCCATCCGTCAAATTTGACGAGGCCGCAGGTGTACCTGAATGTGATCAGGTCGTCAGGCCCTGCAGTTAAGGCAAGTTCTGAATGCATTTAAGAGTACCGTCAAACGGGGTGATTTCGGTCACTTGGGGTGACTTCGGGACACCAGGTAAATCTTCTGAATATGTGTTACTAGCGGCAACACTGTGCGTGTCATCCCAAAAACGGTCGGTGCACATGTTGGCAACTCGGTAGCCGTCTGATGTCTGCCGGGTGAAGATCATTAGTCAAGAGGAGTTTTTCGTGATTTTATTATCGGACATAATTTGTTGGTTATGAAAATAGTAAAAAAATTTTAAGAATGCTACTTTGTTCTATTTTTATAAAAAATGATAAGATAAAATGGTGTTTTTTTATACAAAATAACGTTTTCGTCGTCGTAGATTGCTAAAAAAGCGAAAGTTGTGTCCGAAGTCTCCCCTGGACAACATTGAAATCGGTTTTACCTAGTTTTAATATCGCTGTCCGAAGTCACCCCACTCGCTGGGGTGACTTCGGACACTCTTTAATAAAAAAAACTAAAGCAAGTATGAAAAATTTAAAATAGTCAAAATGTTATCGAGTTTAGAAGTATCTTAGCCGAAAATTTGAGAGTATTTACTTGCTTGGTTTGTCTTCTGTGATCAAGAGTTGTAAAACCCGGCCGAAGTCACCCCGTTTGACAGTACCTATTTAATTCCAAATTTTTTTTACTTTTATCTATTTCATGTTTTCTACCGGACTTTTCAAGTTTTTAGGGCTTATTACCAGTACTTACTATATTTTCTTTGCTTCTTACGATTAAATGTATATAAACTTCAAATACGAAAACTGGTAAAAATAACTTATTGCTTCTATATGACAGTTGATGAATGTATTTTAAAATAATATATTTGATGCAATTTTTGTTAACTATGTTTACTCTTTTCTTGACTAATTATCTTTTTTTACGATATTCGGACATATGTAAATTGCAAAATTTTGACGCAGGTAAGTATACGATTTTCAAAATTTTATACGTCGTACCGTCGGATAACGAGTGCATGAGAATAATTCACCTAGTCTAGTAACATAGTCTCCATCTCTGATATACACACAGAAATATTATAGCTCTTCCTGTCTGCAATATTGTGCGATACATTTTGCTTTTAAGGATTCTCGTCGACAACGGCCCAATAGAGTGATAAATAATAATAATAATAATGGACTTTTATTGGATACACAGTGTATAATTAGATACAGCAAGGCAAAGTTTAGCAGAGACCAGGGGAATCTGCTATTCTTACACTTAACCTTTAAATAATAATACATAACAAATTAATATAGAAGTATAAAAACTCGATCATAATGTGTCTAACCATACTATTAGAAGCGCACATATACATACATCCATAATATACAATCCTAATGTGCAAGTACATACAATAATTGTTAACAAAAAAAAAACACGATTCAATCGAAGTTACTTAAAATTAGGACTGAGTAGCTCACTCTTTAATTTCCTTTTGAACAATACAGCACTTAAATTGTTTGGAAAAAAGTGAGCTTATTATAGACTCGCGGAACAATACCAAAAGACAAAGACAAACCAGTCCCATGTCTAGGAATATGAAACGAAAAGCGAGACCTAACTTTACCAGAGTGGTAATCCTGCCTCCTTGAAAGTCTGTAGACAATTATTAGTAAATAAGATAAAGCGAACCATTTCACTTTATTATTTGGTGTACAAACGTTAAGAAAAGCATTTTCCTCCTATTCTCCATATTAAGCCAATTAAGTCGTGCTATGAATGGTGGAATATGATCAAATTTCCTAAGGCCAAAAATATATCTACAGCAAGCATTCTAAACTTTTTGTATACAATACTTATTTAAAACGTTCAAATAGTTGCCGTACACAACAGCACCATAATTGAATAAGGACAACACCAAAGTATCACACAACAATTTTCCGAGCTTTACATCGAAACAATGCCTCTTTGCATATAGGTGCTTTAGGGATAGATATGCACGCGGAAGCAGACTATTTATATTCTGTGTAAACTGCAGTTTCTGATCCAACCCCAATCACAGACCAGATTAGTCCCAATGAACTTCGGCAAATTTACATGGGTATATATGTATCTTTTTTAAGCCACTCTACACCACATTTTCCGTTTTTTTTTTATCCAAAGCGATTACTGGTCTAAAAAGCGCTAGAGCATCATCTTCATTAATTATTATAGATGTCATGGCGGGCTGAGACTGAGAGGTTTGGTAGATTTACCTGAACGTGTGTAGGGTTGACAGTCCATTAGTCGGGCTGTTCAGTATCGAATGACAGACCTATCGGATCGTGTGTAGCTATCTTTAGCGCCGTAGATACAGCGCGTGCCTTTAGTCAGCCGATTTAACGTTAATTCATCTACGTCGTCACAGAATATATGGCTACGCAGGCAATATATTCTGAGGTAGTAGTCTGGCATGTGGAATATGGTTCGCGGTTACTTTTTTTTAAGTTTTTTTCACAATAACGCTAGTGACCGAAGAAAAATGAGTTAGCTCATAAATTTATATCATAAAATAAAGATTTGTATATATTTAAAAAAATCCTGTTTTATTGAAAAACTAATTTGTAAGTAGAATAAGAAAAGGGAATAGCTTTATGTAGATGTATTAATTTTAGATGTAGGTATACGAAAACAAGGTAAACTGTCTTCCATTGTAACAATTATGCTTTTTCATACTCTCACTTTTTATTAGTCTATTGATTAAGTGACCGTAAAAATAAACATTATACCAATTAATTGTTATTATTTATTTATATTAAAATTACATTGTTCGACCAAAAAGGGATGTGTTTTTTTTTAGAGATAACCTTAAATTTTATACTTACCTATTGACGGTTCACTTTTAAGAAATACGATATCTTATTAGATCAGCGTGCCTAGGCGTCTTTGATTATTAAAATACTGATAAAAATTAGGCCTATTTTAACTATTAACTACGTATTCAAAGTGTCAGTATTAAACTTTATCTTGAGTGATAAAACACTAAATTGTAAATTTAATGTAAAAAAAGGTAAATTTAAAAAAATTAATATCAGGCCCCATAAAATGCCTTTCAAAGATTAGGAAGCTTTGGGAAAAACAAACAAAAAAGCAGAATTTTATCATTTTTTAAATTTATTTAAATGAGATGTCAAATAAATGTTTTCCTTGATGTTAATATTTTGTCGATGATATTAGGAAAGTCATTATTTATATTGAAAAATAATCAAAATGCTTTTTACCAATAAATAGGCATTTGATTGGTTTATTTCAAAAGTTTAAGAAAGGCTACCGTTGCTTCCAGGCATACCTTTGGCAGTACGACATGACAGATGTTTGGCCCATTTTGCTATCAATTAGTTGCTTATTATTTGACCAGTTGTCTTGGCTGAGCTAACTAAAAGAAATTTCTTGACTAAATTGCAAATAAAACAACCATTGACAAGTTGACAGTGTTGACACATAAATCAGCCAAAAGGAACGATCTCAGTCACAAATCTGGTAACCTTAGCGTAGGTAAGGGGGGAGGAAATTTGACTGAGATAATCTGACTTACTTGGTCAAATAAAACGGCAAGGTAGTCAGTTTAGGTCAGCTCAGCCAAGACAAGTGGTCAAATAATAAGCAACTAATGTTCGACAATACTTAGAACACACTTTTCCTGACAGATGGATCGGTCGTGGAAGTATATTTCCATGATCATCAAGATCTCCAGACTTAACTTATTTAGATTTTTATTTATGGGGTCGAAATAAAGATATTGTTTTTGCCACCGTCTGCCAAGTAGTAGGTTCTCTACTCGGCAAAACATGATCGAATGAATCAGAGGCGCCATGAGA
The DNA here is from genome assembly GCA_963969555.1 of Polydrusus pterygomalis. Taxonomy (NCBI): domain Eukaryota; kingdom Metazoa; phylum Arthropoda; class Insecta; order Coleoptera; family Curculionidae; genus Polydrusus; species Polydrusus pterygomalis. The sequence continues at coordinate 71,416,239 of OZ018376.1, forward strand.
TGCAAAAGACGAGACTGCTTATTTCTCTACTCGAGAGAGACTAACAGTACTGTATCGAAAATGACGGAGGACAGTTCGAATATCCACGTCACCATTAAAGTTCATTTTTATTCATGTTTTCCGCAAATTAGATGTTTCCTGTTTTATTGTTTAATTTACCACTCGGATGCTAAAGGTTAATATTGACGCTTTGGATACGTAGAATTATTATCAGTTATTAGTTAAAAGAAGCTAATTGTTATCAGTATTTAAATAATCAAAGTCGCATAGGCACGCTTATCTATACTTCAAACTTTTGTCGTCAATTATCTTTGGTTAGAAACACGTTAGAGAGCTACTGGTTTGACTAACGCTTAAAGCTTTTAATTTCTATTTTTTTTTAAATAATCGTATTCTATTTTTTTTTTTTAAAGCACTTTATTTGTTTATCTGTCAGAAAACTCCCTCTAGCGGGAAAAGTAAGCGTTACGTAAGAATCAACCGAAGTTCAATGGATAGAGGAATATACAGTGACCGGCAGAAAGGGCGCAGCATATGGGAAAGATTTTTATCTTTAAGTTTAGAAAATTAATTTTATTTTAGATAGGTTCTGCATGTTCTCAAACCAAAATAACACCCATTAAATCCGGTAAAAGTCTTATGGTATACGAGGTAGGATCAAAAATTTGAAATTCCGCTAAGAGGAAAGTACTTTCATTTTAGAATATTTTTTTACTAAGACTTATTGTTTTAATTTCAAAGTTATACCCAAATTCCAAATTTCACTTATTTTGGACAAAAAAATGGATTTAATCGTGTTTTCTGAATAACCCTGTATAAAAATAAATGGCAACCGAACAGTACAAAAATAAGATTTTCTGCAGACTTTGTTAGAGAAACCCGTCGATCATAAGTCCGATTAGTTTGTTTTCATAATATTATGGCTTTTTAAAATAAAAATATTAATTATTTTTGCTGCACATCGTATTTTATTTTCTGAGGGAACAAATTAATTTCATCTAACTGATATTTTTTTATTTACATTGACTTAAAGCATCTCCTAAATTATTTTTTTATACATTGAAGTATGCATAGAAAGTTTCCTTTTAATTTACAGAGAAAAAAATTTTAATTAAAAATATATTATTGATCATTATTTTGCGTGACAAATAAAATTCGTTCAAAATATATTTTTAATTTAAATTTTTTTCTCTATAATTAATTTTCTAAACTTAAAGATAAAAAAAAACTTTACCATATTATGCTGCGCACTTTCTGCCGGTCACTGTATAAATATTAATAAACTCTATCGAATAAGACCAGATTTGTTAAAATCTATATAGCCCAAACGAAGTAACCAATTTTTATCCAAAGCAAATTTCGATATTCGCCCACCATTTTGTTTTAGAAGATAGAGTAAACGAAAATAGTGTAGATATCGTAAACGTTGGTTACTCTAAATTAGCAATCAGCTCTCTTGATATCCTAATCCATGCATCTGTTGCAACATTTCTACTAGAAAAACTACTTGAATCTGTTTGTCTTTTTATTTAAATACATAACTACATTATGTTACAAAAATAATTTATTAAATTATAAAGATTTCCTAAAATATAACTAAAATGTATAAATATTACATAATATTGTAGGATCTCATTGATATTAAAAATAAAGATACAGATGCGACAAACTATGAATCTAAATAATTCAGAATATATTATTTTGAATCAGGAAAGAAAAAAAAATTGAATATAATATGTAAAATAAAAATAAATTAGGATTTCATAAACATTAATACGCATTGTAAAAAGTAAGCACTGAGCTTGTTCTACATGGTTCTTCAACGTCTTTTTTAAATTTAATTCGTTTTAAACTATGTATGTGAACAAATATGTCGAATGGATTTAATTTCCTTACTTTTGGAAAAATAAATCAATCGTATCGGTGGAGAAAGATCCCGAATAAGTTACCGGTTTGACAGCTGGACTTTTCAAACTTTTGACTCTTAATTTTTGGATGAGCAATAGGTTCCTCGTTACATACCGGGTGAACGATCATTGTAACTGTGGGATATAAAAAAATAAAGGCAAAATTCCAAAAGTATATTTCTTTGCTCCACCCACATTCGGAATCGATGCGGTGATTCGAATAATTCTTTTAGATTAAAAATACACCATAAATGGAGTTTTAAAATATTTAGGTAAATTATTTTACAAAAATAAGTAAAATTTAGTTAATAATTACAAAATAAAGACAATGGAACATACAACTTAAAATGTTAATACTTACTAGTATCCAAGCATTTACCAAAAAAAAATTGTACTGGATTTAATGAATTTTTTCTAAGTTACGAATTCACACTGTACAGGGTAATCCAAGCAGGACTGAACAGAAGTCTATTTTTTGAGTTTCCCTGTATTTTTTTTAAAACCAATATAGCCATTTGGTTTATGTTATACCGTAATATCTCAAATAAAAACCAAATTGGCTTAAAACAAAGGAAAGGTGGCGTAAAGATGTAATTTTTTTAATGGAATACCCTATATATTTTTAATTTTTATTAAAGGTCTTTCTTTCCTGATTTCATAAATATATAGTTTGTCTATATTTAAGTATGTGAGATTAATGCCTTGGAAAAAAGGCACCGTAATGGCGATGCATCAAAATAACGTCACGGGCGTGTCGATGTAATGCCTTGAAAAACAAAACCATGTAAATAATAATTATATGTCAGAGTCTAAAGTTTTTCTAATATGTGTATAACAATGATAAAAACACTTATATTACAAATTTAACTGCAGTTTATAAAAACTATAGACTTTGACATATTAATCATATTTACTTGCTTTTTATTTTGTTTTTCAATGCATTCTAGACATATCAAACAGTGGCGGCTCATAATGAAGGGCTCTGGGGCGCCGCCCTCCCTGCAATTATTTCATACAGAATCCATATTTTGCCTTAAAAACCAATAACGCAATGCATGTAAGCAATCAATTAAAATAACTCAAGCCAAACATAGCCTTACTCCCACGGGCAAGTTATACCGAATGAGCATTTTCAATTCGCACAGGCAAGCGCGGGCGGCCGATTATCTATCCCGCTTCAACGCGACTATTAAGTCGGTTGCCATGACTCCGAAGGCGTGACGTCACCTACACATCGCACGAGATGCACGGATGGGGCTCCAAATTTTCCGTCCAACAACAGCTGTTCGCGTTTCGTCGCGACGCGACCTGTCGATGCCGCTGATATTTTGTTTTGATTAATTTATTAGTTATGTTATAAAGTTGGAAAATTTCGTCTAATATGCAGCTTTAGCGATGCTGTCAATCGAAAAAGCGATGGTTCGGGACATTGATAATATTAATAACAAAGTCACCGAGAAGATTATTTCCGAAAAAAAAACGAAGATTTGACTTTCACTTTAAAAAATAATATTTGTTAGTGTTATCATTTGGTATGTTTAACAAAAATAAACGATTTCATTATAGTTATCCGCATTATTTAAAGCAACCCCCCCCCCCCCCCTGACTTGCTAGTCACGAGTCGCCACTGATATTAAAATTTTATGTTCCTCCGTGACGTTGATGCATCGCATTCTAGACGTAATAAACTCAAATAATATAACTTTTAAAAAATTTGATTGCTCGTATCTTGAAAACGGTTTGAGCTAATATAGACAAACTATATATTTATGAAATCAGGAAAGAAAGACCTTTCATAAAAATAAAAATATACAGGGTGTTCCTCAGTTACTTTGTTTTAAGACAAGTTATTTTTTAAATGGCAATTTTAGATTCTAAGGTAAAATATAAACCAAATGGCTATATTAATTTGAATGAAAATACAAGGAAACTCAAATAGGCTCCTCGATCTTCAGTACCAGTTGGATGACCCTGTACATGCTGTCTAATTACAACCTAATTAATTTTTTATCCCATGCTTGGTCTTACTAATATTCTATATTCAGGCAAAAACAAGCCCTAAAAAACTGGTTAAAAACCCCCCTCCCCCCGAACCTACTTTCTGGCTGCGCCGCTGCCTGTTCAATAGTTTAATTTTACATGTTCAATGTTAGAGGTCTCAATTTATCATTGAAGGTGAATTAATTCGATTTATTTTCCACAAAACGGTGCAGTATTTAAAAAAAAAACCCTTTTAGATTGCAAAAGAGTGAATAGTTTTTCATATTATTGAAAGTATAGGTAAAATTAAATAATAAAATTTTGCACGTACTTTCTATGTTCCAGAATCATATAGTTAACCGGGTATAAAAAATATAATTGCATATTGTGAGTTGCATGCAATTATAAAAAGGGTGTCGCTTTTCGTGTTTTATATCTTTAAAAAAAAAAAAAGGACGGCAAAAGTTTGAGAAATCAGGCGGTAAAAATCTAAGTCACTTCGCAAGCCGTCTTTATTAACTACTTAAAACAGTTTACTTGTTTATCCTTAAAAATACTAGAGGTTTTATACAGTGCACGTCAAGTCACTCCAAAACTTTGTTTATTTATGGCCGACAGAACTTGAACCTGAAGAAAAGAAATTAAATTATGCTTCTGTAGTAAGTAATATAATAGTTATAATAACACAAACGTCTATATATCGGCCGAGGACTTTGGCACCAGCCAATCAGAATACGTTGCTTCGGCGCGAGATTACGAAAGTTGTTCAAACCTTACGTTTACTATACTTAGAATTGCTGTAATGATGGGGTTTATAAGGTAAGTATTAAATATGAAGAAATATGTTTAAAGTTTCAGTTTAGCAAAAAAAGTATAAACGTGAGTATGTATCTAATGTACCAATAAGGTAACAAGATGCAAACTGAAATATTTGTATTTTAAAGTACCTACAGTGTCCGCAAGAAAGTCCGCATCAAATGGGATTTTTTTTTATGATTAGGTATAGGTAAAAATTGAAAAAGCAGTTAGTTTTTGCTTACCTAAAAACCAAAAATGACGTATACTGAAGCAGCTGCACGACTTGCGTTACCAGTCAAATTTGACATTTTTAATAAAATAGGTTCAAAAATGCCAGTATTTATCAAAATATCGAAAAACTTTATTCGAGAAAGTTGTTTATTTGGACATTTTTAGCCTCTGTACGAAATTTTGACAGTATAATACAATTTTTATTTTTTGTCAGGTTTTTGAAAATTTTGATCAACCCTTGTAGATTAACTTTTATACATCGATGTAAAACCATTTGCCTTTACTTCATTTGTAATCTTAATGCAATTTTGTGTAAAATTTTTGTTTCCAATTATTTATTTTGCTTCAAAAACTGAAATTGTTATTGATTAGTATGTAATGTTTGATGCAAAGTTTATCTAATTACATCAGTTTTACCAAAACCGACGTATCTCATTTTTCTTAAGTTAGTAAACAGATGTACAAAAAGAAAATATTAGGAAGCTTTCGTTGAAATTTTACTTAATTAATATTGGATCAAAAAGAATAAATATTAATCGCTCGAAACATTTTATTCAACAAAAATATAGTTTAATATAATTAATTTAATTTAATATTAATTTAGTAAAATTTCAACGAAAGCTTCCTAATATTTTCTTTTTGTACATCTGTTTACTAACTTAAGAAAAATGAGAAACGTCGGTTTTGGTAAAACTGATGTAATTAGATAAACTTTGCATCAAACATTACATACTGATCAATAACAATTTTAGTGTTTGAAGCAAAATAAATAATTGGAAACAAAAATTGTACACAAAATTGCATTAAGATTACAAATGAAGTAAAGGCAAATGGTTTTACATCGATGTATAAAAGTTAATCTACGAGGGTTGATCAAAATTTTCAAGAATCTGACAAAAAAAAAATAGTATTAGACTGTCAAAATTTCGTACAGAGGCTAAAAATGTCCAAATAAACAACTTTCTCGAATAAAGTTTTTCGATATTTTGATAAATAATGGCATTTTTGAACCTATTTTATTAAAAATGTCAAATTTGACAGGTAACGCAAGTCGTGCAGCTGCTTCAGTATACGTCATTTTTGGTTTTTAGGTAAGCAAAATCTAACTGCTTTTTTAATTTTTACCTATACCTAATAATAAAAAAAAATCCCATTTGATGCGAACTTTCTTGCGGACACTGTATATACCTACTTCACTTACTGCACTGACAGAAGTTTTATAACAATTATTTTAGATATTTTATTTTTTTCTTCAAATGATGGTTGTCCAATGACTGTATCATTTTGCTGTAGTTTCTTTTATGCAGAAAAAAACCTTAATTGGTTTTTCATTCATAGGTTCATTTTTTTTGAATTACATTTTTTTCGTGGTTGGTATAGCCCTCAGCGAATAGGAATTCGGAAAAAAAATTAGTGAGAAAAAGTGTACCTATCGGGGCTGGTTGTTAATGTTAAATTTTGTGACTTTTTTTTGTTACTTCTAACCTTACATTTTCGAATGTCATAAAACGACGCGTAAAATATGCTCGGTGTAAAATGGGTATAATATCTATCATCTTTCTGAAGATAAAATGGACAGGGATAGTCGAAGGTAATGCAGAAGAGCTTGTGGTTATCAGGACAAAAATATTTTTCAGTTAACGTTTGGTTGCTTAGTAAATGACATCCGTTTTGAAAAATATTTCTACAAAAGTGGCCAAGAAATATTGAATGAAACATTAAAGCGATCTTATAAAAACCCTGAATAACTTTTTTATTTTTAAGCTTTTTCTCAACTCTTCATAAAAAAATATGGAGCTAGGGGGCCAAACATCGCTATGAAAAAATATGTAATTTTGGTTTGGCTTAAGGTGGGATTAACGACGTCATTTTCTAGCTTTTAACTGTAAATTCGGTTTGCCAAACTATTGGCGATTCGCATGCGCACTGCAGTGCCGTTATGATCAGAGTAGTTATTTTTATGCTTTTGGCATAAGAAGAAGAAAGACCTCGAGAAAGACATACATATTCTGGAGCTGGTAGAGCAAGGCAGATGTTAGTTAACCGGTCAAAGTTTTGTTTACTTTCGTGTTTTGTGCAATTACGGAATCTTTCCTGTTAAAACAAACACATATTCTCTAGAATTCTTAGGATATATGACATCTAGATAGACTAGAAAACGTCGTGTTACCAGTAAAAATTATTGTTTTTACCTCAGTTCTGAAAATCGACGTGTTTACTTTCAAGGATTTTAAGGTAAATTGTAGCAATTTTAGTGGTTTCAAAAAACTACTTTTTTAAAGTTTCTGTGCTTTTATTTAAAAAAAAACCTGACATATTATTCGTCAATGTCTCCCTGAACAGCCCTTCCAAAATAAGATAGTAATTATTTTTTTTTACCCTTGCATTCAAGCAAGCCATTTATGGGTCTTTTATACATGTTTGTTTTTACGTACATTTATTTTAAACAAAATCCAAAAAACTAAAAATCTTGTTTTTGACGAACACTCTATTGTAATCGCAAATCTGATCGAAATTGTAGTTTCAGCACAAGCAGACGTTTTTATAAAGAACGACTTTTTCTACTATACCTACTAATAAAAAAGTTTTTCCTTTTCCAAACTCTATCCGTGGACACACTGTATATATATAAATACAAGTGCTGCATCGCGAAATCCTCAAAAAATGAGTAAAACTATTATCAATGAATAAATAATGTTAACCTTCCGAGCATAACTATTTGTAACTAATCTCAATTGGAGCAATACTTAACAATAACCTCTTAATCTAAAAGCGGAATTTAAACTGTACCTATAGAATCGAACATAGTGCCCTTAAACAAGTTCCGTCCAGTCGTAAAAAGTGTTAAGTGGTGATGGTGTTGCGGCTTATTTACTACCTGCTATTTTATTAAGTAGTTTAAATGCGCTGCAGTGTTATCAGTGGAGTTGCTTCGGGTTGTGGCATTCTGATGAGTTCCTAACAAGGACGAAACAGCTGTCAATGTCAACTCGGCCCCAGGGAGTCCTTCGTTTTTGGCATCCCTGCATACTTCGATGCAAAATGCAGGTCTTTTCACACTTTAAAGTCCGCTAGCCAAGAATATTTTTCGTTGATTTAATTATATATAAAAAATTAACGAGTGATATTTTAGATGTAATATTATGCAAATGTTTTTTTTTTTGATGTTGCTAAACATATTTATGCAATAAAAAAATATGGGCAAGTTCCCTAATATGTGAGCCAATATACTGTTTGCTTTCCACGTTTGCCATAAATTTTTTAAGATTTTATTTTACAAGTATAATTTCACTCAAGTCTAATTTATAGATAGAAATTGTGTGAATAATGTTTTGTTACCACGCGATAAACATCGTCATCGTATTCATACAAACAAGAATTGTAACAAGTGACAATTGTTTATTCGAACATGATCCATAGTGAAGTACCTATCGTTAATCTTAAATAACTACAAATCTTTTAACCGGACTCCCGTGAAAGGATTTTTGTTATTTTTTTTTTGGTATGGAAAGAAATTCGAAATTTTGTTTTCCTTATTCTTTTTTATTTGTTAATGCATACAGGGTGTTCCTTAATGACGTGCTAATATTTAAGGGTATGATTTCTCAAGTCATTTTATGAAAAAAAGTTCAAATAAACATATGTCCTAAACGGCTTAAATTTTTTGCTACAGGGTGTCGAATTTTTTCTTTTTTAATGCGTTTTTTGTAATATCTCCGAAAGGACTTTAGATAATATTTTTAATTTTGGCATGTGCTAAAAGGACATAAAACCACATGTTTTAGTCATAAAAGTTATTTTTTTGTCCCACCAGTGGCGTCCCTGCAAACATGTCCTATGATATATTTTAGAAAAAAAGTGGTACACCACTGACATTTTTTCATGTGGATATTATTTCTGATTAGCCTGATTAATTCTACATAAAAATGATATCTTGCGTTTTTCTCCTTAGGCACACTGTTCTTAATTAAAATAATTAAATTAAATTAGCTTCATTGTGCAGTATTGACGAATAATTTTTGATCACATAAATCTAGCTATCCTGGAACGGGGACGTTCTTAAAAACATAATTAACGCCTTAACGGCAGTCTTATCTGCATTTCCTCCAAGAAGAACTACCTGTGTTACTTGAAGATGTACCATATGCGCTAAGGAATCAAATGTGGTACATGCATGATGGAGCTCCTGCTCATTACAGTGTAATCGTTCGCGACCATTTAGATGCAGTTTATCCGAATCGTTGGATAGGCCGCGGAGGAGCTCAACAATGGCCAGCAAGATCCCCTGATCTCAATAGTTTGGATTTTTTCTTGTGGGTCATCTTAAAACTCTAGTGTATAAAACTTCCATTAACACTTTAAGGGAGCCAATAATTGTCTTCTGTGAAACAATACGCGCGAAATTCGCCTGGAATATTTGAATGAACGAGTGCGCTATTCGATGCAAAGACGGGCGAAAGCATGCCTATTAAGTGAAGGTGGTCATTTCGAACAATTTTTATAAAACGAAATTTTACATTATCAATGATGTTAATAATAATAAACAGTAGAACTAATTTAATTTAATTATTTTAATTAAGAACGGTGTGCCTGAGGAGAAAAACTCAAAAGACAATTTTTATGTAAAATTGACCAGGCTAATCAGAAATAATATCCACATGGAAAAATGTCAGTGGTGTACCACTTTTTTCCTAAAAAATATCAGAGGACATGTTTGCAGGGACGCCACTGGTGGGACAAAAAAATAACTTTTATAACTAAAACATGTGGTTTTTTGTCCTATTATGACATGCCAAAATTAAAAATATTATCTAAAGTACTTTCGGAGATATTACAAAAAACGCATTAAAAAAGAAAAATTCAACACCCTGTAGTAAAAAATTTAAGCCGTTTAGGACATATGTTTATTTGAACTTTTTTTCATAAAATTACTTGGGGAATCACACCCTAAAATATTAGCACGTCATTAAGGAACACACCCTGTATACAGGGAGTGTCAACAAGGTGTTTGCCCTCGATAGCGCCTAAACTATAAAAGATTTATAAAAAAAATGTTATATAAAAGTTACAGTGTTTACAATGGAGCATAACGTCCAATTATTTTATGGTATACCGGATGGCTCAAAAAATTGGAACTAAAAAAAAAATTTTGAATGAAAAATCCTATATATTTTTTCTCTTTTTGATTCCGCTAGAAAGAAGCTCTACAGTCATATTTACTTTTTTGAATTGAATTGCGACGTTGCCAAGTAATTAATAATTGGCTCGTATTTTAAATTTTTTTTTATTAGAGTTCAAGTTATTTAAACCATCATAGTTGTCTATGGAATAAATAGAATTAAATAAATGTTTTACCATAAGTACCTCAAAGTACAAAATATGTAACCATGTCACTAGTTGTTCTATTTATTATACATATGTTTTTTTTATTGCGTCCATGGCATTCCTAATTAAAATAATAAAATTTTTCATTTTCGTGTAGCTCACCATAAATTTTAAAAGATTTCAAAAAGTGCGCGAGGCGCGACATATTCAAGAAAATATTAAAGGCATTAAAAACACACCTTGGGGTCTATTCTGTAAACTAGCCGCTAAATTTTAGAGACCATTAAAAATTTTAATTTTAACAACCCTCTAAAAATGTTTGGTAAAATTGATATTCTGTAAAGGCAAATTGTAGAGTTTGGTTAAAAAATATAAATTTTAGAGGAGTCCGTTAAAATGTGTGTTTAAAAATATGGCAACGTCACATTTTGAGTTGTTTGAATTACTGTCGCCGAAATTTGACATTATTATGACACTTTTATTGTGGAATTTTACGATTTAGTTTATTGATTTTAAAATGTCTCGCGTTCAGAGGACTAAAAAATGCCAGAAAGAGTTTATTGTGCATTTCTTAGAAGAAAAGCAAAAACTGTTAGGAGGAAAAATGAATCCAGTTTTCATTTCTTCTCCTCATCTGTGCCAATTTCCATCAGCCATATTTTCAATATCATTGAAAGCACCGTCATCTAAATCTAAAATTTCTTCTGGAAGATCATCTTTGTAAAACCGTGATATATTGTGCAATATACGACAACTATACAGGGTTCAAAGTTGAGTCATTTATTTTACCAGGTTGTAGAACTCGTAAAAATAAGTAATTGTACCAAAAATCATTTATATAAAAGTTGCAGAATAAAGAAGTTATTAACAATTGAAAAAATGTAAAATTTAAGAACTGTAAGACCTGCTTTTTGGATATTCTCGACCACTGCGTTATGAATGTTTTGCTTTACTGGCGATAAGGTATGCCCTTTTTTTTGTAGGATACAAATTACTTATCATTCATTCATTTTACGGGTTTTAGTGCGAATTACGATTTGACCAGTGCTAAATAATTCGCTAAAGTGCGTGATATTTTTGATTTTTGGGCATTTTGTGCGATAAAAATGGCGCAAGTTTATGAAAACAATGAACTAGTGGACATAATATTAACTTACGGGGAGTGCCAACAAAATGCAGCCGCCGCATGTCGTTTGTACGCGGAAAGGTTTCCTTTAAGAAATCGTCTGGCTCCGCGGAGGTTTGTAAATTTAGTTACAAGACTTCGCGACACACGCTACTTAAAGGAACAACGAGGTGGTCACGCTGGAAGACCTCCTCCACGCGAAATGGTACAGATTGAGGAGGACATTTTAGGAATTGTCGAAAACGACCCAACAACGTCCACTAGGTCAGTAGCAGCTCAAGTTAGAACTGCTCATAGCAAAGTGTGGAAGACTATACGACAAGAACAACTTTATTCCTACCATTATCAACGGGTACAAGCGTTACAACCCGAAGATGGTCCTAGAAGAGTTAAATTTTGTCAGTGGCTATTAAATCAATACAACAGAAATGAAAATTTTACCAAATTTATTTTGGCTACTGACGAGGCCACATTTACAAGAAATGGAGTTACAAATTTTCACAACAACCATATTTGAGCAGTGGAAAATCCGCATGCTGTGAAAAGAACCCATTTTCAGGACAGATTTTCAGTAAATGTTTGGGCTGGCGTAGTAAATGGCATGCTTATTGGGCCTTACTTTTTTCCAGCTCGACTGACAGGTGACATTTATTTAGACTTTCTTCAAAACACTCTGCCACAATTATTAGATGTTCCTTTAAATGTGAGACAGAATATGTGGCTTTTACATGATGGAGCACCGCCACATTTTAGACGAGAAGTTAGGGAACATTTAAATAATGAGTTTCCTAATAGATGGATAGGGCGCACTGGCTACATTTCTTGGCCTGCACGCTCTCCGGATCTAACGCCCTGCGATTTTTTTCTGTGGGGCTATTTAAAACAGTTAGTTTATCACGATGCAGAGGTAAATACTGTGCAAGAACTACAACAGCGCATCAGAAACGCTTGTGATGTTGTTCGTGGACACCCGGATTTTATTTTTGAAGCGTGTAGTCACTCATGGATACGCCGAGCAAGACTTTGCGCAAACCGAACAAATGGTGATAATTTTGAACAATTTTTGTAACATCGGGATGCATTTTGCCGGTGAGTAATGAATTATTGTGAGTTTTGCAATTAAAATAAAACGCAGTGGTCGAGAATACCAAAGAGCAGGTCTTAAGTTTTTAAATTTAAAATTTTTCCAATTGTTAATGACTTCTTTATTCTGCAACTTTTATATAAATGATTTTTGGTACAATTACTTATTTTTACGAGTTCTACAACCTGGTAAAATAAATGACTCAACTTTGAGAACACCCTGTATATAAATAATTTTCCCTGCCTTAATAGGATCGTAATTTAAAGTACGATGCTTTAATATAAGCATCGAAATCTTGATCTTAGTGTCCCATTCAACGTTTCAATTATGTTTCTACTTCTTACAAAGTGATAATTATAATTACTTTCGGGCGTATTTACCGCAGGGTTCTCATAAAGAGGGTTAGTAAAAACGGTTGTAAAGGGTACCCAGAGTCTCCGATAAGAAAATAATTAGCACCATGAATATATAGATCTTGCATGATAGTTTTAATATTGGAAGCTTGCCAAATAGCCGCATCTTGGGCTGATCCAGGAAAAAGAGCATTCATATTCAATACATTGTAGTCACTGTCGACAATTATTTGGCAATTAATACTATACTATCCTTTCCTACAAAAGTAAGGAAGTGCTGGGTAGTCTCCTGGGGGTGATATAATTGCTATGTGAGTACAATCTACAGCTCCCAAACATTGTGGAAAATTATACTTATTTCTGAAACCATTTATAACTGTATTTCTTATGTTATCGTTATTGGGAAATATTATCCAATTCGGCATTAAGTTATAATAGATTATGTCAGTAACTTCATGAATGCAACGACTCATGCTGGGTTGACTTAAAGCAAAATTGTATCATTGTCCAGTGGATAATTGATAGCTACCAGTGCCATAAAAGTTTAAGGTTGCAAGAATTTTTAGTTCTCTAGGAATTGCTGAAGTTCTTTGTCCTTGCATATGCGGGCTAATTAAATCGATTATGATTCTTGCTACGTCCTTATTAAATCGAAATATTTTCTTGAACGTGGTATTAGGTAGCTGGAAAGGATCGCTGTTGTCTCGGAGTACCCTTTAATGTAATCTGAATTCACCACTACAAAAATTAACAGCCCTTAGCTTAAAAAAAGATATAGAAAGTATTTGGCAGAAGATATGAATCCTGGTCCAATGAGTGTTTCAGACATTTTATGCTTTCGGTAATTTTAAATTGTGTGAAAACACTGAAATAAAAAAAATATATTCACCTTTCACGGTTGTCAATTAATTCCTCCATTAAGGCCTCGCCATAAACATCATAAAATGCCATTGTTTAAAGGAATAAATACTATCTTCGTCAATAATTCCAAATTACTAATAAAGTGTCAAATCAAAAAATATAATATTAAAAGCTAACATAAGAAAACTAGTTTTAACGGACTGCTAAAAATCAAAGGAGATTTTTAATAGCCCTCTAAAAATTATTGCTTTAGCCGGTAGTTTTAAAAGAATAGGTTATGATTTTGACATATTAGAAAGATACAGAATATAAACAAATTTATAACGGCCGCCAAAATTTTGACGACCTCTAAAATTTAACGGAAGTGCTACAGAATACACTCCCTTATCAGTTAAAAAAATTTAAATATTGCATATTTAAATTGGCGTGATTTGCTAAGTCTGCATAAATAGAACAACTAGTGACATTTTTACATACTATGTACTTTAGGGTACTTATGTTAAAAATTTTATTAATTCTATTGATTCCATAGACAAGCGTAGGCAACGCAACTATGATTATTTTAATAACTTAAAATACGAGAAAACAATGAATTACTTGGCAACGTCGCAATCAAATTCACAAAAGTAAATATGACTGAGGAGCTTCTTTCTAGCGGAATTAGAAAGAGAGAAAATATATAGGGTGTTTCATTTAAAATATTTTTTTATGTAGTTTCAATTTTTTGAGTATCCTGTACATCATTAAATATTTTGACGTTATGCTCCATTGTAAACCCTATAACTTTTATATAACACTTTTTTATAAATCTCTTATAGTTTAGGCGCTATTGAAGGCGAAAACCTTGAACCCTGTATATTGTGAAAGTTGATCATGGTCATAAAGATTAAAGAAAATAGGAAAAGAAAGAAAAAACTAAGTCTTCCTCAACAAATTTTAATAGAATAAAAATTCTTTAGGGGTCTCTACATGTTTCGAACGTAGAAACGTTCATCATCAGGAGACAGAAAATTTATTTAATGCTGATGGTTTTAGCAGAAGAGAAAATTGTATAAAACCTTAATGGAGCTTTTATGGAATTAACAAATTGAAGTGTAGAAATAAGACAAAATAAAGATAAAATTTGTCATTTGTAGAATGAAAATATTGTTAAAAAATGGTTTATGGGGTACTGAGAGTTAACCATAAACCATTTTTTAACAATATTTTCATTATGATATCTTCGCAATACCTTACTTCCACAACTGACAAATTTTATCTTTATTTTGTCTTGGGCATATTATGTACTTATTTAAAAAAAAATTATAAAAAATTTTAAAAACCCCTCGACACCTTAGTTTTAGAACGCCCCATTTTATTTGGTTGGTTTAGACCTCCTTTACTGACTTTTTCACATACTCAGTATGTTTTAACTTTTCTCAATTTTCTTCATATTATGGCACTTCTACACTTCAATTTTTTAATTCCATAAAAGCTCCATTATGGTTTTATACCATTTTCTCTTCTGCTAAAACCATCAGCATTAAATAAATTTTCTCTCTCCTGATGATGCACGTTTCTACGTTCGAAACATATTATTATAGAGACCCCTAAAGAATTTTTATTCTATTAAATTTTGTGGAGGAAGACTTTTAGTTTTTTCTTTCTTTTCCAAACTTTCAACTCCACTTTAAGCATGGACTATTTCTTCAAATTAAAAAAATAGGTTCACTAAACCTAGTTTACAAATGGCTGCAAAAATTAAAACCAAATGGTAATTTTTAAATAAATGGTGTTTCCATTTAAAAATGGCAAAACTGTGCGGTCCAAAATATTTTCAATAAATGGAGCATGTCAGTTTGTACAAATAACCAAATTTTCAAAACGATCCGTTAGCTGATTCGTCATATACGTCTAACGTATCATCCACCGTGAATAACCCTGTATTTTGTCACTGACCACATTTTACGACAGGACGGACGCTTCAATAAGATAATCTAACGAAACTGTCGCCTTACCATAAATAACATTCACCACGCCTAAATACTTATGGTATGCTGGGGCTGTCTGTGCCGCTGCTATTATTAGCGTCCGAACTAGCTGCCATCAGTTCTGCTTTTGTCAGCCTCTTATTATTAGCTGTTTTTGAAAGACCAGCAACTTGTTTAAGGAGGCCCGATATTCTTTTGTTTAAAACATCAACTTTGTCTTCGTGTTCTTTTTGGCTACCTTTCATTTTATTTCTTAATTCACTTTCTGTTGTAAAATGTTTTGCTTTTAATTCATGTATCTGAAAAGGATATATTTTATTATGTTGGGTTATTTTATTATTTGCTATTTCATAGTTGGTTATTTATTAAATCCGCAAAAATTGCCGGAAATTGAATTCGAAAATAAAAAATAAGTTTAATTGCTTTTTGAAGCAAGAAACTACACGATTTGAAAAGCGCAATCTGACGCCGCGTTTTTGCCAAGTTTTACTAGTGTAGGTACTTATAATAAATCTAGAATATTTTGTAATTATTTGTTACATTTTAGGTACTGGCTAAAAAAATTACTAGTTTTTACCATAGCCCGGGACAATGACACAGTCATTTCAGGTCATCTAATTCTTATCACAAGTAATTCTTATTGGGTAGTCATTTAATGATCTGAGCGTCAGCTGCTCAAGTAGCGGTAGACTTAGTCGTGAGAGAATGTCAATTATGTAAAAAAAAATCTAAAAGTGATTTCAGGTCGCTTGAAAATTCGTACAGCAAATGTTTATAATAATATGATGACAATAAATTTAAAAAAAATTCAGCTGCAAAAATAATGGGGGATTATGCGTCAGCTGCTTATTCAGGATCCTGCACCTTACCCTCCGTCGTATATAGCTCACTTGTTAATTAAGTTAAAATTTTGTTTTTTTTTCATACCTTACCTGTATCTTGGGGCACATTTCAGGAATTTTTTTTCATACAGGGTGTTCCAAAAAAGTGTGACGTCATAAGGATATACTTTTTTAGATTACATACCATATATTTTCTGACTTATTTGGGTGCCCCCTATAGTTACCTACATACCTCTAAAATTTTATTAAAGTCGATTCAGTATTATAGGCGAAAAAAAAATAAAAACTAAAAAATATGTTTTGCACCACTGGTTTTAAAAATTATTAAAAAATAAATATAATGCCTCGCTAATAAAATTATACAAAGATACTACTGTAAGATCTGCAAAATATCAAAATTTCAACTTATTTAATAAGTGAGCTATAGAAGACGATGGGTGAGGTGCAGGACCCTGAATAAGCAGCTGACGCATAATCCCCCATTATCTTTGCAGCTGACTTTTTTAACATTTATTGTCATCTAATAAACATTTGCTGTACAAATTTTCAAGCGACCTGAAAAGATATTTTTTTTACATAATTGACATTCTCTTACGACTAGATCCATCACGACTCTGAGAGCTGACGCTTGTTTCGATTGCTAGCTATATCTAGACTATCGAATACACACAAAATCAAGCGACCTGAAATCACCATCAAAAATGCAACGCTGCCTCCCGTGCTATAAAGGAAAAGTAAAGCAGCTGAGTGATATTATACAGAGTTATGATAAAGGCCTTTCGAATCTGCCTTTTACATAAAATACCGCCCACTAAATCAAAAATCGCTCGGAACCATCAAATTTTTTCTTTGAAATGCATTTTTTTTAGAAAAAATATTATAGGAGGAGAATTTTCCTGTGTCCAGTATCTGTAGTTTTGTCCATTAACCTGACTATAAAGAAAACGTAGCTTCATCTGAAAAACAAATTATTTCGACAATTCGACAAAATTAATCTCGCATACCAGGATCATCGTCCAATAACTCTTATACGTTTGTAGCATATACATTTACCGTTAGATACGTACAGCTTATCTCGTGCGCAAACAAAAGTTAAGTTTTATAGGTGAAAAAATACGTCTGAGCGCCGTTCAGATGCCTTCCCTCCCAGCAGGATTGGGCATGCGCACAAACCTCTTGTTATCGGCCTGTCCTTCTTTAGCGACATGCTCAAAATACACTCCAGAACCGGCTGGGTGCCATATTTGTGTTGTGTTTTAAGTTTTCTCTGTGGATTCCTTGTTTATCGTAAGTGTTTAACATTTACGGATATCTAGTTTCTGTGTAGTTTAGTAAATTGTGTTTAGTTACTCGGATTGGAATATAAACAATGACTAGTAAAAACAGTTGTATGATTTTATTATGCCCAAGTAGGGGTAAAATACCGGGTATTTCATATTTTCAGTAAGTATGGAGTAGTGTGTTTTAAGTTTTCTCTGTGGATTCCTTGTTTATCGTAAGTGTTTAATATTTACGGATATCTAGTTTCTGTGTAGTTTAGTAAATTGTGTTTAGTGACTCGGATTGGAATATAAACAATGACTAGTAAAAACAGTTGTATGATTTTATTATGCCCAAATAGGGGTAAAATACCGGGTATTTCATATTTTCAGTAAGTATGGAGTAGTAGTGATGTATCTTGATATATAACCTTATTTTATTATGAACAATTTAAACACATCTAACTAGTTTTGAAGAAGTAGTCCATACTCAAAGTGGAGTTAAATGATACAGAAAAAGAAAAGCACGAAGTCTTTCTCCACAATCTTTATTAATCGAAAAACTAGGCGAACCTAGTATCACATCGACATGTTTCGAGTGTAGAAACACTCATCATCAGGAAACAAAGTGAAAATTAAAATGCTGATGTTTTTAGCAAGAGAAAATAATGGTGAGATTGAGCCGTAATGGAGCTTTTAATGGTGTACAAGAGATGCAAAATTGAAAAATCAGAAGGTCAAAAATCAACAGCATACTGAAGAGTCGAGGGTTAAGTGTAGAAGCACACTGTCGTGCAGAAAAAGATAGGGTAGTAAAAATTAGGGAGTTTTGAAAAACATATCTGTTAAAAGTATTAATAAATTACTGAAACATCCTGAGTTTTATTGAGCCCAGTCAGAAACATTTGAAAATGTTTCTGATTGGACAAAATTTGGAAGACTTAAAATTTAAAAGTAGATATGAAAATAGGCAAATTAATGAAAATACTGTAAATAATGTTTTAGAAGGGGTTTTAAGTAGATTAGCATATTGTCAAGAAGTTAATGGTTTGCATTTTCAACACTTAATAAACTAATTTTTTAACCTTTTTTTAAAGAATTTTTTTTTATGATGTAATTTTTCTCTAAAACCGTTAGAGATAAGGATAGAGTATGCTACATGAATTATGCGCAGAATTTGACGTAGAATTAGGGTAATAAGTAAAAATATTATTATATATTATTTAAAAAACAAAAAAAATTTTGCTACATCTACTTTTTGACACACCCGGTATAATTTCTTTTTGAGGCAAAAAATCCGGAAGAAAGAATTATAACCGACGTGTCCGAACGTTTTTTAAAAAATGAATACCTGATTTTTAAATGAATTTGTTCCATATTTCATCACTGTATGTGCTTAAATCTTTAAAACTACGCAACGGATTTTGAAGCGGTTTTTTTTAATATATAGAGTGATTCAAGAGGAAGGTTTTTGTGTATAATACATGCATAATATTATAGAGAAACACTGATAAATTAGAGTAGGGAGAACGAACTACCCAACCTAACCGGTCCCCGGCCCGTTCAACGATCAATCCGAAGCACCGAAGCCGAAATAGACGAAGACAGACTATGTTTTATGCATGGATGTGAATTGTGGACGGGCCGGCAAACGGTTGAGTTTGAGGTTTGTTCGGGTATGTTCGCCTTATTATCTCACGTCGTATAATGCCGGGCTGCAACGCAGGCCGGGTACACGCTAGTATATAAAAGAAAAAATTAAATACCTAGGTATGTTGTTAATCCAAGGGTGAAAGTATTCCACGGGTGAAGCTCTCGGGCAAAAACTTTTTTAAATTCTTGAACAAGAAATTGTGCTTAAAAATGTTTTACACGTACCCAAGTTTTTGCCAAATTGTAAAAATCAATGCAAGTTATATATCAACTAATATTTGACTTGAGGTTAGGTACGCGTTAACATCGAAGATTGGTTATTTTGCTGGTTTTGTTTGTTTTTTATATTCGAATTGACTTGTTCTCTTCCTTTTCGGACTAAAAACACGACGACGATTCATTTTTAAACAAATTTTAGAAACAAAACCTTTTAAAAACAATTTTCTATCCTCGAAATCTGATCAGAAATCACTACCTTTTTTCCCAAGTTGATCAAAAATTGAGAATACATTTTTTGGCAAGAATTTGGGGCAAATATAAGCTGTGTTGTGGTGTCAACTTTTACAATTTCTTGAGCAGGAACTTAAATTTTAAAGCCCGGACCTGTCTATTTTCCCACTAGTCACAAGATAATGTTGCAGTGCGCATGCCTAATCCGGTGTAGCTTTGTTTACATGAGCGGGCCATAAATTTGCCACTTTCGTGATCATTGTTTGCTTATCTAAAGGTAAATGTCTATCGTTTGTAGGAATGAAACTTCTCTGTTTAAAGAAAATTGAGACAGGGTGGTACTGTCGTGTCTTGTGTAAGAGTTGCGTTGGATTTTATACAAATATCGTTCTTTGTAATTGCTGGAGCCCAATAGGGCCTTCCATCTTTTTTTTTTGTAAATTTTGTTATATTCTTTTGGTGTTATATTTTTTATATTCCTAAATTTTCACTCTTAGTTTAGCTGCTATATTAGTTGCTTATTATTTGACCACTTGTCTTGGCTGAGCTGACCTAAACTGACTACCTTGCCGTTTTATTTGACCAAGTAAGTCAGATTATCTCAGTCAAATTTCCTCCCCCCTTACCTACGTTAAGGTTACCGGATTTGTGACTGAGATCATTCGTTTTGGCTGATTTATGTGGCAACACTGTCAACTTGTCAATGGTTGTTTTATTTGCAATTTAGTCAAGAAATTTCTTTTAGTTAGCTCAGCCAAGACAAATGGTCAAATAATAAGCAACTAATGTCGGATATGGATTGGTATCCTTAAGGATGGATTACTCATCTCATACTTCGCTGTGGTGCTAAGAGTGCTAAGACTCTTAATGGGTGTCGAGTATGATAAGAGAGGTGTAGTGGAAAGATAATGTATAGGACAAGGACATTTCTAGTTTCATAGGAGGAGTCAGTAGACGAATGTTGATAAGAAATAATTGTTTGTAATTGGTTGGGATAAAGGGTTCCACTTCTACTAGTACATCCAGGGAAATCCCCTCTTTTATTAACGTGCAAAATTATTGCTGACATAGCAAAACGGAACCCCTTCTTCCAGTTGGTAAGGGTTGTAAAACTATAAAAATTCGAAGGAACACTTACTCAGAGAGTTGTAACAATTATTTAAGTGTAAGGGTAACCTCTGCCCATTTGTCTATTCAGTTTAAAGTCAAGACTAAACTCAACAATTTTTGATGTCATGAAGTTCTGCACCAGAACCAGTCTATTTTGCTCCAATTGCGTAAGTGTAATTTAGTTAACTGTTTATTGTGTAAATTTTGTATAATTCTCATTTTGGTCAGAGTTTATCTATTAAGTGGAAATTGTTTCTTTAAACTTGCTGGAATAACACCTTCCTAAAGTGAGTAAAAAAGGGACAATCTCTATCATTATTAGAGAACTATTCACCGTTTTATATCTCTACAGCTCCACTATTCTATATCTCTACAGCTCCACTTTGAGATAATTGACTACTTCCGTAAAGTAATAAAGAAATTATGATGGATGATGATGTGTGATTTTTATTCGGTTTTTAGATTATAATTTATTAAGTGCAGGACGAACTTTACTTACAAGCAGTTTATAGGTTTCGTTGCTCATTCTGTAGAATAAATGAAACTTTTCATTATCTTGTTACAATTCTACAGCGGCCACAAATAATCTGCAGTGTATTTTTTTCGATATTTATCTAAGATTTTAATTGTACAAAATAGCAATCTCTTCCTCATTATTCATAGGTTATAAGGTTAGGTTAGAGTGACAGACCTCTGGCATTGTCCAAACAGTCACACGTAGTCCTAGAAGGACTGGAACCTATCCGCATCAGCTTCCTGATTTTTAACGCGACGTAGATCGTAGAAGAATCTTGACAGCTCATTCGAACCAGCCACTGCTGTTAATAAAAGTGATTCGACCCAGTTGCAGGCTGCTCACTTTCTCCAGATCAATAAAGAATGGTTCGCCCAGCGCATTGAACCTTCTTCTCACGAGGCCGGGGCATTCACACAAGAAATGTTGAATACTTTCCTACTCTTCTTCATCTCTGCAACTTCTACAGAAGTCGTTAGTTGATATTTGCATACGTTCAGCGTGTCTACCGAACATGCAATGTCCGGTACGGCAGTAATGTTTCTTAGGTCATTCCGACTGTGCTGTAATAGCGCTGCGGTTTTCCTGCCGTCAAGTAGGGGCCACAATTGCCTGGAGATGCTACAAGTTATCAGTCCTGTCCATCTGCCATTATTCATAACTTAACACAATTAAAAACAGCCGTACATACGCTATCGACCTACTACTAATTTTCTAATTAACTTTTGAGTTGATGTGTGTACGAGAACTGAATACCAGTTGCTCCATGGACGAAGGCCCTAATCCTGAGGTAAGTATTTCAAGGAATAAACGCTAATTCTAAGTACCTATATCGAAATTAAGGCTAATTCTAAGTTTAAACTCGAATTTAAGACCAGTTTCAACATAAAATTTGAAATTAATTCTCAAATAACCTTTTTGCCTACATATAATTGACATACCATTTTATCCTTAGTTAATAGTTGTCCGTCTTTGACGTTAATTTGCTTCTTAAGACTAGCAATTTGTTCCTTAAGCTGTGTCATGGCTACCATATGATCTGAACTATTTGGATCTATGTCAGCTCGCACCATGCCTGGAGCGGTATTATTTCTTGCCACCTTATTCTGAGGCTGTTCGTCAGGAACCGGCATTTTCGTTACATCAGGTCGGTTGGGCCGTTTGTTGTGACCACGTAATCTGAAAAAGAAAATCCGCTACAGCACCGCTTAAACACAGTAGATCTTTTCGAACATGAGGTATTTGATAATAATATAAATTATATCTTCTGACAATGCATTATACGCATACAAAACAATGATATTTTCACCTTGCCCAAATGTAACAAAAGTGAGGTTAAAACTTATATAATTGGGCAATCCAACGATGCATGTGTCAAAATGGCGGCTTGTTGGCGATTACTTTATAATTGGTACATGTGACTATAAAAATAACAGTGAAACCTTTTCACTATATTCAAATTCATCATATTCAGCACTAACATCCTGAATTAGAACCTATTAATAATACATCCCAATAATAAAAATCTTTTCACAGAAGCACAGGAGCACGTGCATCCCCATACTCCATAAATAATTCCCCCATAAAGAAAAAATAATGTTCATTTAAATTTATCTTCTTATATATGATACCGTAATATAAGTTAGAACCCTCCTATTTTAGCGTACCGTCAAACAATCGAACGAAACGTGGTGTAACAGCTCTCGACAACCCGGTTGTCAAGAGCGACGGTGTAGCGCGTAGGAATCCTGTCGCACGTGCGTTAAAGTAGGCGGGGTTTTTGCTGTCTCTGTAACTATGCATCTTGTACTAGCAGGTGTGGTGGGGGAAAGCGCGATTCTAATAGGAAAACTCGCACAATTTAAATGTGCGTCGTTGAGTTCATTGCGTGTTAACTGCTGTATAATTTTATTATTTGGAGTTTTCCTTTATATTTTTGTTATTATTTTGGGGGTAGTAAAGACTTATTTTAATAAAAATGAACAGTTTTAATGCCAAAACGACTATGAATGTGGAATATTTGAGAAACAATTTTAGCTCATTAAGCATTGAGCAAAAATTGAAATTAAAATTGAGGGAAGACTTTATTAGAATTTAAAATGGGGTATTCCAAACTTTAATAAAGCTGTTATTGATAAGTTTGCTGAAAATAAAAACAGAAGAATGGACTTTACTTTTAAACAATGTACCCACTAATGAAAAATAAATTGTCCTTATTTATTTTTTTATCTTATTTCATTTTCAATAAAAATAAGTAGGTAATCATAAATTTTTAAAATATTTGATAAAAATGATTGACCAAATTTGGGCGTGGTCTTAAAAAATTGTGTGATTGACTAGCAGTCAGATATCTTCGATAAATGACAGTTAAGTTGAAGATCCGCAAAAAGTTTTTGTTTTAACTCCTTGCGGAACTGTCAATCACAAAATTTATCAATTGTATTTTAGATTTGATTTCGTATACAATTTGTTTATAATTTAAATTAAATATACCTAATCAGTACTTAAATTAAAAAAAAACTTCGCAACGAAAAAGGATTATATTTGTTTTCTTTAACTTTCGCGCTTTTCCACCCTATACCTTTCCTACCATGTGAACTCGACATGAGAGCGTATCTTGTTTATTTAGAGTCTCAGTAAATAATTAAAAATTTAAAAAACTGAAACCGAAGTAAATTTTATTTTTTCTTTCTCTATGCGGTAGGATAAAAATCAAAATTTAGTGAAAAAGTCTATTCTGGTGGGTTTTCACAGTTGGCCCAGTTGGTATTTGCCCGCCAGCCGCCATTACAAGTCACGTGGTTGACGTGGTTTGGATTGGCTAATATGAAAAGATTTGTATTATGAATCCAAGCGTTTAAAACATAAAAGATGTGTATTTTACGGTTGTAAAGCCATCATATCACTTTTTAAGGTCACCCTGTAGTTGTAAAACATTTTTAATGAATCTTAGTAAACCCTGTATTTTATTGAACTTTTTTCTATCTTTAATAGTTTAGGCACTATTGAATCCAATCCAAATCACGAAAACACTTGTGATTTTCTTCTTTTGGGGGGCAGTTAGTAGTTACAGTGACGTATTCAGGTACCAAGATACAATAATAATATTGTTTTTCCACTACTAACCTATAAAACGGCCGCTTTTGACCGATTATTAACCTTCATTACAATAATTTTTCTCTACCTTGTCAATTATTATTGACCATGGTTAATATTGGAAACAATATATTCGAAAGCAGGAAACTTGACTTTTTTGATCCTGCACTAATAACATGGAAGGTGATTTCTTGTAGGTAGGCAACCAGCCAATTATTATTGACTAGCACATGTCATGTAACTTGATCGACTGGTCGCTCCGCTCCTCGTGATTTAAACTCGGCGCTCGGGCAATAATAGTAGCTGTCTAAACCTTGATTAATAATATACTATTTATACGTAAATTAGAAATATGTAATAAAATTGTTTTATATTTTTTTGTAGTCGAACCTTGTTTTAATACCCAAGAATTACTAAACTGCATACAGGGTGTTACAAATTCTTAGTAACAGCATTGCTATCTCGGTAATTATAAGAGATAGAGAATTGGTTAAATTGAGACAAATGCGCATTTTTGTGCTGAATAATAGGCTAAAAATTTTTTTTTAATTCCAATTACTTCCGGAGATATCCGAAATAAACTGAAAAAATAATTTTTTGTTTTTATTTATTTGCGGCCTTATTACTAGTGATTAAAAAAAACCAAAAGCACTTTTTCATTGCACTTTTTTATGCTCTTCAAGAAAATAATTTTATTTTTTAGATACGACGTTTCGTTTTTTAGATACCAACATCAACATTAATTTTTTAAATACGGACCTGCACTTTTTATTGCATTTTTGAGTAGCTTTTGACGCTCCAAAACCAATAATGTATCACACTTGTCAGTAACTTGTTTGCTGTAGGAGTTATTTGAAGTTTTTGAAAAATTAAAGAGTAGGCATTGACATTGAAACATCAGTTTATTTCGGATATCTCCGAAAGTAATCGGAATTTAAAATTTTTTTTAGCTTATTATTCAGCACAAAAATGCGCAACTTTGCCAATTCTCTATCTCTTATAGTTACCGAGATAGCAATGCTATTACTTCGAATTTGTAACACCCTGTATAAAAATAACTAACAATTATTACTCTAACTTATTAGATATTATATAAAGAAAAGACAATTGAAAGAAAATGTTTGTTTTGTATAAACGTTTGATTAATACTCCAGTCATATTAGGCCGGAAAAAGCAGCATCTGCTAAAAAAATGCAAGTGAGCCTAAATTTTGTTTACACCTTTATTTTGACTTTGTAAGCAATGTATAAAAAGTCCCCATCAATATCGCGCTTGCGTTTTTAGTTATTTAAGGTAAAAGACCATAAAACTCTTATTTTCTTAAATATCTCGCATTCCGTAAGTCGTAGGAATTTTTGGGTAATTACAAAAAATAAAGAACAGGGAATTATCTACAAAAAAGGTTATATAAGTTTTTTCCGTAAAACTAATAACATACGGCTAAATTATGCTGCAAGAAGCGCAACGCAGTTATGTCTACAAAAGATTACGTAATGCCACGTAAATGATCTACAAATGCTTCGAGCCTCGGTGTGATGAAATACCAGCTGATAACGTTGCTTACGTCATTGATGGTGGATTCCTGCTGCACCGTGTAATATGGCAAAAAGATGATACTTTTGAGTGTATAATTAAAAGATATATTGATTATCTACAAAAACATTTTGGCTCTGATATTACGGTTGTTTTGATGGATACAGTGACAATAGCAAGAATATAAAAGCAATGGAACAACTTCGACGAAGTGCTTTAACTTCAGGATCCGTAGAGGTCATTTTTGACGAAGCAATGCAAGTGACACTTGGCCAAGAAAAGTTCATATCCAATCACGCAAACAAAACTAGATTAATATCAATGCTAATGAATAAACTACAATCTATCAACATAACTGTGAAACAAGCTAGAGACGACGCCAACGTTTTAATAGTAGAGACGGCACTTAAGAAATCACAACACAATATCACTATTATCGCTGGGGAAGATGTGGATCTCTTAGTTCTTCTAATAGGACGTGCTCCTTTAAACCAGGATGTTTTCTTGTTTAAACCAGGGAAAGGGAAAATAAAATCAAAAACATACTCTTCTTCCAGCCTAAATAAGTATCCAAATTGTAAAAAGCATCATTACTACATGCAATTACTGGCTGCGACACAACCTCTGCGCTTTTTAATAAAGGAAAAATAAAATTTTTTAAAATGTTCGAGAGGCGCCCCGAGTTGCATCAATTTGCGGAAGTTTTTAAACAGGAAAATTGCAAAGACGATTATAGAAAATGGATTACGCATTCTTCTGGCAATCTATGGAGCCCCTAAAACAGAATTATCCATTGAAAACTATCGATAAATGACAGTTGCGAAGTCAACAAGACTTAACACCGCAGTGAAATTGTCGTCACTCCCTCCTACTGCCGCAGCTGCATGCCAACATCTAAGTCAAGTGTATTACCAAGAACAGGTTTGGCTTGGTAATGATTTAAATCCTGAACAATGGGGATGGACGATAAATAATAATATTTTGGAGCCCATTAGGACTTTATTGCCACCTGCACCAGATGTACATTTAAATACTATATTTTGCAACTGTACTAAAGGATGTAACACAAATTGCGGGTGCAGAAAAGTTGGAATGTCTTGTTCAGTACTTTGCGGCCATTGTCACGGTCAGTCATGTCTCAACGCAAACGTCGATATCGTTACCGAAGAAAACATTCAGGATGAAGAAGATCATCAGTTTGATCCTGTTGATCTATTGACACAAAATATAACAGAAGTAAAAGAAAATGTTGGGGAAGATGACGAAAATCTGGAGGAGGGGACAAAGGACGACAACCTGGAGGAGATAACAGAGGACGAAGACGTGGAAGAGGGGACAGATTACGAGATTAAGGATGAGCTATAGAAGTTACAAAAACAAGTAAAATCATGGATTAGGCCTACTGGGGAAACCATGTAAAAAAAAATTCGCCTTGCATCCTGCCTCTGGGGTGGTGTGGAAACAGATGTACCGCTACCCCGTGTTTTCCTGGCGTATAGTGTGAATACGGTTAGTTTTACGGAAAATATATATATAACACTTTTTGAAGAGAATTTTTTAATCTCTAATTTTTGTAATAATCAAAAAAATCAGAGGGCATACAGAAAACGAAATATTTGCGAAAAACCAATTTATGTGATATTTGACCTTGAATAACTTGAAACGCAAGCAAGATATCACTGGGGACTTTTGACACTTTATTAGTATAATAAAAGTAAAAGTGTATGTAAAATTTCAGCTCACTTGGATTTTTTTCGTAGATGAATCCTTATATGACTGGAGTATAACTCATTAAGAAAGAAATTTATTTTAGGAAATATTTTTTAAAATTAAATTTAAGTAAGGAAAGTTTTTTTATTGTTTTAGTATTTTCGGGTAAAATATTATATAATATTAATCCATTATAATAATATAACAATGACCGTTTTCCAAAGTTGCTGTTTATTTAGTAGTTTGTAAAAAATTCTTGTCTAGTATCATGTCTGTGAAGATCATGAACTTTTGTAAACGGTATGTTAGAGATTTTTTGTTTTAAAAGTAATGAATGAATAAATATGCAAATTTTTAAATTACTTATATAAATTATTTATATCTAGGTATTTATTCGGTTTATATAAATTTATTGTCGGTTCTAAGTGCGGAAGTCTATGAATACATTTAATAATTTTATTTTGTAGTTTCTTTAAAGGTTTTAGTACTATCGAATTGGCTGAACCTCAAATAGAAAAGACACTGAATTTTTGAATGTACTAACGCATGATAAATCTTTTTTAAATAACTTAAAGATATATAAGTAATGACGAATTTTAAAGAATATCCTGATCAATGATCATTTAAGTTTGGAGTCAGGTACGTTCTTTAAGCGACCTATGTGCTGAAAATTACTAAAAAAAAACATTTAATATTTCAGACAATAATACGAGGGCTGGCTAAAAAGTAATCGGTCTAAGCAAGAAAACACAATTTTTTCGGCAGAACTTAACTTATTTTTTAACATAGTTCTCTTTTAGAATAATACATGTTGTTCTTCACTTCATCCAATGATTCTCCAATTTTTCGATACCCACTGAATAATACGATTTCTAAAAAAAGCCTATGTCTTAGCGATGACTTCCTCATTCGACCCTAATATCTTATCACCGAGCAATTTCTTCAGGTTTGGGAATAGATAATAGTCGCGGGGGTCCAAATCTGAAGAATATGCTGGATGAGGAACCACTTCGAAGCATAATTCATGTAATTTTGTCATTGTAATTGCGGATTTGTGTGTAAATGCATTGGTCCTGGTGGGAAAACACTTTTTTCTTCGCCAAATGCTTTAAATCGGCCTTGATTCGATCCAGCAGCTCTGTATAATATACGTCGGTGATCGTTTTGCTCTTCTCAAGATAATTTATTTGTGTGATAACGTGCGCATCCCAAAACAATGTGGCAATGGCCTTGTCGGCTGATTGGCCTCTTTCGGTTTTGATTCGCCACTGTTTCGACTGTTTCTTTGTGGGGTGTTGTGATGAATTCATGATTCGTCCAGTTACGGTTGTGGTTGAACACTCCCAAACACTCCTTTGAAGTTGTCACACGGTCGCGCTTGTTGTCAACAAAGAGCAAACGCTGCACCCATCTGGTGCTTCCTTATTCCCAAATATTCATGCATCATATTCTCCACTCGTTTACGTGAAATGCCCACAGTCTCAGAAATCACGCGCACCTTTACTCGTCGATCATCAATTTCTATACCATGGGTTTTATCACCCTTTGGTTAGTTTGACTTCAAGGCAGCAGTTAAAACAATCTTAAAACGCTCGAGTACCTACACTCTTAAAGTACTATATTTTCATATTTCTCTATACAAGGATTCCTTGCAAAGAAAATAGATTGGCGAACGAGTACTTCCTTGTTTTAGTAATTCTCTTGTAGCGATTGAAAAAAGGGAGGCATTTTGACCGCTTGAAACCGGTCGGTCGTCAATAATCAGATTTTTGTGAGATATATTTTTCATCTCATTCCATTCCAATTTTATTACTTCTTGAGTTATTTATCTTAAGGTGGGATTAACGACGCCATTTTTTAGCCTGTCAATTCGATTTGCCTAACTGTTGACAATTCGCATGCGCACTGCAGTGCTGTGTTGATTAGAGTAGTTATTTTTATGCTTTTGGCATATGAAGAAGAAATACATATTCTGGAGCTGGTAGAACAACGCGGAAGTTAGTCAGCCGGTCAGTTTTGTTTACTTTCGTGTTTGGTGCAATTACGGAACCTTTTATGTTAAAACAAACACATATTGTCTAGAATTCTTAGGAGAGATAACATCTAGATAGACTAGAAAATATCGTGTTACCAGCAAAAATTGTTGTTTTTACTTTAGTTCTGAAAATCGACGTATTTACTTTCAAGGATTTTAAGGTAAATTGTGGCAATTTTAGTGCTTCCAAAAAACTGCTTTTTTTTAAGTTTCTGTGTATTTATTAAAAAAAAAACACCGGCATACTATTCGTCAGCGCCTCCCTGAACGAACAGCCCTCCCAAAATTAGATAGGTAATAATTATTTTTTTTAATAATTGCAAGGTTCCGGAAGTTACCCCTGCATTCAAGCCATGTATCGGTATCTTTTATACATGATTGACCTTGAGAACTGGACCCTTAAGTTTCTAATATTCGAATATGTTTATTTGCAACCCTTTTTTTAATAATCTTACTAAACTTATATATACTAGGCACTAAAAGCTTCTAGGGTATGAGCCGGTAAGATTTTCTTTAAGCGTATCAATACTGTTTTTTGTAAATGTTATTAAGCCATCCTGATCAGTGATTTTGATTTTTCAATTTTTCTTCCGTCTCGACACTCGACAGCTTATTCTAACTGTATTATCCACTCACTCCTAGATTCTGGCAGGATTTCTTATCCATAAATACATCCGTACATTCTTTTTTCCCCAGCTCTGTGATTCATAAACATTAAACCTTTTAAGCGTTCTATTAAAAAAAAGCACTAGCAAGTACAATTTTATTAATATTTTTGTAAGTAAAACACTTTTTTTTACATTTAATTCCAAAGATAAGCTATATAGTAATTTTTTTCTAAAAACAAAGCGTTTTGACAGTTGACAACCACATATAACATTAGCCGAGTTCCTTTTACGTTACTTTTAAATAGCAAAGCAAAGTACAACAATTTTTTCCTCCCCCCTTGCCGCGGTTAAGTATGCCCCTCTCTATTTCCCATACGGACTATACGAAGTTGTTCGAGAAACGTTCCTTTAACAGCTTAGCTCATCAAAGATATTTTATTTACTTTGCTTAGCTGTTTAAAAGAAGCAAATCGAAAGTACCTATTAACAGATGACTGGTTTCTTCCTAAAAGTTCTCAATTCAGTTGTAGGCCGTAACAAGCTCTTGCGTCAGGTTACGTCATATTATTTCCTTCTAATTTTCTGTGTCTGTTTCTGTTAGACTTGAGCCACGGTGTAGCGTGTTCTAAGAAAAATTTGACTAAAAAGTGCTTGTATACTAACAAATGTAAAGGATGGTATTTTTCTAGTATTTTTTAATATATTCTAAAGTTATGCTAATTTAACTAACAAATAAAATTAGCATTAAGTATACAGAATTATAGGGCACTTTTATAGCGTATCTTTAGAATTAAATGTACATTACCTGACGAAGCTGCAGCGCAGTGAAACATGTTTTATTGTCAAATAAAAGTGAAATTTTAGGCCTGCATTTTTACAGCATGTTAAATGTAATTGTTTTTTTTATATTGAACTTTGCTAATTTGTCATTTGTCAAATCTGTTTTCAGTTTTTTTGTATCATGTTTTTTAATCAATAGAAGATCTACATAAATAATTGTGCATATATGTATAAAGGTATGTTTTTATAATACACACACCGCCATAATTAGAGGAACGGTCCAAATTTATCTTAACTTGAAAATCAATTTTCTCTTTCGATTTTCACTCGATTTCGATAGTTTTTTTTTTAATTTTAGCTCGATTCTTCAGGAATGCTGCTGGCCTATTAACATTTTTTAACGATTTGTCTTTATATATGATACAGGGGCGGAAACAAAGTAATGATTTTTCAGTAATTTTTGAGACACCCTGTGGAGTGACCAAGTGACAATTGGAAACATTTTATGATAATTAATTGTGACCTGATCTTTTCTGAACATTTTCTGTATTTATTCACTCTGATACCTTAATTATTACGGAAAATACAGGGTTTGAAAAAAGTACAATCGGATTAACAACTGTAACAGGTCTAGACAGCAAAAAGTTATTGATGGCGGTACTTTAACTGCAGATAGGTACATAAGAGATGTTCTTCAATACCATGTGATACCTTTCGCCCCACATATCGGAGCCAATGTCCTCTTAATGCAGGACAATGCCGCACGTAGCTCATTGTGTAACTCACTTTCTGAATCAAGTGGAGATACCAAAAATGAATTGGCCTGCATGTTCACCGGACTTGAATCCGATTGAACATGTCTGGGATATGCTAGGCAGACAACTTAGGTCAAGAATTCCTGCTGTCCAAAACACAGACGAGGTAAGAACTGCAGTAATTGAAATATGGGAGAATTTGCTTCAGGAAATAATCGACAACGTCGTCAGAAGTATGGGACGTCGGATGACTGCAGTCATAAGGGCTTGTGGAGGAAATACACGATATTGAAAAAAATAATTCTTGTAAATATTTTTTATCATTAAATGTTTAAAACAAATCAAAACGTACAATTAATTTTTTTAAAAAGCGTTACTTTTGTCGTTATTTTTTTCAAACCCTGTATTTTCCGTCATAATTAAGGTATCAGAGTGAATAAATACAGAAAATGTTCAGAAAAGATCAGGTCACAATTAATTATCATAAAATGTTTCCAATTGTCGCTTGGTCACCCCACAGGGTGTCTCAAAAATTACTGGAAAATCATTGCTTTGTTTCCGCCCCTGTATCATATATAAAGACAAATCGTTAAAAAATGTTAATAGGCCAACAGCATTCCTGAAGAATCAAGCTAAAATTAAAAAAAAAAAACTATCGAAATCGAGTGAAAATCGAAAGAGAAAATTGATTTTCAACTAAAGGTAAATTTGGACCGTTCCTCTAATTATGGCGGCGTGTGTATTATATTTATAAAATAAATATGAAAGACCAAAATATTAATAAAAAAATACAAAAAACATAGTATAAGGAGCACGAGCAACATTGCTCTTCTTAAAAATCTTTCTTTTTTGCCTGAAAAGCTCCCTTTGGTGTTTTTTCTTTATATTCGGCAATCATTTTGTTATTACATCCTCCCTAATAACTTTTTTCCATTTCTTTAATGTCTTGGTGAACTCGCTTACCCTGCTGTTTACTGAAATCATCAAGGTTTGCAGGAAAATAGTCCAAATGTGCGTGTACACATTGAGTTTTAATGCTCATATTAAAACGTAATGCCTTATATTTGTCCAGTACGTTATCCACAATATACACATAATTTGGGGCTTTACTACTTCCTAGAAATTTATTTGCACTTTCTCCCAAACTTAATATTTTTCATTAGGGTTCTAATTTTCGTTCCCAACAACGATAACTTCTTGAATATTCGCTTCTGATAAACCAGAAAGCTTTTCAATCGAGAATTGAAAACATCGATCTGTTCTATCCAACGCTTTTACAAATTGCTTCATTAAACAAGTTTATTAAGTAGTGGAGGCAATATGTTTTCAGGATCTTTCGCGCAGAACATTCTTGTTGCCCGGTGTTCAATGCTCTCCTTTTTCCAATTTCTTTTTGCAGTGTAGGTCTCTAGCTATACTATCCCACTCTCATGAAAAAAATGGATATGTCGTGAATCCAGATTGCTAAGTAGGTAGGTCTAAAAGTTTTAGGTTGTCGCATAGTAGCCAGTTGCGATTTTTTTAATCTATTCTCAAAAAAAAGGTAATTTCTAGTAAAAATGGACAAACTATTTTTTTATACAACAAAAAAGATATATATATGTATGTGATAGACAAACGATCATGGTTATTAGTAGGACAGAATTCTTCGCAGGCTTATGTATTTAAAATATAAAAGAAAGTAATTAAAAACAATATAAGAGCCCCAAAAAGTCTACACTGTAAAATAATTGTTTACTCTACAGTAATTTATGGCATCTTCGAATGCTACGGATCCAAGCAAGTATCTTTACTCTACAGTAAATAATGTGCACATTTTGCAAGGCTATACATGGTACAAAAAAATATTATCCTACAAACAAGCTCAAAGTAGCACTTTTCAGAGGAGCGAACATTTTGGTTATGCTACGCGTCAAGCTTTTCGCTCACAACTGCAACAGCTATTTTGCTTTGTAGACTGCTTGTTGCCGTCCTTTTAACTTTTGTATTAACATTTATGGGGTATTTTCATAAATATTTACCTTTATATAGGCAAACAATAATCACGAAAGTGGCAAATTTATGGCCTCGCGCATGTAAACAGAGCTACACACGATTAGACATGCGCACTTCAACATTATCATTTGACGAATGGGAAAATAGACAGGTTCGGGCTTTAAAATTTAAGTTCTTGCTCAAGAAATCAAGTAAAGTTGACCTTCAATTTATTTTTACGTCTAAACAGCTAAAATTTGCCCCAAATTCTTGCCAAAAAATTTTAATTTCTTCTTAAGTTTTGATCAAGTTGGGAAATAAGGTAGTGATTTCTGGCATCTTTAGAGTTGCAAACATCAGATTTTGAAGATAGAAGATTGTTTTTAAGAGTTTGTTTCTAAAATTTGTTTAAAAATGATTCGCCGTCGTGTTTTTATTCAAAAAGGAAGAGAACAAGTCAATTAGACTACCGTGCGAGCAAAAATTATTTTCATCAAAGAGGGCTTGGATTAAAAAACGTGGGGCTTGGTTTAGATCACAATGATATGGACGATATACCTAACCAAATCTAGGTTAAAATTTTGTCAAATTCATATTATGACATGATATGCCAAACTAATGAGTAATAAAATAAGTAGACAAATACAAATTTATTTTTGTCGTTTACAAAATTAACAAAGTAAGAATATACAGAAAGAAAAAGAAAAATAATTACATAAATTGCTGAAATTGGCCACCGCCATGCTCCAAGCATAAATTCACACGTCTTTTCATATTTTCGAAAGTGTTGACCAGCATCTCTGGAGAAATGTTACCACATTCTTGGATAATCCTTTCTTGTAATTTGCAACTGGTGTTTTAAAAATAGTCTTCTTTAAATGAGGAAAAACGAAGTAATCCATAAGCGTTAAACAAGGTGATCTAGGTGGGAATTCAATGTCTGATCGAAAACTGATCAATCTGTCGTCGAAAAAATTGCGTAAGTAGTTAATGGTTTCGGCGGCTGTATGGGCGGTTGCACCGTCCTGTTGATAATATCCAAAACGTAGTTCGTCGTCAAGTAATTGATCCACAAATGGAACAAATGTCTCTATACCGCTGTGCTGTAACTGGTCATGGGAAGAAATAGGACCAACAATTTTCGGGAAACAGCTAACCAGACACCAATTTTTTGAGGGTGCAATGTGGACTCTACAAAAAAATGGGGATTTTCACTACTCCACATGCGTGTATTCTGAGAATTCACATAACCGGAGAGGTGGAACCATGCTTCATCCGAAAAAAATGTCAGGTCTAATACATCATTTATTTCCAATAAATTTTGGGTAAACCATTGAGAGTAATTCCTGCGTCTTTCAAAATCTGCGGCTTGTATTTCTTGGAATACTTGCACTTTATAAGGAAATAAATTTAGCTGCGTTTTAAGAATAGTCCTGCATGTTCCATAAGATCTTCCCACTTCTTGGGACCGGCGTCTTATAAAATTTGTTGGCGTATTTTGCATTATTTCACGAACGTTTGCAACAAGTTCTTCTGTTCTTACAGATGGTCTTCTTGCTTCTTTTTTGTGTTATATAGAACCTGTTTCCCTAAACACAGTCACGGTTCTTTTCAGGCAATGATAAAAATCCCCAGCAATAAAAGCAACGTTAGGAAAATGTTCGTGAAAATCGTCCATGCACAAACCCGGATTGTATTGCCGCTCACCATTTACTCTAACCCCGTTTCGAAAATACGCTTCAACCATGAATGTTTTGTGCTGTTGTGTGAATTGTTCAAGAAATTGGAAAAATTAACGATGAATCAAATTACTTGTAACGACTGTCAAAGATGACGGAATAACTGATTGATTGTTAATTCAGGTAGTGCAGTGTATTTGCAGATTGTTTATTTGTATAAACATTTCGAACGCGCATTCAAGTACCTTTTTTTATATTCAAGTACCTTTTTTGTGCATCATCGGACATACCTCGAGACGAGTGGAGCGGTAGTCGCGTACGCGTGGTACTTGTAAAAACTTCCATTTTACAATTATGTACTTAAACAAAGTTGTAGTTATTTTCTGGGTTTACAATAAATTAGTTAGTAGTAAAACGGTTCGTTTATATTAACACCCGGCTTACCTCAGTTATTCCCAGGAATATAGCATTGGCGACGAGTAAACGGTTAATTAAAATCATTATTGGAAAATATAATTTAAGAAGTGCCTGCAGTAACTGTGGAACCCAAGATGGCGACCATTTCTATGGGACACATTCGAGAGTTCGATCCCCAGACTAGCGATTGGACTATTTTTATTCGCCGTTTGGAGAACTACTTCACAGCAAACGAAGTTACTGACAAAAACAAAAAGAGAGCCATTTTACTAAATGCCTTAAGTGAAGAGGCCTATAAACTGGTATTTAATCTCTCTTTACCATCCAAACCTGAAGACAAAGGTTATGAGGATCTGGTCAAGATAATGAACGAGCATTTTAAAACATCCGAGTCTGTATTTGCATTTCGTTACAAGTTTTACTATGCAGAGAAGTCTCCCCACGAAGGCGTTCAAGAATGGGCAGCGAGGGTGCGTAGCCTTGCAGTAAAATGCGAATTCAATGCAGATATTTTAGACATGACCTTAAGGGATCGCTTTGTGATCGGTTTTGAAAGGGGTGCTGTACAAGATAGACTCTTCGAGGAAGACATCAAGTGTGATTTTGCTAATGTTATTCGCATAGCATGTGCTAAAACCGCCGCGAAGCAAAACACCTCTTTGGTAGAACCATCAGTTAAGGTCGAGCCCGGCATTCATAGTGTGTCGTATGACAGGAGGCGCCAAAATGTAGCTCCTGGATCGCAATTTCGACATGAGAGTTCGGGTAATAGTGCTGGAACCAGTGGCCGTGCTAGTGGTGGCCGTAAGTGTGCGGTTTGTGGAAAAGCAAATCATTTAACAAACCAGTGCCGATACCGTGATTTTTCGTGTAATCTGTGCAAAAAGAAAGGTCATTTAGCGCCAGTGTGTCCTCAAAAAAGTGCTCCAAGGACGAATCAAACAAAAAATTATCAAAATTATCTAGAAAATGAGGAGTACGTCGACGAGTGCTATTCGATTTACTCATGCTCTGTAAGTAGTGAACCTTATTATGTTAACATTTTGATTGACAGTAAAAATTATTCATTCCAAATTGATTCGGGAGCTAGTATTTCAGCGATTTCCGAAAACTTCTACTTACATAATTTTAAAAATTACCATTTAAAGCCTACAGATAAAGTTTTGCATTTTTATAATGGTAATAAAATGAGTCCTGTTGGCCTTATCACATTAAAAATTAATTATAACGGTATGTCTCATACTTTGGATATTTTTGTCGTTAAAAATGGAGCAATTCCAATTTTGGGTCGCGATTTTATGAAAATTTTCAAATTAAGTATTTCGACTATTAATTATTCAGAAGCTGAAGCTAATACCGTAAACCATGTTATGAAAAAATATAATAAACTTTTTTTACCCGGTTTGGGAACTTTTAATAAAGGTACTGTTTCATTGAATTTGAAGGATAACTCAGCATCGCCTAAATTTTTTCGCGCGAGGCAGTTACCGTATGGTCTAAAAGATAAGGTGAACACAGAATTGGATCGGTTAGTAGATTTAGGGGTTTTAAAACCTGTCGATTATTCCCCATGGGCAACTCCCATCGTCCCTGTACTAAAAAAGGACGGATCTGTGCGTATTTGCGGAGATTTTAAAATAACGGTCAATCCTGTCTTAGAAATAGATCAATATCCGCTTCCCAGGATAGACGACCTTTTTTCTCAGTTACAGGGGGGCGTTATTTTTTCAAAAATTGACTTGTCGCAAGCCTATGCGCAAATTTGCTTGGATGAAAAGTCTAAACAACTTGTAACAATATCTACCCATAAGGGATTATTTCAATATCAACGGTTGCCCTTCGGCATAGCTTGCGCATGCGCAAAATTTCAAAAGATAATGGAATCTTTATTGCAACACATAGATGGCGCAATGGTTTTTCTTGATGACATTTTGATCTGTGGAAGAAATCAAAATGAACATAACGAGCGTTTGGAGAGTGTATTTTCATGTTTGCAAGATGCGGGATTACGTGTACGTCCTGATAAGTGTAGTTTTAATCAGAGCGAAATTCAATACCTAGGTTACGTAATAGATAAGGAAGGGCTGCATACTAGGGGTGGGAAAAAGCGTGATTTTCCTGTCACAGCTCCAAGCTGTGACAGCTCCATGTCTGAACCTGTGACTTGAACCTGTGACTTTGTCACAGCTCCGGACTTGCAATTTGCAGGGATGCTGGCTGCGAAAGCACAAACGAACGGCAGCGTACCAGCGCGGTAGCGGTTTCACACTTATTTATATTCCGCTCCGCCAACAAGCTCCTTCTGCGCTTCGACACAGCACGTGATTTATATTTTATAGAAGCGGCGGCGGCGACGCTCAAATGAATTCTCCGAATTACTTTTTGAACGAGTTCCGCGAATTGTTTATTTTTCTTTTATTAAATTGGTATTTTCTATTTTATTATAATATAATACGGTGTGGTACTCCTACCGATTCCAATTCCGGCATTTCCAGCGTTTCGGCAGGACCTGTTTTTACGCTCGCGTCGCTCACTCACATCCAGTCCAGTTTCTACCGCACCGTTAGGTTCTTTTTTATGCCGCACCGTCGGGTCCGCGAACCTCATATCCAGCGCGGTCACGTGAGTCACGTCGTCGCAGGTCCTTTAGTCGAAGCGGAAGCCGCAGCGCGCACCGGCCGGTCCGCGAACCTCATATCTAGCGCTGTCACGTCGTCACAGCTCCTTTAGTCGAAGCGGAACTGGTCGCGACTGTGACAGGCCCGGAGCTGTGACAAAATCACAGGTCGTGAAATCACACCACACCCCTACTGCATACTTGTCAAGATAAAATTGTTGCAATAAAAAATGCGCCCATTCCTCAAAATATTACACAACTCCAGTCTGTACTCGGGTTAATTAACTATTACGGAAAATTTGTACCGGATCTTGCAACAATTTTACATCCTCTACATAAATTGTTAAAGAAAAATGTACAGTTCGTATGGACGCAAGAGTGTAACTCGGCTTTTGAGAAAGTAAAGGAGTTGTTAATGTCTGCTGGTGTATTAACTCATTATAATCCGGAATACGAATTAAAGTTGACCACAGACGCAAGCCCTTATGGGATCGGTTGCGTAATTAGTCATATATTACCGAATAAACAAGAAAAACCAATTGCCTTCGCCAGCCGAACATTAACAAGTGCCGAACAAAACTATAGTCAGATTGAAAGAGAGGGATTGAGTATTATTTTTGGTCTATGCAAGTTTAATCAATACTTATATAATAGAGAGTTTATCTTAGTTACGGATAATAAACCTTTAATGGCCATTTTTAATCCTAAGAAAGGAATTCCACAATTTTCTGCAAATAGACTTCGTCGATGGGCCGTCATATTATCAAATTATCGATATAAAATCGAATATGTTAAGTCCACAAAAAATACTGCAGATTTTTTTTCCCGTTTGCCTGTAGAAAATGATGACGGGAGTGAATGGAAGTGTGTGGATCTGAATTACTGTGATTATTTTGCGGAAAAAGAACTAACGGCTGTTAATTATGAGTTAATTAAACAGCAGGTTAAGTACGATAGTGTTTTAAATCAAGTAATGAAACATGTTAAAATTGGTTGGCCAAAAAGTGCCAAGAAAAAT
The DNA here is from genome assembly GCA_963969555.1 of Polydrusus pterygomalis. Lineage (NCBI taxonomy): Eukaryota > Metazoa > Arthropoda > Insecta > Coleoptera > Curculionidae > Polydrusus > Polydrusus pterygomalis. Next base: position 71,455,924 of record OZ018376.1, read on the forward strand.
GCAAGTATAAATAAATTTTATCCTATTAGGAATGAACTGACAGTTGAAGATAGCATTCTGCTATGGAATAATAGAATCGTCATACCAGAATCATTAAAAAAACGCATGTTAGCGCAATTGCACTTATCTCATTTAGGTGCAGTCAAAATGAAAAGTATTGCTCGGATGCATTTTTTTTGGCCAGGTATAAATGTAGATATAGAGAATGTAGCGAAAGCGTGTCCTAACTGTTCTATTAATAAGTCATCACCCGAAAAATGTCAAATAATACCGTGGAAATGGCCTGACGAAGTATTTGATAAAGTTCACATTGATTATTTTGGACCATTTTTAGGGACTTATTTTTTTTATAGCTTTTGATGCGTATTCAAAGTGGATTGAATGTTTTCCGACTAAAACTATTACGTCGGCTTTTACGATAAAAGTGTTAGATTCCCTATTTTCCCGGTTTGGGTTGCCACGTTATGTAATGTCAGATAACGCAAGAAATTTTACTAGTGCAGAGTTTGAAGATTTTTTAGAGACTCACCAAATCACGCATATTACTTCTTCTCCTTTTAACCCTCAGTCAAACGGGGCCGCTGAAGTTGCCGTTAAAATTGTTAAAAATTCTTTAAAAAATGCATTGGGAAATAATGATAGTATTAATATTTGTTCCTCATTAAATAAATTTTTGTTCGAATACCGAACAACGCCTCAATCTACTACCGGTGTTTCACCTTCAATGTTAATGTTCGGGCGCGATCTTCGTACCAGGTTTGATTTATTAAAGCCTCCCATTGAAATAAGAAAAAAAGTGGAACAAAATCAAGCGAAGCAGGTTAAATACTCAGGGGGAAGGGAAAGGCCGGCTTTTGCGTTGGGTGAAAAAGTAGTTGTTAAAGATTATAGGGTAATTAATAAGGTTAGATGGATTCCCGCAATTATTAATAAAATTATTGGTAAGCGAACTTACATGGTTTTTGTGCCCGATATCAATTGTACTTGGAAAAGACATACCAATCAAATTTTGAAGACCAAGGTTAGGTGTGCTTTGCCTGCATTTAACAACCATTATGAAAATGCAAAACAATCAGGGGGAAGTGATGATGAAATCGCTGGGTCTAGTGTTTCTCCCATTGGGTTACAAAGTCGTAATTGCAACGATGTTCCAAACCCTATTAGAACTTCTCCTGATAGGATACAATTAAACATAAGCCCACTTAGGGCAAAGTTAACTGACTCGTTTAACACACCTTCTTCTTCTTCTAAAAGCAATAGGCCTAAGCGCAATGTTAAAAAGCCCATGAGGCTAGAGTATACGTGAATAAGGTCCACTATATTCTTTTAATTACATGTTTTGTTTTTATTAAAGCATGAGTTCTCGAAGGGGTGGATTTTGCGGTTCTCGATTAGAGGGGGAAGAGTGCAGTGTATTTGCAGATTGTTTATTTGTATAAACATTTCGAACGCGCATTCAAGTACCTTTTTTTATATTCAAGTACCTTTTTTGTGCATCATCGGACATACCTCGAGACGAGTGGAGCGGTAGTCGCGTACGCGTGGTACTTGTAAAAACTTCCATTTTACAATTATGTACTTAAACAAAGTTGTAGTTATTTTCTGGGTTTACAATAAATTAGTTAGTAGTAAAACGGTTCGTTTATATTAACACCCGGCTTACCTCAGTTATTCCCAGGAATATAGCAGGTAGTTACTGACACCCAACAAATATTAAGCTCTACGTCCTTAGATGCAAGGCCCCGAGTATCCGTGCCACTAAAAGCATGTGGTTTCAAAAAACTGCTTTTTTAAAAGTTTCTGTGCATTAAAAACACCGGCATACTATTCGTCAATGCCTCCCTGAACAGCCCTTCCAAAATTAGATACTAATTATTTTCTTTTAATAATTGCAAGGTTCGGGAAGTTACCCCTGCATTCAAGCCATTTATAGGTCTTTTATACATGATTGTCCTTGAGAACTGTGCCCATAAGGATACTTTTTTTCAAAAAAGATTTTGACCATAGACCTTTTATTTAGACCCGTACAGCTTATTTCGTGCGCAAACAAAAGTTAAATTTTATGGGTGAAAAAATACGTCGGAGCGCATCGCTCACCGGTCTGATGCTTTCTCTTCCAGCAGAATTGGGCATGCGCATAATCCTCGTGTTATCGGCCTGCCCTTCTTTATCGACATGCTCAAAATAAAGTCCAGAACCGGCTCGGCACCATTTTTGTTGCTGTGTTTTAAGTTTTCTCTGTGGATTCCTTGTTGTTTTTTTTGCTATTGCGGATTTTGGGTATTTAATATTTACGAATTTCTAGTTTTTCTATAGTTTAATGAATTGTGTTTGTGATTTTAGTAAGTCCGATTGGAATATATACAATGACTAGTAACAGCCGTTGTATTATTTTGTTATGCTCAAATAGGGGTAAAATACCGGATATTTCGTATTTTTAGTAAGTGAGGGGTATAGATTCAAAGTGTACCGGCTGGTCAACTAAGAATGGCCGCCGGCTATATCTCAAAAACTACTAAACATAGAAACTTGGGGGAAAAAAAATTATGATTAAAGCGGTCATGAGAAAATTCTGGAAATTACTTTCAAGTTCCTCATTTCGCCGCAAGGGGGCACAATTGAAAATTTTTTTTTTTTAATTTTAAATTTCTCTGAAAATTCCCATATTAAGGTATATCTCTGATTACATCATTGGAAAGCTTAGACAATTCTGCATCATTTTGGTTTAACGCTCGTTGACGTACCGCCTCGCCTTGATAAGAGTGGGGGAAGCTATTGAAAGTGTAAACATTAAAATCGCTGTAACTTCTAAACGCCCTATCCGATTTTACTAAATTTAAGCTTGTTTGGAAGGGAAAGGTAAGTACCTTCAATCGTCGTATCCAATAGGGTGGGCCGAAAATTTTTTTTTTGCGAATATCATAGGTCCTGGGTAACCAAAAGTTGTTATTTTGTGGTAGTATTTATGCTACAAAGTTTGGGCTTTCTAGGATAATATCCTCAGGTGCCTACTTGAGGTTAAAGTTGGGAAAATTTGCAAAAACATAATAAACTCCAAATGAGTGATTTATCTTGCCTTTTTTTTCTATATAGCTGTATTGATCAAAAATAGATACTAATAAACTCATAAATTCATCGTAAAATGTTCATCTGTGCGAATGCGCGCTAACCTTAATCAATATTACGTACACCACCGTAAGGCGGCGGTTCCTATTCCGACAAGTTTAGTTGACTCGGCGCAGTCGACGCTCAGCCACCATTTAGTGAAGGTGTAATTATTTATTTTTGTGAAAAATGCCGAACACACGTAAAAACATTGAATGTGAGGTGTTTGGAGCTCCAACAGAACTCAAGTGCAATATACTGCCAACTTATAGCGATGTTATGAGATCATATTTGTGGTACAGAGTACAGACAAATAATAAAAGACCAGAATAATGGCAAAGACCCAAGTGTAAGTGAAGTGTCTAAAAAAGTTATTTCTATATTAAAAAACATTTGGCAAAATGCTTCTTTACAAGTGGTGAGTGAACAAGAGATTTTTCGAATGATTAAAGACTATGTCGGGAAGTTCCGGAATTTGAAAAAAAACATTCGATCCGTTCATAATAAAAAGTGTTTAGAGAAGCTAGAAAAATTTAGACAATCCAGTGGGAAACTTTTTGATATATCGAACTGCAAGTGTAAAGATTTTGACGCGTGTAAATGCAAAATCAAAGTTCCTAAAACAGAACAAATTTTTTTAAAAGACCAAAGAACAGATAGAAAAATGTTTATTGGAAATGTTGACGTTAAACTGACAAAGGTATTACAAAAACGTATGAAGAGAAAAGTCAAAGCAAAAAAACAACTAAAGGTCCAAAGCGGCTTAGAACATGCAGGAAAAGATAATGTTCCAGATACAACTTCCTCCTCGGGCGAAGAAAATGTGTTTCTATCTGAAAGTTCGTCAACAAGCGAGTTTGATTTTTAAATAGATGGTCCATCAACTTCAAAAGCAAGAGGAACAGACCTCCGAGGAGTGAATTTTATAAATTTAGCAGAGGCTTGCGATCGAACTGGAGTGTCCGATAGATGTGCTTCTTTTCTAGCAAATGCTGTTCTGCAAGATCTCGACCTTGTTACTAGGGATGATCCTTCAAAACTATTGAACCGTAGTAAATTAAGGAGAGAACGAAAGAGACGAAGAACGGAGCTAAAAAAGGAATCAATGAAAAATTTGAAAATTACAGGCATCTATTTTGATGGTAGAAAAGACAGAACACTACTGACGGAGAAAAAAGAAAGTACTTATCATAAGAAGTACGTTTTGGAGGAACATATTGTTCTTATTGCAGAACCTGGATCTATTTATTTGGGACATGTAACTCCTTCTTCAGGACATGCGAAAAACATTACATCAAGTATTTTTGATTTTTTAAGCAGCAACTTGGAATCTGTTGAAGACATTCTTGCTGTTGGCTGTGATGGAACCGTTGTAAATACAGGCTACAAAAATGGAGTTGTTAAGCAATTGGAAGTAGCGATTGGACATTCGTTACAATGGCTGATTTCCTCTTCGCCATTTGATTGAAAAAATGGTTGGTAAAACTAACGGTCCAAAAGGATTTTCAGGGCAGATTGGAAAGCTTCTTCCAACATGTCAAAACCTTCCAGTAGTTGAATTTGTAAAAACTGATGGTGAACTACCAGAATTTGACCTTAATGACACAAGTATCGATCAAGTTTATTTGTATGAAATGTGTTCCGCAATCACAAGAGGAGATGTACCCTCAAATTTATCAAACCGTGATCCTGGAAAAATGGGTCACGCAAGATCGCTGACAACGGCCAATAGGATTTTGAGACTGTATGTAGCTACCGAACAACCTTCGAATAAATTGAAAACGTTAACCGAATTTATATTGAAAGTTTATGCTCCTGTTTGGTTCGATATTAAAATCAGATCATCGTGTACTGAAGGTTCCAGACATTTATTCTCTCTGATAGCAAGATCAAGATATCTACCAAGCGCAGTTAAAGATGTGATTGATCCAGTTATTCAGAGGAATGCATTTTTTGCTCATCCAGAAAATATTCTTTTGGCAATGCTTACAGATGATCGAAAGCCCATTAGAGAACTTGCACTAAGAAGAATTTTTAAATGTAGGGTAATGGGTCTTCAGAATAGCAATATGAGAGAGTTTAACGTTCCTAAACTGAATTTTGACGCTCAAGACTACACTGAATTGATATTCTGGCAGTCTGTTAGCATAACTGAACCACTCACAAAAACAATATCAGATGATACCTTGCAAGAGATGATTGTTACAGTTCCTAATGACATTGAAATTCTAAAATACCCTTGTCACACACAAGCTGTTGAAAGATGTATTCGAATAGTCACCGAAGCCTCTACTTTAGTAAGCGGAACAGAATCAAGAGATGGCTTGATTCGAACTCGGATAGCCTCCAGAAAAAAGATTCCGAACATTGAGACAAAACAGCAATTTTTAAAGGCTTTAGACCAATAAATAAGCAATTTCCGTTGCTAAGACTGTGGTAGGGAGGGAGGTGGGGAGGAACTCGTCGTGCAGCTACCTCCACGTGGTGAGTTCTTGGTTATTTTATTCATTAAAATTATGCTTTTAATGAGTGAAATAAGCGAAGAGCTGCATAATTCATGCACAAAAAAAAAACTTTGTGGACAATTCAAGGCCAACTAGGCACCTGAAGATGGCGTTTGTCAGACCCGAAACTTTATATGGATGATCAACAATAGTAATGACAACTTTCTAGCACCCAGGGTTATTGAGATCTTACACTTTATTTTTTTCCCATATATAGATCGGCCCACCTTAGTATCCAATGATACACGATAGTTTCTAATAAAATTGCTAGAGGGCGCAATTTGTAATAATAACAGTTTTTTTGATTTTATCCCGAAAATTCAAATCATACGGTATACTTATGACATCATAATCGGAAAGTAGATGAAATTTACAAGAAAAGACGTGAAAACCGCAGTTTGATATCTTTGTTCGTTTTAGAGTTATTGCCAAAATAATAATTTTTAATACAAATTACGCCCTCTAGCAATTTTATTAGAAACGATTGTGTACCATTGGATATGACAATTAAAGGCACTTACCTTTCTCTTCCAAACAAGCTTAAATATAATAAAATCGGATAAGGCGTGTAGAAGTTACAGCGATTTTAATGTTTACGCTTTCAATAGCTTCCCCCACTCTTATTAAGATCGGTACGCCAACGAGCCTTAAACCAAAATGATGCAGAATTGTCTAAGCTTTCCAATGATGTAATCAGAGTTATACCTTTATATGGGAATTTTCAGAGAAATTTAAAAAAATTATTTTCAATTGTGCCCCCTTGCGGCGAAATGAGGAACTTGAAAGTAATTTCCAGAATTTTCTCATGACCGCTTTAATCATAATTTTTTTTTCCCCAAGTTTCTATGTTTAGTAGTTTCTGAGATATAGCCAGCGGCCATTCTTAGTTGACCACCCGGTACAATCTCCACGTTTCCTAAATTATCAGTAGAGATGAAAAAAACTTATAATAATTCATTAAATACAAACAATTATGATAGTTTTTCTTTTTTATTGTATTTATAGCACATCTTAGACTAAAAAACCAATTTTTTTCTTTAACATTTTTAAAAAGTATCAAAGTTATTTGGAAAAAGGAGATGGAGATTGTTCGTTTTGGAAATAGCAAATATGGAGTTTGCCCACTTTGAAAATAATTTAAGGATCATTTTTCACAAAATTTTTAATCTTAAAAACAATACATTAAAATACAAAAAAAAAAATAGTAAATAACAAACAACCACTGTTTAATGCTTCACGCATCACATGCAACAGACTAAAAAAAGTAAACTCGGAATGGCTTTGGCACGAACTATTATCAACAAGTCTGTGCAGGATTTAGCACGCTTTGAAATAATTCGAAACTAACAGCAAAACAACCCATTGGCGATTGTACGGTTCGAAACTTCAATGTCAATGAAGCTTGTACATTTTGAATTTAATCCCAATTTTCTGCCATCAAAATCCGTTGGAGCTTGCCTGTTTTGACAAGAAATTATGAGTTATTTGGATTCAGGGCTACAATTACTATGTAAAACGACATCTGTCTCATTTTTAATGAAACATGGAGATTGTACACTTTGAATATATACCCCTCAAGTATGGAGTAGTGTTGTATCTTGATATATAACTTTATTTTATCATGACCAATTTAAACACATCTAACTAGGCCTAGGCTACACAAACAAGGTATGAAAATAAAGATAAACCCACACCAAGACTCCAAGACAGATTATCCCGATGCATGTTTTGGTATATTTGCAGCTCTGCAATTTAATTAGGTACGCCAATTTTTCGGGCAATATAGTGCTTGAAAAAGTTTAAAAGATACTTTTCTCTATACTTCTATTATATAAAAGAATAAGTAAATACCTAGGTATGTTTATATTAATCCAAGGGTGAAGTATTGCACGAGTAAAGATCTCGGGCAAAAACTTTTTCAAATATCCAAGTTTTTGCCAAATTGTAAAAATCAATACCTACAAGTTATATACCAACTAATATTCGAATTGAGGTTAGGTACGCGATAGCATCGAAGATGGGTTATTTTGCTGGTTTTGTTTGTTTTTATATTCGATTTTATAAGTTTTATAGTTTAAATTACTTGTTCTCTTTCTTTTTAAACTGAAACGACGAATCAATTTTAAACAAATTTTAGAAACAAACCCTTAAAAACAATATTCTATCCTCAAAATCTGATAGGTTTGCAACGACTAAAAATGCTAGAAATAACTACCTTATTTCCCTTATTTTTTGGCACGAATTTGGGGCAAATTTTAGTTGTTTACACGTAAAAATAAATTGAAGTTCAAATTTTACAATTTTTTGAGCAAGAACTTAAATTTTAAAGCCCGGACCTGTCTATTTTCCCATTCGTCAAATGATAATGCTGCAGTGCGCATGTCTAATCGTGTGTAGCTCTATTTACATGCGCGAGGCCATAAATTTGCCACTTTCGTGATTATTGTTTGCTTATAAGTATCCATGATAGTTGGTCATTTTACGTGGCCAACCTGTACAAAGTAATGGACGCAAGACAAATACTTATATAGGAATCGTAACCAAGCCCATTTTCAATAATTTTGTTCAGATTAATTTAAAAAAATGTTTAAACATTTTATTTCTGTCTACATTTTATGCTTATTATTCTCTAAAGCCTATTTATTTCCAAAGCAAATATTAGCCCTATGCGTCATAGTCCAGCGATCAGGTCGAGCCTCCACCAGCTCATACTCTTATTGGCCGATCGAATATTAATTTGAAATAGGCGTGCTATATCGGCGACATTTCACTTGCAAAGCAGCGTGCATCTGCATATTCCGTCTATCTTGGAAATAAATAGACTATAGTATGATTCAGTATTTCTTATTTTAAGCAAATCGTATCAACTTCATTATTAAATGTCAAAAAATGAAAAGGAGATTCGGTTGTACGCCGTATTTTAACAAATGAAACATTTTTGTATTAAGCGTCATTTTATTACTATTGCCTACCGCTTTCGGCCCATTATGAGGCCATCATTAGGGCTTAGGTTCTCAAAGATAAACACAAACAAGAGTAAAAACACAGTAGAAACAAACCACGTGAGAATACTTACTCGTCAAATTATGTCCAGGAGACAAGAAATATATTAATAAGATAAAATAATAAATAATAAAATTTATAAACAAATTTTCTCTAGTAGCGGTTTCTTATAAACAATACCTGATTGACAGTTGACACAATATGGATACAAAGTGGTTAGGGATATCTCAGATAAAAAACTAGTTACTGTACACAAAATGACGAATAATAGGAAACAAAAAAGTGGTATAAAACTTAATGAATAAAAAGGTAGGTAACTCCGTCAATTGTTTAAAAGAAAAACATTTAAACAGGATTTTTAAATTATGATATCTGCATGTGCAAAATCGTCCTATTGTTAATAAAATGGGGGGAGTCAAAAGTCCACAAGCGTAGGTTTAGGTAAATAATAAATTCTTATCGCTGAAAGAGTCTAAAAATTGGATTTCGGTTATAGTCCCCAGTACAAGGACCCTTAATTTTAATGACACATACAAATGTCAAACTGCGTGAGTGCCTTCTTTGGGACGAGTCCGACAAACTTTCTTATGCGAAAACTTTCGGCGCTGCTGCGTTTTCGAATGCCCGATTCCCAGAAGTGTCGATATGACGTCATTATGACTCCCCGTACATACAAGCTTGATTTTTAAAAAATTGTTTATTAAAATTAATTTAAAAATTGTGATCAACTTGTCCTACAAAAATCATGCTGCGTGTGGAGTGTCCACCACCCCCAAAATGTCGATATGACGTCACTATGACTCCACGTATATACAAGTTTGGTTTTTTTGACAATTGTTTAATAAAATTGAGTTAAAAATTATGGTCAACTTGTCCGACAAAAATCATGCTGCTTATGGAGTGTCCACCACGCCGAAAATGTCAATATGACGTCATTATGTCTCTCCGTACATACAACTTTGCATTTAATATTTTTCGATTTAAGATAAAGTACTGATTGTAAAAAAATATGTGTCCTACAAATATAGTACTGCAATCTATTTAAAAATTAAAAAATTGTTAAATTATTTAATATTTCTTTATAATAATTTATCTTCGATATATTATTATTAGTTATAAACTAATTAATTTTTTATAATAATTAATAAATGTATGTACGGAAAATGATTTTTCTGAAAATATTCTCATATTTTTTTTGAATTTACTTCCACACGAACCTGGAAACATTTTTAAACATCAAAAACAAAAAACAATATGACGCGACCTGACGTGTGAGCTTGTTGGTGTAATTTTGTGGTTTTCAACTGTCAAAACGCTGTTTTCGGAAAAATTATACTTTACCTAAGAAGCACATGCATCAATTACATTTTTGAATCTTTTCGGAGTGTTTATTTTAATGTTTATATCATTATTTTTGATATAAAAAATGGTGAAAATAAAAGAAAACAGATTTTTAATTTTTCAGATTTTCCGATTGAAATTATTTTATAATTGTAATTTTATACAAACTTTATGTAAATTTAGTTAATTTCAATAAAATTTAAGTTTAATCAGTCAGAATTTGACAAAAAGGAGTATGCCATTGGTAATGATTTTTTTTTCATTTTCTTGTCGGACTGACTATATAACTTAATATATTTGTCGGACAAATTGATATTTGCATTTAAAATACTATTATCTACCACTGTTTTTTTTTGTCCGACATGTATGTATGGGGAGACATAATGACGTCATATTGACATTTTCGGCGTGGTGGACACTCCATAAGCAGCATGATTTTTGTCGGACAAGTTGACCACAATTTTTAACTCAATTTTATTAAACAATTTCCAAAAACCAAACTTGTATATACGTGGAGTCATAGTGACGTCATATCAACATTTTGGGGGTGGTGGACACTCCACACGCAGCATGATTTTTGTAGGACAAGTTGATCACAATTTTTAAATTAATTTTATTAAACAATTTTTTAAAAATCAAGCTTGTATGTACGGGGAGTTATATTGACGTCATATCGACACTTCTGGGAATCGGGCATTCGAAAACGCAGCAGCGCCGAAAGTTTTCGCATAAGAAAGTTTGTCGGACTCGTCCCAAAGAAGGCACTCACGCAGTTTGACATTTGTATGTGTCATTAAAATTAAGGGTCCTTGTACTGTGAACTATTATTAGTTTCATTGAATCTTAAATTCGGACATGAATCTGGATAGTTAATTGAATGTCTATGGATTTTAAGGTCCTTGAGATAGTCCAACTCTCTGAAGTTTTTATGATCAAATTGATGTAAAATTTTGCTGTTAGTTGGTGAGAAACTATGATTTTTAAATTTGAGGTGCTGTCCGAATAAATACAGACGTACCTGGTCGGTGGACATGTTCTTTTATTCTTATTCAGAGTTTTCTTACGGTTTTTCCAATGTATAGAGCTGAGCAACTACCTCATGATAATTTGTAAACGCTTTTGTCAAGATGTGAAACGATTTCTTGATTTCTGACTAAATGAGACTGAAGATTGTTTTATGTTATAAAGGAGATTGTTGTATCTTTTACATTTTTATTAAGAACTTTGGCTGTCTGAGTAGAAATTGGACCTTTGTAAGATAAAGAAATATATTTTTTGTGTAAGTTATTTTATAAAATTTGAAACTACTACTAGAGAAAATTTGTTTATAAATTTTCAAATTTCTTAATGGACATAATTTGACGAGTAAGTATTCTCACGTAGTTTGTTCCTACTGTGGTTTTACTCTTGTTAGTCTTTTTCTTTTAAAACCTAAGCCCTGATTATGGCCTCATAATGGGCCGAAAGCGCTAGGCAATAGTAATAAAGTTACGCTTAATACAAAAAAATTTTTCATTTGTTACAACTGATGGTTTCAAATGGGATTTAAAACAAAATTACTCTTACAAGCTTGTTAAAACAAAATATTCTTGCAAGTTAACCGCTCCTCATAGAGATTATTTGGAGAATTTTTCTACAGAATCCCGTCATTGGTAGATTTCGGGAAAAAAATGGTATAAAACCATCAACCAAACCTCTTAAAATGCACCGAACATTAAGAGGGGTCATCTGAATATTATATCTACCCTTAAAATCGAAACCGGGACAACTCACTTTCCTTCCTTGTGTTTTTTATGCATTGCAGATATTTTAAGATGGGCCCTTCTTTCTGCATCTCCATGTTTCGTTTTGGCAAGAGCCCTTTTAAATGACAGCGTGCAGAGCCAACATAACAGCTTTCCATCAACCTAAAAAAGCAACAAATAGTTGTCCCGTACACTTTTAACACAGTAGGGAGTGGCAAGTTACCTTTTTATCGTCATCTTGCCTATCAAATGCACATTTCTGTTTGCACTGTTCGCAATTTACTGGTGGTCCATACTTTATTTCAGAGTTTGTACATCGCTGGCACTTATTACCGATAAAAGCTGCTATAATGTTACAATATTCACAAGCTGTTGGTTTTCCATAAGCCTTAACGTTCTGCTCACATTTTTTGCAAATTGTACTAGGGCTACCTTTCGATGTTTGTTGAAATTCGGATCGACAATAGGTGCATTTTACAACTGGAAATGCACCACGGCATTCCTGTTTAAAGAAAGGTACATTTTTATGTTTGTTGAAAAAAGGAAGTAGGTATTTATAATAATCGAAACATTCACATGTATTATTTTAATTATCCAGGCATCAACTACACAATAAACTATATTAAATCGTCCCATTCCCTATTCACCTTAAAACCACCTTGTAGTTTTGAAAATTATATTTTAACTTTTGGCATAAACAAAGTCGTTACAATGCAATGCAAAAATAGATGTATCGTCGTTACTTCAATAGGTTATGTAGGTATGTCAAAAAGTTCACATGCATTTTGCCTATTAAGTTAAATACTAATAATAATAATGATGTAGATATCATATCAAGATAATTATAATATCATAAGGTAATACGTACAGGATTAGTTTAATAAAGTCCAATATCTCGTTTATTTCAAACAATAGAAAAACCCCTTTTATCCAAAGTTGTGAGGTGAATATATTAAAAATATTATTTATTATACAGGGTGGCCAAAGAAAGATACAATTAAAACATAGAAAAAGCCCGAGATCAAGCCTATTATTATGAATTTGTTCGCGTTTTTATTATGGTGTTCCGGAACGGCTTAATTACAGGCGAACCAAAAGTGATATCGGATTCGGGTTTTGGGCAATCTATAGGACTAAAATTTTACTATTTGACTATTATACCATATGTCAGTAATGTCACCAACTCGTCACCTTAGAGTTATACTGTGGTATGTGCAGTAAACCAAGTTTTGAGAAAAAGCGTTATGAAAAATTGGCTTTTTGTTACAGTGCTATGGACAGACCTACACTTAAGAAAATTTGTACTTAGTTAGTTTCATTATAATTATTACGGTTTTTTAGAAAAAATATACACATATACATTGTTTTTTCTATATTTTGGGCACTAGAAAAAACACATACAATTATGTAACTCTATTTTTTTATTAATTATGAAAACATACAACTCTGTAACGTTACAAAAAAAACCAAAATAACTACAAATAAGAATATAATCCAGAACTAGAGAAATAAATATGTTAGGCATTATCATTTTTGGGAAGCATAGCCATATAGTATGCCTTATCCACCTCAGGAATCCACTAGCACACTAACTCAACGACCCAACCAAATAAAAACAAAATTGTATGTGTATTATTTGTGACCATAGGAATAAAATATAAAATTACAAAGGTGTATGTGACACATATATACAACTATGAGACTCTAAAAATCGCAATTCACGTTGATACAACAATGTATTTATGGTTGCCAATGACATAATATGGTGTAACATACAACATTGTAATTCTCTGGAAGGCAAGTTTGAGGTACATACAACTTATTAACACCAAAAAGTCAATTTCAGAAAAAATGCGACATACAACAGTATAACTCTAAGGTGACGAACTGTCAAGTGTTGACGTTATTTTTTTTTTAAATGGAACACCCTATATATTTTTACATTTTTAAATTCCACATAAAATTATAATTATTTTTTATTAAATGCACTATTAGTCTATACTTCATAGTTTCCGAGATATTGACTCTCGAAAAGTGACATTTTTGAACTTTGACAGCTTATAACTTTCTAACAGTACGTCTTAGAGCAAAACGGCTTACATGTCCCTATCTTCAATTTTTATTATCTTGCCAAAAAAATCAACTTCCAGTTAAACCGGAACAACTATATTTCCTGCTTTCGAGTTACATTCGGTTTAACCGGAAGTTGATTTTTTTGGGAAGATAATAAAAATTGAAGATAGGGACATGTAACCCGTTTGGCTCTAAGACGTACTGTTAGAAAGTTATAAGCTGTCAAAGTTCAAAAATGTCACTTTTCGAGAGTCAATATCTCGGAAACTATGAAGTATAGACTAATAGTGCATTTAATAAAAAATAATTATAATTTTATGTGGAATTTAAAAATGTAAAAATATACAGGGTGTTCCATTTTAAAAAAAATAACGTCAACACTTGACAGTTGGTGACATTACTGACATATGGTATAATAGTCAAATAGTAAAATTTTAGTCCTATAGATTGCCCAAAACCCGGATCCGATATCACTTTTCGTTTGCCTGTAATTAAGCCGTTCCGGAACGGGCAAATGTTCCAAACAAACCCTGTATAAACCTTTAAACCGATATGTATTAACAATGCCAGTTCGTTTACTGCATCATTGTTTTAATAGTGAGAAAAGTGCGGCAGAGGATATCCCTTTTAACAGGTAATACATTTTAGTAGTTGTAGGTTAAGTTTAGGTATAGAGTATGTTACATCAAATATGACTAGAATTAACGGGGCAATTCGAAAATCAAAAAATATATATGTCCTGGTTAAAAAAAAATAAGTTTCGATTGTATCTCTCTTTTTGGCCACCATGTATGATAAACAATATTTTTAAAGTATGCATCTCAAGTGTCCGCACAACGTTTGTATAAAAGGGTTTTTTCGATTGTTTAAAAAAGAGACGAGATACTGGACCACCCGGTATATATCAAGGTCAATACAGCCCCATATAGGACAAGTGTCTAGATCTAGAGTCTGGCTGTGGACTTTTTAACCGCCCAATCAACGTTCGCAATAAAGCGCGGGAAACTTAAATATAAAGGTGTTAGAATGCGCACATAAATCATTGTATTATTTCCTATTACATTCAGGCGAAAAAATTATACCTTGATTTTCGCAGACGAAAAATAGTGAATAATAGTTAAAATAGTTAAATTGGAAATATTTCCTTATAGACCAGGGTCGATAATTTTTGAAACCAAAAAAAATAATAGTAGGATGAAACCCATTGGAAAAGGAAGAGAATATAACAAATGAACGGAAAAATATCTTACGGGCGATCCGAGGTCGGGAAGTGGAAAGGGGTGAGTTTTTAAGGGTAGCAAACGATTTATCTCGATTTCTGGCAAAACTACAAGTCCTATGGAAAAACGTTAAATGGCAAAGTTGTAGGTAATAAAAAGATTTACAACTTTTGTATTTGCACTTTTTTCACATAACCTCAAAATTTATGTGAAAAATTCAAATAACCAAGTTTTTGGTTTTTTATTTTTATCTTTTACAAAAAATACGAAATTTGGTGAAAACTTTCCTTTTTATGTCCCAAACACACTGTAATTTTTCTGATTTAAAATATTTATTTTTTAACCTTATTTTGACTTAATATCGAAAAAGCAACCTAATTTTCAATCGAAAATTCTCACGTCAAAATAGCTGCTTTTTTAAAAAAGTCGGTGGGCTTTTTATTCGTTGAAATCTCTACTTTCAGATGGTGTAAAAAAATATACATTACTATGGTAAATCCCCCCCCCCCCATTACATTCACAAAACTTGTAGTTTTTTTGTGTGATCAACTATTGAGAATTTTGAAAAGGTGAGTGTTTTTGGCATACGTGACGTTGCAAAGAAACCTATATTGGCCGGTTGAAATGTGCATACTCACACTCTAGACGCTTATCCTTATAGGCACTTGCAAATCATACTAGGTCACTTTTACTTGGGGGTAGTAAAAAAGAACGCAAGCTAGCGAATCAGTTACCGTTAGACTAGCAGGTTTTCCAACCTGCCCCATCCAACTAGTCTCGAAATAGGCGAATGATCATTTCAAGAGAAGTGATTAGTTTTTCTCTTAAGAATGATTAAACTGTATTCTTGAAACTTAAAATGACTATTAATTTCCATGACGATGTGAGCATATGATGTGAATTGTCCCTTCTCGCGAGAGAGCGTTCACTTCTCTTAAATTAAAGAATAGACGTCCTAGTAGCGAAATAAGAGTTTGAAAAAGTCGCCAAATTGATTGGTGTTCTTTAAAAAACTTCACTCTATTCCCAGTAAATACCGATATCACACTCTTTGCGTTTTGATCAATCGGGAACTTTTTCCAATACGGCGAAAATTACACCGAGCATTTTCATTGGCCTGATGTGACTTGGACCCTTTGGGTAAAGTGCAATATTCACTACAACGTTGAACATTTTACGAATTTTAAGATTTTAATTTCTTCGAATTCGCCTAAACTTTACCGAATTGTCATTGGTTATATGAGACACAGGGTAATTTGTAAAAACGTCTAAAACTAATTTCCTTAATAACTAAATAAAAAGGTTGTAATTTTAGAAACATTTTTTAAATGTAAAATTATTATTTTTTTCGTCTACAAAATGACGGTTTTTATGTAATTTTTTTTTTGCCAGAGATACCATCGTCAACTTAATTTTTTTTAAATACGGACCTGTAGTTATTTTTTATTTTATTTTTCACCTTTCACCTTTTACCCCAAATACAATGGTTTATCACCCAACCCTATTTACTTTTCGGCAATATTATTTCAAAAAACCAGAGTAGTACCTACTGGCAATATTTTAAAGCATAAATAAAATACAAAAACTCCAGGTCCCTATTTAGAAAGCTGAAGTTGACGGTATCTCAGTTATAAAAAATGACATAAAAAATCGATAACGCCATTTTTTAGACACGAAAAACTACGAATTTTTTATTTAAAGAATGTTTTTTTATTCAATTAAAACCATTATTTATTATAAGTTATTAAAGAAATTAATTTTAGACATTTTTAACAAATCACCCTGTATCTCACGAATCAATAACATTCATTACTGCAGTTACTGGATCTTAAAAAATCATTAAATTATGGCACACTATCTCTAATTCGAAATTATCGTTTGAAAGACACCAATAGTGGACAATTAAATAGTTTCCACCCTGTATTTTATGTAGTTACTACATACATAATATAATTATGCATGTGTATATTTTTATGTTTGCATGTACTTTTATACCTACTACTACCTACATAATATTTTACAGGTATGTAATTACGTAATAAATATAGTAATCAATTTCTAAATCAAAAAATATTTAGTGGCAACAAATCATTTGTTAAAACTATACATCATCTGCAATCATACACCATAAAGATTTTCCAATTAGGTAAAATGACGTAATTTACAATAAAATAGCTATTTACCTAACAAGTGCGGAAAATGAATTTTTCCGCACGAGTCTGCCGAACGACGCGTAGCGGAGTTCGGTGAAGCAGCCGAGTGCAGGGAAAACATTTTCCGCACGTGTCAGTTACAATAGTTTTTCTACAGACGTGTGGAAATAAGTAACACATATTTCAAAGAAATTTAATAATGTTTAATTAACTATAACAATCACGTACATATGTAACAGTAACTAATTCTGAGAAAAAAAGTAATCTACAAGTTATAATTGATATATTATTGATTTTGACATAATCGTGCCGAAAAAATTTTCCGCACTAGTGTGGAAAAACCAATTTTCCGCACGGATTTTTGACATAATCGTGCCGAAAATTTTTTCCGCACTAGTGTGGAAAAACCAATTTTTCGCACGGATATCAGTGCGGAAAATTGATTTTTCCACACGTCTGTAGGAAAATAAAGTTTACTACGTTGAATGCAACCATGGAAACAGGAAGACTACCATCAGAACGGAAGGAGGCGACAATCATGCCAGTTTTTAAAAAAGGCAACAGGTATGACCCAGCTAACTATCGACCTATAAGCTTGACATGCAACCAATGTAAATGTACGTAAAAAATCATCGCAAATGAAATTACCTCATTTTCTTAACACACGATACCTCAACGCATGATGGGTGTCTACCAAAAAGATCTCCTACTTTGTCTGGGCATGTGGACAAAACCCACGATGACAAAGACCCGATAGACATCATATATCTCGACTACGAGAAAGCGTTTGACAAGGTACCACACGAAAGACTCTTGGTCAAACTGTATTATGGCATAAGAGGAAAACGCCTATCTTGGATAGAACAGTTTTTCAAACGTCAACTCTGCAAGGTGAGAACCGAAAATCAAGACTTCTAGGGCCTATAATGACATAAGCGGGGTACCACAGGGATCGGTTCTGGGCCTCTTACTGTTCATTGTATTTACTGCAGATCTAGCAACATGGCAACTTAAGCTAAATGAGACGAAAAGCACCATATTATATGTCGGTAAAAACAACCCAAGACATACTTACTACCTCAATAACACTGTATAATCACAAGTCAAGGAACAAAAAAATGTATATTATAGGAATAACTGTCACCTCAAACATCAAGTGCGAACCCCACATAAATAAAATCTCAAAACGGGCTAACTCTCTTTTGTACATGATACAAAAAGCATTCCAAAACAAAATGATCACTAAACTATACAAAACTTATGTGAGACCGATTTTGGAATACGGTCACACATTTGGAATCCATATTACATAAAGGATATTGGATTATTGGAAAGGGATCAACGACGAGCTACTAAGATTTCCACCAGAAACTTCAAAAATCAACGCGAAATAGGTTATAGGTTGGCAAGAGATTGAATGACGTTGAGAATTCAACCTTAAGGTTAAGTTATAAAGGTTGAATTCTCAACGTCATTCAATCTCTTGCCAACCTATAACCTATTTCGCGTTGATTTTTTGAGTGTATTATTTTAATAACTAACATTTAAAGAAAATCAATATCGTCGGTACATTATTTAGGTAGTATCTGACATAATACAAAAATATCAATTTATTTCATTGCTAATTTTGGGAGAATTGTATAGTGAAAGAACAATGAGTGACAATGACATAATAATGTAAAAAAAAATCTTACCCGATATTTTTCGCTACACAATTCTCGTAAAATAAGTTATGAAATTCTTTGATATTTAATAAATATGTCAATTATTACCTATAGAATATCAAGTCGATACTGATTTTCTTTAAATTTTGTATAAAAGCTAGAAACCATAAATAAATCTACGCGAAATAGGTTATAGGTTGGCAAGCATGTTGATACTCCCACCTTAAGGCCCCATAATGAAATAACAAATAGCCATTTTCTGGAATTTTCAATTTGGTATTTATTGTTTATATAATACACAATACAAACGTGTATTTTGGGTTGCCTAAATCAACAAATTTAATAAAATGTAATGAAATTTGATTTTGTCCAATATTGTCCGATTTTGTCCGTTTTTGTCCGTTTTTGTCCAATTTTGTCCATGTCCTGGACAAAATCAAAAAAAGTGGACAAAATCACAACCCTGCCTGAAATGCATTAAAAGAGCAAACAGATTCTGCCAGATCTATCATCAACATTAAAAATCTGGTGAACCAAGACATCAAAGTTATAAACACTACCTTGGTACGCTATATGTGATAAAACCTTCAACATCAGGACACATTAACTATGATGAGTGCTTGCTACAGTGTGATAATTGAACGAAACTGAATTAAGAAAGACAATCTAAATAAAATGTGGAATAACAGTTTCATTGCCACCTACTGTTGACGAATAAAAAAAATTTTAAATCCTTAATACCTATATGGTGATAAGGAAATGTTTCGCTCTCTTTGAGAAAGCAACAATGTTCAAAGCGGTTTAAAAAATTGACTAAACGTTTCTTAGTTAAGGATGCTTAGTAAACTCTGGATGAATTTTTTCAGTGATCATCTTTTGAATCTACAGACTGCATAATGTATTTTCTTGAGCACGCGATATTAGTAAGGAACAACGGTAATAATAAAGTGAGGCAAAATAATTGTTATCAACAAGTGTTTTGGCCCAATGGGACAAACAATTTAACACGTGACACAAGAAATCAATATATTTTTCTTATTTTCTACAAAGGTAATCCACCTAATTAGCAAACGTAAGCTGAGGACAGAGCTGGGCAAGCTACTGGAAAAAAGGAGTTATAAGCTACTTAAAATTTAAGTAGGTAGTTAAGATACCTTGTAATTAAGCTACCATTATTAAAAGTAGCTAAGCTACAAGCTACTTCTATTAGTTACTCTGAAGGTTACTTTACTTTATGCCAGTAAATAAGGTAGTTTTAAAAAACTGCGTTCTTCAGCTTTAAAAGAGTTTATTACTCGAATTATTATTAATATATTGATTAACATAAAAACATTAAGTTTTAAAAATATATACCTATAAATATATTATTGAGTACCGTAAAACGGGGCTACTTCGGACATCGCGACATCAGGGTTAAAATAATTAAGTGGTGGGGAAACAGAGAATGCAAGCGCACTGTTTCTCTTCAGAAACGTGTCTTAACAGTTGCCTTTGTACGTTCCGACAGTTAGCAGCGTTTAGAGGTAAGTGTCGCGTCTCCACGTGTTATTTTATTATGAAGTCCTTTTTGGAACTTTTTCAAAAGTGGTAAAAGTAACTGGCGCACAGCCGAAACTAGTTATGATAGGGGATAACTTTATTTTACTTTTTAGTAGCCCTATATGTTGTTAGCATTTTGGAAAAATTTGAAATTTATAGTTGCTATGTTTTTTTTAGAGAGGTGTAAGCAAAAAAATCCAAATTTGAGGGGCAACTTCGGACATGGTTCGCATATACAGCAGAAGGCAGTTGGGGCGTCGCCTGTAGGTGCGGTTCGGTGAAAAGCAATGTCACTTCGAAGCGGAATTTTATGGGATTCCCAAATTCACTATAAGTGATAAGATTGTTTTTATTGTTTACATGTTTGTTATTATTTTTGTAAGAAAATCTTTTGTATTTTTATAAAATAAATTTCATATTATGTGATATGGTAAATATGAAAGCCTTTTTTTTAAATATTTCTAGCTTTTATGCTAACTTTTTTTAGTACCTACCCACCTAATATAGTTTTAAAAGTTAAATTAGTGTCCGAAGTAATTATTAAGCCATGTTTACTTCAATATTTTTCGGTTTAAAGAAGGTGTCCGAATTTGCCCCACCTTGTAGGGTAAATTCGGACACTTTTCAACCAAAAAAATATATATGTTAGAACAAAAAAAAACTTTTCCTTTTAGGAAGTACTCTAGCAAGGATGTAGTATCCCACATAAAAAACATTAATTGCATCGCGAAAGTTGTTACCCTTAAAAAATGCAAAAAACTGTAAAATCTGGCCGAAGTAGCCCCGTTTTACGGTACCTATATTTTTTAACAGGGCACCTGGGATGTATCATAAAAATGATTTTTGCTATACTTTCAAGCAGTTAGGTTACAGTTAGGTAAAAGATATTTTTTGGATATTATACATCTTTGGGTGACATGCCTTTTGAAGTTTAAAGCATATTTTTTTAATTTTTCAAATTTTAATCTAATTACCACAAACAGATGCTTAGTTTTAAAAAGATATACAAAATATAGTATCCTTTAAATTATTTTTTATATTACTACAAAAAACAATCTCCTTTAAACAGAAAGAGCTTTTCAAATAATCTTTCTGACACTCCATGCCGTCTCGGAGTATTATAATAGGCAGCAAACGAAAATAATCCCTCCACAGGAGCTGAAGAAGCAAGAGAGGTGTTGCATTGAAGGAGTGGTTTAATGATTTGATAATCTTATAATCTTATAACCAGTGTTGGGCAAAATTTGATTTTTATTAAAAAAATCAAAAATCATTGATTTTTATTGATTTTATTAAAAATTTATAATTTTTTGCTCTTATCAAATTAATACAAATTATTTTAATGTCGGTCTAACAATATAATATAGGTACAATAATTTTAAACATAAAGTTTATATGTATTATATACCTACTACTTTTTTATTTCTTAAAAGCGCGAGTTATAAAAAATATCCTAGTGAACTACCATCGTTCCATTTGGAAAAATGGAGTAAACGTCAAGAAAACAAAATTTCATTTTTTAAACGCTTGTAAAACTTAGGAAGTTAATTAGTATGACATAATTTTAATTCTCATATACTACTTGACTATAAATTAACAGATTTAATTAATTTGTAGCACTCTAGATTGAAAATAAAAAATGAACATAAAAATGTTATAACACGTCAAAAAATGACAAGTGAGGTGTCATTTTACTCAGGGGTGCGTTCAGGAAACGAAATGAAATGAAATGAAATGAAATGAAATGAAATGAAATGCATTTATTAATCCAAAGATCACAATAAAGGATATAGGACAGGTCATAGAGATCCTAATAACTAAACTACTAAAAACTAAGAGAAATTTGTTGTAACAATATTGCTAAGACTAAAAAGTGTGGTTCAGAAATTCATCAATACTGTAGAAAGCATTATTTAGTAATGTACATTTTAAAGTGGTATAGAATTTGTTGTTGCTAAGCTCTCTCATGTTATTTGGAATTTTATTAAACAAAATGGTACCCATATAATAAGGGTTTAATTTATACAATTCTAGGCGATGAAGATCATGCTGTAGATTAGTGCCAAATCTTGTATTATATTCATGGTGGAAATTTTGTGTTCTAAACATCGGTATATTTTGTTTTACAAATTTGAGAATTTCAAAAATATATAACGAGGGCAAAGTCAATATTAATTCGTTTTTAAAAGTATCTTTACATGATTGGCGATACCCAAGGCCAAACATGGCTCTAACAGCTCGTTTTTGCATTCGAAATACTCTAATAGTAGCTGAGGCGCCACCCCAGAGAATGATGCCATATCTAATTATGGATTCAAAACATGAAAAGTAAAACATTTTAACGACTTTCCTGGTTAGAACTTGTTTCAGGCGACCCAGTGCAAAACATTGGCTTGAGCATCTTTTACATATATAGTCAACATGCTCTCTCCAATTTAGCGACATATCAATGTGAATACCCAACAGTTTAAAAGACGTTACTTGTTCAATTGATTTATTATTTAGTTGAATTAAGTGACTTTTTTTGTAGTTTGCATTAATTGGGTGAAATTGCAAAGTGTATGTTTTGTCTTGATTTAATGTAAGTCTGTTTAAATTGAAATAATGGTATAGTAGATTAAGATTGTTTTGCAAGTTATTTTTCATTTCCATTTCACATGACTCGGTTGACAGAACTGTTATGTCATCCGCAAATTCACAGTGATATGCCGTCAAATACGCAGATAGATCATTTGTATACATCAAAAACAATAAAGGGCCTAGAACACTGCCCTGTGGAACGCCAAAACTGACATCCAGCTGCTTAGAATTAGACTTCTCAAAGAGAACAAATTGTTTGCGGTTTTTTAGATATGCTGTCAACAGGTCATGACAGTTTCCACGAATGCCGTATTGATATACCTTTCTTAGTAAGAGATCCTGATCTACACAATCAAATGCCTTGGTTAAGTCGACAAACAGCGCCATAACCTTGTCATTTGCATCTAGACTTTTATATATGGTATCTAGAATAGAGCATAATGCTGTAGTTGTTGACTTTTTGTTGCGAAAACCATGCTGCGTAGGTGATAATATGTTAGAGGTTTCCAGGAAGTTAACTATACGTTTTAAGATTATTTTCTCAAATATCTTTGAAAATATGGACAAAAGTGAAATCGGGCGATAATTTACAATGTTACTGGAATCCCCTTTTTTATATAAGCAAATGATTTTCGAAACTTTGAGAAGATCGGGAAAAACTCCTCCAAGAAAACATAAATTTAACAAGTGTGTTAGAGGACTACATAGCTGTTTACTACAGAACTTTATGATAGAGGAAGAAAAATCATCATGGCCACATGAATTAGTGTTTTTCAAATCGTGTATTGCTTCATTCATCTCACTTTCAGTCACCTTATACAAGTAAATTGATTTGTCATTAGAAAAGCTTAATCTTCTTTCATGGTCAATAACATTGTGAAGAGCTGGTTGTTTGTCACGTAATTTTTTTGGAATGTTGGCAAAATATGAATTGAATTCTTCAGCTATGTGCTCTGAATTTGTATATTTAATACCGTCCTTTACAATGCACTTAGTTTTATTTTTTTGGTTGTTTTTTATTGTGTTATTTATCAAATTCCAGACCGTTTTTGATTTGTTATTAGAATAAATAATTTTGTTGTCATAAAATGTTCTTTTGGCCGCTCTTAACAATCGCCTATAAATTACTTTGTACTTCTTATAAAACTCTAATGAGATTAGACCTCTTTTTACTTTTGCATGCAGTTTTTTTAGGTTTTTGGATGATGTTCTTAAACCTAATGTTAACCATTGTTTACAGTTGAAATCTGACTTTCTTTTTTTTATATACTTAAAGCTTCTATTGTAGTAATAATTTAAAGTCCCTATAAAGATAGAAAAAACATTATTTATATCATTACCTCCATTGTAGAGTTCAGACCAATTTTCCGCCTTTAGTAAGTTGAGAAAGGTTTCTTTATTTTTTATAGAAAAAGATCTTGCCAAGTAAGTTTCATCTGAAATATCGTTACCAGATTCAAATTCAATTTCTTGGAATTTATGGTCAGACAGTCCGTTTTCGGCTACAGTAGAGGTAATGAGACTATTATTAAAATTTGTACAAATATAGTCTATGGCTGTATGAGATGTGGTAGTAGTCCTAGTTGCTTCGTTAAAAACGGGAGTTACATTAGAGGAATGGAGAATATCTAAAAGGTCGTTTTTGTCATTATTATTTTGAAGGAGATTAATGTTAAAATCACCAACCACAATCAGTCTGCAAAGAGGATGCGTCCCACACACATACGACAGACACTGCTCAAGCTGACGAAGGAAATCATCAGCCGGTGCTAATGGTGAACGATATATGCATAAAATACATACCTCTATTTTGTTCACATATATACTAATACAAACACACTCAAAAACCACTTCAATGTAAAAATTGTGAACATCTACTTTATTAAATACTAGAGAGTTTTTAACTAAAAATAACACGCCACCATGTTTATTGATCGTTCTGTTTCGATAATCTGCTATTTTATAACCATTAATATTGAGAAACTCAATTTCACTGTCCGAGCACCAACTTTCTGTCAGACATAATATATCTAGCTTTTCATTGTCTAGAAAAACTTCAATCAACTCTATTTTATTCTTGCAAGATTGGATATTTTGATGGGCGAGTTTAATAGTTCCATACCCAGCCGCAGCCGGTGATATGATATCACTATCTTTCAAAATTTTGTTGACCAATCCGCTCTTTAAATGTTCGGTTGTAAGATCCCCAAACCCAAACAACAAGGAAAGGAATACTTTACACTGTAATGGAACTTGTTGACATTTAAAGTGGATCCCAGAGTCAGCCCAGATTTGTGAACGAATTTTGTACCTCATTTGTTCAAATGTCAAAATTCGTTTTAACATAACCTATAACTTTTGACTGTTGTTTTGTTTGTTGGTGTTCGTTGCTTTTGATTGTATTTGTAGCCCGAGAACTCACAGAAAAATAAAGGGTTTATTAGAGAACTAAAATTGTAGGTTAGTTAAACAACGTTTTTTTCAAAAGCTGTCAACAAGATTTAAAACGCGCAAACTCGGTCATTTATAGCCATGCTCTAGACCATGGTAAGAAATGGACTCCTTCGGTAAAGTCAAAATGAATTTATGAACGCTGAAACAGAAGTTACAGAGTATCATGTTACATAATTTATGAACGAACTTGGTCACAAAAAGTAAGAAATGTGTACTTTGTAACGTTTCCTGAACGCACCCCAAAATGTAATGCTGAATCCCAATAAGTAAAAATATACAAGATGTCCCATTTAAAATACCAAAGTCAAGGTCACTTCCGGTCAAACCGGAACAACATCTGGTATACCTACTACTTTTTTATTTCTTAAAAGCGCGAGTTCTATATACTGTTGGTTTTTGAAAATATTTTTTTGATATGTTATATTGTTCATTGTTCTGAATTAAAAATAAATGGTTTCATTAAATCATGATTTAAAAAAAAAAATAAAATGATAAGTGATTTAAATCATGATTTTTAAATCGTGATTTAAATCAGCCCAACCCTGCTTATAACATAGCGATCCATTTTTATTAAATTACTCTTTGATTAGCATTAGAGCATGGAACACAATGACGGTAAATAGACAAGTTCTGCATTTTGTCGGTAAAGAATTTATTTGTAATAGGGTAGAGGCACCACTTATGGCCAGTACCCTACTTATGGCCATTTATGTGTATGTTGCCAAATATTAGCAAGTGACCTTGTTTTCCCATCACATTTGGTGCGCATATGGGTTGGTTCATTCCACTTGCATAGGGGAGGATGCATGCAAACCGCCGAAAACAAATCACAGTCTTAAAATAATTTCAAAAGTGACCGCATGTTTGATTTTCGCGAAATTCTTAAGATTTTTACTAAGAAACGAAACTAGAATTATCCCAGTTTTTGGGTAATTTTATTAATAACATTTGATGCCAGCATTTGCATACTTAAGTAAGTAACCTAGTTCCTAATAGATTTTTTATACAATTAATAAATATCAGGTTTTTAAAAAAAAAATAACTAATGGCCATTAGTGGATCCATTAAATTAATAAGTTTCTACATATGGCCAGTGTGGTGGCCATTAGTAGAACTGTCTTATCCACTTATAGCCATATATTTTAAAAGTTATAGCACGAGTATGAGAATTCCTACTCAATTTAAAAAAAATAGAATCTTCCCAACGTAATATATTTGCCACACCAAAGTCTGATATTTCAACAGTCCTAAAGAGCTGTCTGCCTTACCCAGGTGAAAAGAAGTCAAAGAAACTTAAAAATCGACAAAAACAAGATCCTTGCAGTGTAATAACGTGGCTCGATATAGAAGAAGACAAAGAAAAAAACCAAAATACAGAAGGAGCAAGAAAAACTTGAAAGAAAGCAAGCCAGAGAACTTAAAAAACAAAAAGTAGAAGAAAAACCAACAAAGAAAAAAAATAATAAAAAAATACAACATATTGAAGCTCAGACGGAAGAAACAAGCTCCGAAGAAGAATGGCAAGCTTCTGGAGTTAGCGATGATGATGTTGTTTTTTTAGAAGCAACTGTGCCAGATATTGAACTTATGAAACCAGAAAACCTTAATCCTGGAAGTTTCATTTTGGTAGAGTTTACGGGAACAGGAAAAAGAATGACAATGATTTTTAAATATGTAGCAACTATATTGAAGGTTGTTAGCGAAAAGGAATATGAGATTAAGTGTTTGAAAAGTCTCGACAAACAAAAAACAACTTTTGATTATTTAGAAACTGACGTATCAATCGTTAATAAAAAAAATATAATTGGACAGCTTCCACATCCAGTTCTATATACAGCAGGATGGACGAAGACTAGTAACAAAATTCCTAGGTTCTATTAGTCAAGTTTATGAAAAACAATAATTATAATGTAGCACTTATCTTATTTGTTCCTAATAAAATTATTTCATTTGATATATCGCACTCGGAAACTAATTTATTTTCCTGGCTATAGGTGGGTAAAACTTGTGGCGAAAAGTGGGTTGTAACTGGCCAAAAGTGGTGAATCTTGCTTTTTTCGTTTAGAACATTTATTTCTGTCACAATTTTAAAAAGTATGTATTTTTAGTAACTTAACCCAAAAGGGTAGGTCTTAGAGACCCTAAATATATATTTTAAAATTTTTTTCCTATAGTCCTAAGAATACCATTAACTGATATACTATTTTTTTTTTCTTAACCTGGCCATAAGTGGTGCCTCTACCCTACCTAGGTAACTTAAATTATTTAAGGATAACGTAAGCTACCAAAAGTAGCTTAAACTAGGTACCGAAAGTAGCTTTATGATCAACTAGTAACTTTTTAAAGTAGCTTCATGAATTTTTAAAAAAATAATGTAAAAGCTACAGGCTACTTGGTTTAAAAGTAGCTTAGCTACCAAAAAATTAGCTAGCAAGTAGCCTAACTAGGTACTTAGTAGCTAGCTACTGCCCAGCCCTGGCTGAGGATTAAAAAACCTTCCTAATATATTATTTAGGATAGAAAAATTTTGACACTTCAGGAAGACTTTTATTATTGAGATATATTTTCAATACGTTCTAATTCAGGATGTCAGTGCTAAATATGATAAATTAGGTTATAGAGAAAAAGCCCATTAATGCCTAAAATACTTATATATTATTACTAGGCCCAAGAACTTCAGTTAATGGCTTTTAGGATTTTTATTATTAACCCTTTCGCTGCTCCGGACGAATATATTCGCCACGCCGTATACTGCTCTGGACGAGTATATTCGTTTTGCTTATAAAAATAGGATCAGGCTGCTCCAGACAAATAATCTCGTTGGCGGTGTTTCCACGTGTTGTTTGCAGGCCGCTCGTTTCAAATTGACGCGGTGGCGGGCGGGCGGTTTGACCGAGGTAGGGTGGGGCCGTGAATGTTTCCCGCGAAATTTAACTGATTTTGTACGTTTACATATTTAGAGTTCGCGTTTTTGGTTGTTTCGACAAGTTTTGTGTTAGAATAACCTAATATGGCTGGGAAATATCTTACAGATAAACAACTTGAAGAGATATTAGCCAGAAGTGACAGCGAATATGAGGAACAAAACGTGAGTTCCGGAATCGGAGAAACCGGCCAAGTGTGAGTCAGACTCGCTTACCAAGGGTTCCGTACCATTATATTTACAACATTAGACACTATATAACCTTTTTTTTAATTTCACTTGTGTCTGGGAGGTTATAATATAGTGTCTAATGTCATACTCAATTAGTTTACAGTGCTCTTAACGAGTATATTCGCAAGCGGTAAAAAAATAGGCAATTTGGCGTGCGACTTTATTTGAGCACAGCGCAGTGAAAGGGTTAATGAATATCTACCTAGCATAAAAATTATTTATTGTAAACAATTTTACTCCCTACTTGTAAGTGTATACTTACCTACAATTTACCTAAATCATGTAAGTACCTAGGTACTTCACAAACTGTCAAAAAAATTAAAGTTACCAACCAACACTATTACTATTTTTTGGTATAATTTACAAACATAAGTAGTGTATTCTGGTGTTAACCAAATTATTTATTTACCTAATACACAGGAGATGAGCATTCATACAAAAGTTCTCAGCCTAATATACTAAGGGCCGGTATTTTCATCCTCGGTTATTTTAATTCCTCGGTTAAACTTGGCATTTGATGTTTATAACATGCTTTATGTGTCACAAAACAAGTTTAACTAAGCAATAAAAATAACCGAGTTTTAACCGAGGATGAAGATACCGGCCCTAAGTATTATAATCCTTTCGGTTATTTTTTTAAACAAGAGCCATCTGACAAAGAACACAATATAAAGGTTATAATATCATTATCAGAAAGGTAATGACCAAACCAAAATCAAAACTTGGGAGCAACTGTGACATTACTTTACAGATAGATGTCATTCTAGAATGGTTTATTATTATTTACCTACATGAAACAACTTATTAGGCAAGGAAATCCAATTTCTTAATCGTTAATTTCTAATTCTTATTTCTATGAAAAATTACAATTTTAGACTTCTGCTAGAACCAAGGATAGTTTGCCACTTTAATGTTTAGCATCAAACTCCAAGCAAACTTGTAAGCTAAGTTGTTATGCCAAAAAAAGTTGTCAGTTTCTACAACCCAAAATTCTTAGGTAGTATCTAATCTTTAATTTATAATTTAATACTTAATTACTACTCATATAAGTAATATAGTTTGATGCCTGGAAAATGCTGAAGTTATATTAGGTAGATATATCTACACTTCTACACATTAGAATTGCAATATGGTATTCGACTAATAAGACAAGTTTAAAGTATAAAAATATGGGAAATCAGGTCAAGGAAAAACATAAAGAAAAAGGACTTTTTTAAAACTAAAACGAAACACTGCGCACATATATATAAAAATTGTATTGAATGTTGCTAATGATGGTTACCTGTTACCTCTATTGGTTATCTAAATAATGCTGTTTTAAGGATTTCACTCTCCTAGTTTTAAATAAAATTTGTAAACGTTTGGGCATAAAATTATATTAAGAGTTAGACCTAATAATTAATCCTCTAACTTTTATTGGTATACCCTTTTATTTCTTGCTAAAGTATAAAAATGTAGGTGCGTGTTTATTAACTCTCGTAAGTACAGGTTGCTGTTTCATATTTTTAAAAAAATTAATCAAAATAGGAAAAATTGATATAAGTTTGTAACTTGAAGAAATGATCCAGCAAAATATACCATACTAAATAAGTGAAAGGTGGTAATTTACTTCTAAATTTGCCAAGAACGAAACTCACTTTGCAAAGTTGTTGACCTGCAGATAGATCCTCGAAAGGGTAACGGGCAAAGCAGCGGGAACACGCGAACAAAGCAGTACTCATGATTAAGTATTTTACGTTAAAATGTAAAGTTCTTCTTGTTTTTGTAACCGCTGAACTCCCTTATAAATCGTATTTGTATTTTTGTCCGAGACGAAACCGCAAACAAAAAAGATGGCCACGAAAAATTTGGCTTTGGCAGTTTTGGCACAACGACAAATGTCACGATTATTGACGTAGATAAACACGACATGTGACGGAATACGGAATCAAGGATAATTGAACCCATCATTCCTCTGTGACGATTGAACACAAGTGTACCCTATCATTCCTCTATGACCAAGCATATTCCGATGGCACAGAGGAATGCTAGGTTTATTTCAATTATTTAAATTCGTATTATGAATTTAGTGTTTTCTGCATTTTTGTAAAGTAGAACATATTATAGTAAAAGTCTTTTATAGAATCAAACAAAAATCGGTGCGTGATATATGCATTCTGCAATTCCATTGGTCAAGAGTCAAGCGGCATAAAAATGTCTTTACAGGTCCGCATTTGTAATCGCCGTTTATATAAAATCTTTGCAAAAATAATTGAAATGTATGTTAAAAATTAAAAAAACGCAAGGCTATTCTACAAAGCATACAAAATTTTTTTTAAATATAATTTATGATGAGCCCATTTATTTGTAGTAACCATAGACACCTTTAGATACGTACAGCTTATCTCCTGCGGCGCGCAAACAAAAGTTACGTTTTATGGGTGAAAAAATACGTCCGAGCGCATGACTCGCCGGTCAGCCGGCTTCCTTCTGGACACCTTCGTGCATGCGCACAAACCTCGTGTTATCGGCAATAATCGACATGCACTCTGCAGAACCGGCTCGGCCGCCATTTTTGTTGTTGCGTTTTAAGGTTTCTCTGTGGATTCCTTGTAGTTTTCTCAGCTATTGTGGATTGTGGGTGTTTAATATTTACGAATTTCTAGTTTTTGTGTAGTTTAGTGAATTGTGCCTGATTGTGAGAAAATTAGGTCTGTCAAAGTTGCTGGTTGGTTAATTTTTTGGTTAAAATCTGTAGGTACATCCCGACATTAAACTTTTAATAAAGCCAAAACGGGTCAAGTTCTCGGGCAAAAACTTTTCAAATTCTTGAACACGAAATTTTGCTTGAAAAAGTTTTACACGTACCCAAGTTTTTACCAAATTGTAAAAATCAATACAAGTTATATATCAACTAATATTTGACTTGAGGTTAGGTACGCGATAACACCGTAGATTGGCTATTTTGCTGGTTTTGTTTGTTTTTATATTCGATTTTATAAGACTAGCTTAATTCACTTGTTCTTGTTCTCTTCCTTATTTTCAAACTAAAAACACGACGAATTACTTTTAAACAAATTTTAGAAAGAAACCCTTAAAAACAATTTTCTATCCTCAAAATCTGATGAGGTTTGCAACTACTAAAAATGTCAGAAATCACTAGAAGAAATTTCAATTTTTTGGCAAGAATTTAAATTTTAAAGCCCGGACCTGTCCATTCGTCAAACGATAATGTTGCAGTGCGCATGTCCAATAGTGTCTAGCTTTGTTTACGTGCGCGAGGCCATAAAACTGCCACTTTCGTGATTATTGTTTGCTTATCTAAAGGTAAATTGTCTATGGTAGTAACATTTTTCCATTTCCTGCACGCACTCCTGTGGCCCCTGTGTGATTTATCACTTTTTACTAAATAAACGTTGTCGCCAAAACCTTAATTAAGACAGAAGAATTAACAGCCATAAAATTCTTAAAATGTTAAAAGTCGAAGTATTTATTGTACTTTTTAAAAAGGTGTAATAAACCTCCCTAAATAGGATTAAAATATTACCTACAGTTTCGTCATACTTACTAGGCCAATGAAAATGTCCAATTCTGGTATAACTATTATACGAAGTTGTTCGCGAAACGTTCCTTTAACAACGTAGCTCAGCAAAGATAAATAATTACTTTGCTTAGCTGTTTAAAAGAAGCAAAAAATGGAAAGTAGGTACCTGACACCGCAAAATGGGCATTTCTATTGGCCATCTCAATTTGAAAGGAGTTAGCGAGACAACATTTTAACCAATTAGAATCGGATGCATAAAGTCGCCACAGTGGTTCTTTTCCCGTGCGTCATCACTTTTACGTCATCAAAATCGTATGAATCAAATCAAAATTACGAGACGAAAAAAGTCAAAACTAAGTTAAGTTCATAAAATGGACGTGCCTGCCTACCGTTTGACGTACCTACATAATATCCCGAAAAATTATTATTTATTTTAAGTTTTGCCGGGCATTCTCTATTATCTAAAAGAAATTGACAAACAAATGTTAATACATTTAATACTATTTTTAAAGCTTAAAATCTACAAAAGTTTGGTGTTTTATTGACTATTAAAATCGCAAAAGTCAAATTTTTAACATCCTTTCGTTTAAGGGAATTTAGCCACTGCCGTAAACTTTTCAAAGAACTTTCACGGTTAGAATATTTAAAATAAATAAATTAGGTATTATAAAAATCTTTAAATACTTACCGCCAAAACAGATGGTGAGTATAATTAGCTCTAAAAAGAACTATTTTTAGAAAAAGGAACAGTTTTAAGGCACACAGATTTACAAAATACGAATTAGATTGGCAGATCAAAATAAGGTTGACAATGACGTTCTAAAATACAACGGTTGTCAACTAAACAAATAAAAAAAGTAATTAATTGACGTTTATAGTTTTATTCTTGTCTAGCACATTATATTATTGCGGAATCTTAGAGACGTTCTTTTATGCTTTTATTCAAACTTGTTACTGTAATAAACAAGGATGCAGAGTTATTAACCACGTTGAGTCCTGATCGTTGATTGATGACGCACGGGCAAAGATCCACTGTGGCGACTTTAATTAAAAAATGCAAACTACTGCAACTTTCGTTATATTATAGCTTATAAGTATATTTTTCGTAAAGGTTTGATAGAATATAAAATAATTTGAAAAATTCTAATAAATCTCAAATATCTTTAAAACTGTGTATTTAAAAAAAAACTTTAAAATTACATTTATTTAAAAAACAAAATGATACGTAATATTTGATACAATTTTCAAAATGCTTAACTTTTCTGTCTGTTTTTGTTAAAAATAAATCTATAAAAATGTTGTAAATAAATAATGTAATAAAAAATATATAATTGTAGCTTTTTTTGCTAAATAAAACATGTTACTACTACTATATACTAGGTACTTGACGTTTTACGAATTTTATGGCTTCAATTCCTTTTTACCCCATCTAAGCTTAAGTACCTACTTTTCAAATTATCTCCAAAACGCATCGTTTTTATCGAAATTTTATAGGAAACAAAAAATAATCGAAACTAAATGATTACCTAAAAAAATATAGTTCGGAAGTCACTGGCGCACGTACTAAAAAATAGGGGGGTCAGCGGGTACTAGACCCCTTATTTTAAATATTTGACAATAATTGTTTTTTGTTTTCTTAAAAGATATAACTCTTTATGTTGAAGCAGTCTACCAAATTTAAAATTAATATCTTATAAAATACCTATACTTACTAGAATTATTTTAAAAAATCAGTTTTTAATTTCAAACTTATCGAACAATAAAATGAAAAATGTCATATTATTTTTGCTCAAGGAATGTATGGTTAACGAATTGACCTTCTTTTTCCGGACACCCTGTATAAATTATTTTATATATTATTTGACAAGAGGTAATGGTTTTTGATCTATATAATTAAAAAAAAAACAAGAAAGCTTTTCAAAATCGGAATACTGCAGAGGGGTCTGGTCTGGAGTCATATAAGGTTTGTCAAATTTTGATTTTTTTAAAAATTTTGACATATAGCTTCTGTAGAGAACAGACAACTCTCCATTATATGGAGTATTCTTACTCATTTATAGAAATTGCAAATTTTGGACTTGTTTTTCTTCACAAAACTCTTGAATTTTAATATTGAAAAACAAAATCTGTACAACAAAGTACAAACCAACCCCGATACACCTTTTAGAGCCGATCAGCAAAATGTTATTTAAGTATCTCAATTACCTACTTTTCAAATGTTTAAAATTATTTTTTTTTATTGATACCCTATTTCCCTTATTTAAAGTACGCCTCAGCGTGTTTAAATCCCACTTTCAAAAACGCGCGTTTTAAAGTTACCATGGCAACATCAACAACCCGTGAAACGTAAAGTCTAAATATGTCAACATTTTAATTGTTGATTTGACAGAATTACCTTTTAACGTCAAATAAAATATTTTTTTAAGCAATACACAACCAATGTCAACGGTGACAACAATGAATCTTATGTGACAGATTGGAAGTTATTTTTTGTTCTCGTCATTTTCATGACAACGACAGGTATATCACATCACGAATTCGACCATTTCACTACTTACTAAGTTATTATTTCCATTTTTTGTAATATAAATACCAATAAGTGTACCAATAAAAAAAATGTAAAGTATTCGTGGATAACTGGTCTTTAAAACACTTGCTCTATTTCAAGCACTCCGGCTGCGCCGTCGTGCTTGCAAAATCGCGCGTGTTTTAAAGACCTTAATATCCACTTATACTTTAATATACTATTATTTGTGTTCTTTATTGTAATTATTCGCATTTATTTAAGTAAAGAAGGTAAAACTTAATCTTTTTGATATGTTATGAAGATAAATCTTCTAAGTTACTGTCCCTACAGTCGACCGTAACCGAAAATACCTTATGTCTAAATCTTAAAGTTGGCGCCTAATTTGCAAAAAAATGGCTTCATCCGCATTTCTTTTTTGGATTAAAATGTTTAATTTAATGTAATCTTTGTTTGTAATAACACAAAAATCAGGAAGAAATTTGAAGGGCCTTAGATAAGAACCAGAACCACTGCGGAGCATTTTGAAAACTTTCATCTACTAGGTACTGTGTTTACTACCTCGGATACTAACTTACAGCAAGGTGGAACAATAAATACCAATTACCTTTTCGAAAGGTTGTCATAATAGCAACATCTTTTTTCTTGTACTTTTGACCGCAATGGTAGCTATTATTACGGAGTACCGACGATACAACCCTAATTAAATTGTCCTGGACACTAACCATAATCTAATTATAATTTGTCAAAATTTGACAAATTGAATATGGGAGTTGATTATTATGGTGTATTGCAAGTTCTAAGAACTAGCACCGATTTAGAAATTAAAAAGGCGTAAGTATGACTATAAAACAAGCCAAGTAGAGTAAAAAGTATACCTACATACTAATACTATTATAGTTACAGGAATTTGTCGTTAGAATTTAACTATGAAAGATGCAAAAATGAAAATGCTCGGCAAGTTTTTGCTTTAATCGGTGAAGCATATGAAGTTTTAAGCGATCCCCTGAGAAGAGCTGTGTTTGACCAATATGGGGAAGAGGGACTTAAACGGGGCGTACCGGGTCCTAATGGTTATATTCCTGGATATCATTACCACGGTGATCCCATGCGGACTTATAAGTAAGAAAATTATTGATAATTTTTTTCATCGCTAATATTGCAAGCCAAAACAAACAATTTTTCAGAATTTTTCGAATGATGTATTTTCAAGACGTTACTACATAACGGTCCCCTGAACATTCCATGAACGTATAGTATTACTACTTATGGGATATTGAAACGCCCATAGGACGTGTACCTACGTCGTATTTACCCATGGACGATCTATTTATAGGCATCAATTTTGAAGTCCATGGGATATCTAATATACAGGGTGGTCCTTAAGTACATCAAGAAAATCTAGGATATGATTCCTGGCATCAATTTAAGTTGAAAAGTTCATATGGACTTATGCCCTAAAATGCTTACCCTCTAAGATACAGGGTGTTAAAATATTTTTAAAAAATAATTGTGTTTTTAAAATTTTGAAACTCCTTGAAGATACGGTATTGAAAATTGATGTCGATTGATTTTGTACTAAACTGCACTTTTTTGTTAGAAAAGGGTTTGCCTACTTCAACCAGTGGCGTGCATGAAGATACCATCAATATTTTTTTTTGTGAAAATATGTGATACGCCACTGTTTTTTTTAAACTCTGATGCATTTTTATGCATTACTGATATAAGCGGAACAAAAGTTGTCTCTACTATGTTTTTAAAAAAAATGCTAGTTTTAAAGGAAAATGGAAAATGTTTTAACACCCTGTATCTTAGAGGGTAAGCATTTTAGGGCATAAGTCCATATGAACTTTTCAACTTAAATTG
Source organism: Polydrusus pterygomalis (assembly GCA_963969555.1). Classification (NCBI taxonomy): domain Eukaryota; kingdom Metazoa; phylum Arthropoda; class Insecta; order Coleoptera; family Curculionidae; genus Polydrusus; species Polydrusus pterygomalis. The sequence continues at coordinate 71,492,372 of OZ018376.1, forward strand.
ATGCCAGGAATCATATCCTAGATTTTCTTGATGTACTTAAGGACCACCCTGTATATACCGACATGTCATAAAACGCAAAATAATATCACATATTAACAAACCAAATTTTATTTCTCTAATTTAAACCATAAAAAAGTTATAGGGGTGAGCGTTCCTCCTGAAACACCCGATATACAGGGTGGCTCACGGTCGATGCTACCTTAGACGTTTACGGAAAACGGGACATAGGAATTTTCTCAAAATTTGGCAACATGGGTAATTGGCATTGCTCTATTGATTATTAAGTACCAATTGTCAAATTTTCATAATGACATGACATGTTTAATCTTTGTATTTTATGGCTATCTAAGACAAATATGCCCAAATAATCCGATTTTTACAGAAAACTTGGTTTTATTTCGAAAACCTAACTATTTAGGTATAGGAACATAATATATCATTTAAAAGCGACTTTAATTTTCTTTCAAGATATTTAATAATATACAGGGTGTTCCATTTTAAAAAATTTACGTTTCACCATTTTTATATCAAGCGGTAAAATGATGAATTTTGAAAGACCCTGTATAACACAGAACAAATTCCCTTACATCCAACTAATACACAAGACATTGATAAACTACATCCTAAATTTCAGCTTTCTACGAGTCCAAATACCGCAGTAATACACATTTTATTGAAGCTATGTTTTGAACAAAAAATATGGAAATTTATTAATTTTTCGAAAACCGCTAAAGACAGGTATAGAAAAGTATAATACAAAAATAATCAGAAAGTACTAGCGTAGCGGAAAGGGCAATAATATATAGGGTGTCTCATTTAAATTATCAAAGCTGATGCTACTTTTTTGTATAAGCGGCAACGTTGCGTTGTTGAATAGTATATTAAGTACACGTTTCATAAGAAGCGGTTTTAGCGCACGCGTCTATTTTAAAAAACGAGCCACGAAGTGGCGAGTTTTTTAATTGACACGTGCGCTAAAACGCCTTATGAACCACGTGCTTTATACTATTTTTTCTATTTGTAGTTTTTTTCAATAAAAAATACATATTTAAAAAGAAAATAAATCCTTTAAATTTTTATGTCTAAATTTTATGTTGGTAATACTATTTTTTATCATAGTAACCTCTGGACAACAAAAATTATTTTGCGAACTGTCATTTTTTGATTTATTGACCCATTTTCACCACGAGATTCTAAAGTTATTTTAGCGATATGAGATTTGAAATTGGACGGAATACGTTGTGTGATCCTTGTACATTCGGTACATATACAGAGCGTTCGGAAATTCGGGCGATTTTGCTAATTTTTTTTGAATTTCAAAAGACGTGATTTTACGTCAATTTTTCAATTTCAATGTTACCAACATCAAATAAAGAAAAAACGCGTATCGAGATAGCTTCATTATGAACTTCATTTCAAGTTCATAATGAACTTATTATGAACGTCAAATAGAAAAAATATTTTAAATCGATAGTAATGCCATTGCGTTCTCTAACCTAGCGATGAAAAAGGACATTTGGCGTCACCGCGAAACAGTTCATTTTACCGTCTGGAAACGCGACCTTCAGTATGTTTTCTTATGGTAATACGTTTTTTGCACGTGCAATTCGTATCTAAATCCGTTTCAAAAACGCGAATTTAAATTCGATTTTTATAAAACGAATAGTGTATAGTTTGTATAGTGATATTACCTAAGTCTTAAAAGTGTTATAATCTTAAATTAAGTTAATTTAAACCAAATAATGTGATTAATAGTATAGTTGCCGGTTACCGGGCGCATTCATACGGTAAAACAATGGCGTTTCTGTAGTGCAGTGCATTAAAGTCGCCACAGTGGTTCTTTTCCCGTGCGTCATCACTTTTACGTCATCAAAATCGTATGAATCAAATCAAAATTACGAGACGAAAAAAGTCAAAACTAAGTTAAGTTCATAAAATGGACGTGCCTGCCTACCGTTTGACGTACCTACATAATATCACGAAAAATTATTATTTATTTTAAGTTTTGCCCGGCATTCTCTATTATCTAAAAGAAATTGACAAACAAATGTTTATACATTTAATACTATTTTTAAAGCTTAAAATCTACAAAAGTTTGGTGTTTTATTGACTATTAAAATCGCAAAAGTCAAATTTTTAACATCCTTTCATTTAAGGGAATTTAGCCACTGCCGTAAACGTTTCAAAGAACTTTCGCGGTTAGAATATTTAAAATAAATAAATTAGTTATTATAAAAATCCATAAATACTTACCGCCAAAACAGATGGCGGGTATAATTACCTCTAAAAAGAACTATTTTTAGAAACAGGAACAGTTCTAAGGCACACAGATTTACAAAATACGAATTAGATTGGCAGATCAAAATAAGGTTGACAATGACGTTCTAAAATACAACGGTTGTCAACTAAACAAATAAAGAAAGTAATTAACTGACGTTTATAGTTTTATCCTTATCTAGCACGTTATATTATTGCGGAATTTTGGAGACGTTCTTTTATGCTTTTATTCAAACTTGTTACTGTAATAAACAAGGATGCAGAGTTATTAACCACGTCGAGTCCTGATCGTTGATTGATGACGCACGGGCAAAGATCCACTGTGGCAACTTTATTTTTTACTTTTAATAATCACAGTGAAATAAAATGTATTAAACAGTGCTGTGTGTGTATGTAGGTGTTTAGGTACCTACTGTTTCGTCTTTCGTTTTGTACCTACTGATGTTTGTATTAGGTATATCGAGGTTTGTATTAAAATTTATTTTATAATATCGAGGTATAATACCTACGTAGTCTTGTCGTTTGGAGGGATTTCTGGTAAGTTATTTACTTATAATATAACGTTTTATGAAATAGGTACTATAGCTTTTAAATATGCCTAGTTGTTGTTGTATTCCTGGGTGCAAATCCAATTATAATAGCGTTATTAAACAAGAGCAAGGAGGGAAGCTCATTTCGGTTTTTCAATTTCCCAAAGATGATAAATTTAAAACAAAAATGGATAAGTGCGATTCCGAGAGCAAATTTTAAGCCGTCAGATAGAGCCGTCGTTTGCTGTAAACACTTTCCAGAATGTGAAATTATCCGTGAAGATGACCACCTCCAACCTAATGGAACTTTAAAAAAAATTCCCTGCAGACCAAAACTAAAGTTAAATGCGTTCCCCTGTATTTTTCCAAATTTGCCTAAATATTTGACGAAAGCGGTTGTAGCTCCTAGAAAAACTCCTCAGGAACGACAAAGCGAACAAATTGCTCGTTCGAATAAAGCAAACGAACAATTTGAGAAATCAGATCTAATTAAAAATTTTGAAGAATTTATTTTAAATATTAAAAATAAAATTAAGGTTTCAGATAACTGGTCTATGAAAATAGTTCATAATTCAAAAATTTCCTTTCTTACGCTAAATTTGACAAAGGATTGTTTAAGTATTAGTAATGAAATTTCGGTTGACAGAAATGATAGTAAAAGTTTTTGTTAATGCCAATGAATTAAGTTTTATTAATTTAAAATGGGTTTTACCCATAAATTTAAAACCTACTAGGTGGTCACAAATTAACTACCTAATAGGTACATACATGTTTTATAACAACAGAAACGGCACCCGTTGGTTATTTTTAAGCGGCATACCACGGCCGAAGAGATGGAAACGTAATACTTTTAATAAATAGGTATTAGGAGTAAACACGTCTTCTATAATAATTATTAAAACCCGATATGCGACAAACTACCCCCTATTATGACAAATTATCCCTTATTGTGACAAACTATCCCCTATTGTGACAAACTACCCCTATTGTGACACACTAACCCCTATTTGCCTTCATGTTCAGCATTTTCTTTTTGAGGACTAATCTAGTACTTACTTAGTCTCTATAATGTTTACTGTGGATTAGGCTTACGAGGAACACCACTCTAAAAAAACGCGCCAAGAACTAACTATACCTCAAGGGTGGTGTGGAAATTAGTTATACAGTACAAGAATTTAAAAAAAAAACTTTAAAAATCAACATTAGGAGACAACTAACATTTTGTAACAGCACACAGGTCTATTCACGGCTTAATGAGGCAGCCGAGGGATATTTAACGGTAATTTTTGTTTTTTAACTTATTTTTAACATTTGTTTTTATTTAGTTTATTTTCCAAGGCGTGGCTTTAAACATATTTTTTTAATTGCAAGCAAAATTCCAATCGGGCGCGTAAACCCGCACCGCCGCGCCGTCGTTGTTCCCAGTCGACTGTTTGAGTTGGTTGGGCGCGGTGTTGCCAAATGTCTGTTCATCGCTAGGTTAGAGAACGCAATGGCAATGCCAATTACCCATGTTGCCAAATTTTGAGAAAATTCCTATGTCCCGTTTTCCGTAAACGTCTAAGGTACCATCGACCGTGAGATACCCTGTATGATTCCATCCCATGTTTATAATCCACCAGTAGCGGCGTGCCATAAATTTTAATGGACAAATGGTGATTTTACTCGCATAATACAGAAAAGCAACATTTAAAAATATTTTAACATAACATTAATTGTAGGGACTTCTTCGGAACAAGTTCGCCTTATGCAGATTTATTAGATGTTCTTAAGGACCCACCAAAGCTGTGTAAAACGACAAGCGGTATAGAAGTATGTAAAAAGCAACCCCCAATAAGACATCCCCTACATTTAACTTTGCATGAAGTGTTTTTCGGCGGTGTTAAAAAAATGAAAATACACAGACTGGTTTTTATTAATGACGAGCGAACAAAAACAGATGTCCGAGAAAATATCCTGACTATTCCAATAAAACCTGGTGTTCAGGCAGGGACTGAAATTGTATTTCCTAACGAAGGGGATCAAAATCCAGCTCATATTCCAGGTAAAGCATCTGGTGTTAATATGTTCCTAGTAGGTATTTTGCCTTACTGCTGTTTTGCCTTATTGGTGGTTACTTACTTACTATAATGGCAGATTTAGTAATATTTTAAAAATAACGCATATGTACAGGGTGTTTCTTAATAAGATGCAAATATTTAAGGAGCTTATTATAGGGCCCATTTTAAGAAAAAAACTTCATATAAACATATGTTCTAAAATTCTTAACTGTTGAACTACAGGGTGCTAAAGTTTTAAGAAAAAAATATTTTTTTTATGATAACTTTGGTATGACCCTGTATATTTTTTTGAAACGTGGTACGCATCTTCTATGAATCAAAAGGCGTTTACTGCTGTACAACATAATTTTTTATTCTTGCCAGTGGCGTTTGTGCGGGATTTGAGCTGCGTCATTTTAAAGAGAAAAGTGTTACGCCACTGCTTTTTCTTTACATAAAAAATATTTTTTAAGTCCTTATTCCTTACTGAGCAAATCTGGTCTCTTCATTTTAATTCATTTGACGTACGGTTTTCGCATAAAAAATTAAAATACATTGATTTGCATCTCGCAAGACCACTTACCAGAAAAAAACAATTTATGTAACTTTAAAGAATTTATTTAACAGAATGGTTTTTAAAAGGTAAAATTATGAAATTATAAGAACTTAAATACATTGTGGAATGTAAAATTACCAAAATTACCCTGAACGCACAAAGAAATAAATTAAATCAGTCCACAATCAAATCAAATGTCCACCTCCTGCAAATATGCATGCATCTGCTCTTTTTCTCATGGACTCACGTACTCTTTGAAAAATGCCGAGACTGTTCCTAATTGTTTCGCAAGAAACAATAATGCGATGCAGAGACCAGAGTCGATTTCTTACTAAAATGGGAACATCTTCCATCAAGGCTGGTAATTCTTCCTCGAGGAACTGCCGATAATTATGCCCATTCAACCTATCAGGAAGAAAATAGGGTCCAATTAAATAATCACTACATATTCCAGCCTACACGTTGACGGAAAACTGGTCCTGGTGACGGGATTCCACGATTGCATGTGGCTTTTCTTCAACCCAAAAATGATTATTGTAAAAGTTTAGGATGGCGTTTCTTTTACTTTTTCAAGAAACCATTAGCAAAAGTGCATCCTTAATGGAAAATCGCGTGGGAGTAGGGCCTGAACCCGTTGGATATGGTAGGGGTATAATAAAAAGTAATTTAGAATTCTCCAAACAAGAATATGTGAGATATTTAAATTGTTACCAATTTTTCGGGTACTTAATCCGGGATCTTCCTCGACTGAATTCAAAACTGCTACCTTAATTTCTGGTGTTTTTACAGTACGTTGTACTCCTTTTAGATGATTATCTACTTCAAAACTTCCCTTTTCGCACAACTTTCTATGAATATTTGAAAATGTTCGCGCATTCGGAATATTTCTATTTGGAAAGCGGTTTTCGTACAACCGCCTGGCTTCCAATGCGTTACCATCAGCAAGCCCATACATGTAATGTATATCTGCAAACTTAGAATTCGTAAAATGGACCAACTACGTACCAACTAGACTAGGTAGACAACTGCTGTCAAAACTGTAAATGTGTACAAAACAAAATCTGATTCTTACCTACTAGATATTTTACGTTATTAATCCTTGATAATACCCAATTTCATAACAATGTTCAAATCAATGTATTTTATTTTTTTATGCGAAAACCATACGTCAAATGAATCAAAATAAAGAGATCAGATTTGATCAGTAAGGAATATGGATTTAAAAAATAATTTTTATGTAAAGAAAAAGCAGTGGCGTCTTTAAAATGATGCAGTTCAAATCTCGCACGAACGCCACTGGCAAGAATAAAAAATTATGTTGTACAGCAGTAAACGCCTTTTGATTCATAGAAGATGCGTACCACGTTTCACAAAAATATACAGGGTAATACCAAAGTTATCATAAAAAAAATATGTTTTTCTTAAAACTTTAGCACCCTGTAGTTCAACAGTTAAGAATTTTAGAACATATGTCCATATGAAGTTTTTTTCTTAAAATGGGCCCTATAATAAGCTCCTTAAATATTTGCATCTTATTAAGAAACACCCTGTACAGTGTGTCTACGTAAGTTGGCGGCATATGGGAAACTTTCTTATTATTAATTTTACGAAAAAAAGTTATTCTTTATAAAAAGTTCTGCATGGTCCAAAACCTATAATGCAACCATCAAATTTCGAAATTTTCCAGTCATATACGAGGTTTGTCAAAAAACGTGAATTTTTCCCAAGAGTAGAGTACCTTTATTTTTGACATTATCAAAAATTGTTATTAAAAAAAGTTGATCAGAACTAAAAACCACGCCTAAATAAGCAATAACACGCATTAAATTAATTAAATAATTAATAATAAATCAATAAAATAATTTTTCAACATGAATGCGTATAATTGCATATTTAGCCGTAGTTTTTAGTTCTGATTAACTTTTTTTAATAACAATTTTTGATAATGTCAAAAATAAAGGTACTTTACTCTTGGGAAAATTTTCATTCTTGGGAAAAATTCACGTTTTTTGACAAACCTCGTATATGAGTGGAAAATTTCGATATTTGATGGTTGCATTTTAGGTTTTGGACCATGCAGAACTTTTTATGAGGAATAACTTTTTTTCGTAAAATTAATAATAAAAAGTTTCCCATATGCCGCCAACTTACGTAGACACACTGTATATATACAGGGTAATCGGCCCAGACAGGTAGAGCGGCTGTATCTCCAAAATCATACGCGCTACGAGTTTGGGGTAAAATATTTATTATGAAATAAGAGCAAAAAAATCAATGGAAATAATTTTTAAGTTCCAAATTCTACCGCTAGGGGGGGGGGAGGGGGCGTAGTCGCTATGATATAAAGTCCTTTATTTCTAATAATAACTGCAATACAACGTAGGTCACAAATTAAGTTTTTATATGTTCTGTAATAATATTCTCTATAAATTTTGCATTAACCATTTTTTTATAGGTACTATGGTAAGAGCGTGCAAAAGGCTAACAACTAAAAGTACTTTGAAAGGCTGTAACTTCGGTCTGCGTTAACCGAATTTAACAAACTACGGCTTGCTACTAAAGTTTTTAAAACAGCAAATTAGTTTTAAAATAGCCAATATCAAGAGTATTATAAAACCAGTATAATTTAAGATCAATAGGGCATTAAGAGCAAATAGTTTTTAATTTCAAGAGTGCATTAAATTCTTTGCAGAAAAACAAATGGTCTTTAAGAACGTTTAGTACCTTTAAAAGGTACCTTTAAAACCAATATCATTTTATTGAACATATTAAAGCGCTTTTAAACCCTAAATTAATCAAAAGTGTCTTACAATTCTTACTTAGGAGTCGTACAAATAATTCCCAGTCTAATCACCTATAAGTGGCTGCCTTATGGCAATGTCTTTAGTCTGTGAGCTAAATGGACGATACCTATCAGTTACTACGAAATTATTTTCTAATTTTAGCGGATGTAATATTTGTTACCGAGGATAGACCTCACGAATATTTTATTAGAGAAAACAATGACCTTATCCTAATAACTGAAATATCCTTGGAAGAAGCTCTTGTAGGAACAGTAGTTACAATTTACACTATTGACCACAGAACAATTAGGGTTCCCATAACGGATATAGTGTCGTAAGTATTTACCAATTACCTAAATGTGTAGGTACCCAAAGATGTCTTGTACGTAGACCAGATTGTTTACATTTTAAAACAATCAAAGATTCCAGGGTTCACAATTTGTCTGGTTAGCTGTATGCACACATGCATTAAAAGAGTAGCTGTTGTCAAACTTACTGTTAATATAGCAGGCGCCAGAGGTAGTTGAGTATGCAAAATGTGAGGACCGGCAACTATGCTCAAATTCTTTCATCTGAGACACCAATCAAAAAAAAAACCATGTTGCCAGCAGCTGTGTTGGTCCCTTTCGTTTTTCCCCGCGACCTCGCCCGGAATAGTCTGTAGAAATTAATTCTTAGTGCGTATCGGTTAATTTTTTAGTTTTCACGTAATATTATTTAAGTTTTCCTGTAGTTTCGTGTTTAATTTAAACAAAACCGTGGACAATGTCGCTACAAGTGATAAAATAAATGTAAAGAGGCGAAGACTAAACGAAATGTCGTGTTTGTTTTGTGATAAAACGTTTATAAATATTCAATGGGCCGCAGATCGGAGAAAAGATAAAATTAGTGAGAAAATATAGCATAATATAGACTTTACTGAACATAATTGTTCATCATGGCATCGAACTTGTATGACAAGTTACATTAGCGAACAAAAAATTAAAAGAGACAACTTTGTACCTACTTCTGAAAAATCAAGCAAAAGTACTTCTAATAAAAAGTTGCAAGATGTACCTAACAGATGTAAGTCTCTATCAAAAAACATATGTGCTGGCTAATCAACGGGAATTTGACACACCCATTTTAGCATCTTACAACATTTTGAATTACTGCAAGTACCTTTTTGACGCAGAAGGATTTTACAGGAAATCTCTCTTGAAATTGTAAACAATTATAGGAAGTGTGGTACAAAACACGCAACAGGACATTTTAAATTTACATCTTCCGAAAATTTATATTGTTTATGATACGGCACTTGTTAATCGAATCCAATTAAAAAATTTCAGCACCTTTGGCGATTTTGCTGAGGCATTCTTCAAAAGAATCCATAATCTTTTCTTGCAGCCAAATGTAAAACGAATAGATATTGTATTTGACAGGTATGATGATATTTCGATAAAATATTTGGAGTCAACTGATGAGAAGTTTTATAATTTCAAATGATGACACAAAAATTCCAGCTAATTGTAAAAATTGATTTTCAAGCAAAGAAAATATCTAAGTTACAGCTCGTTCGATTTCTCTGTACTGCTGCTCCTAGATATGCACAAGTAAAAGAAGATTGTGAGTTATATATGTGGAGGATTTGATGATCCAACGAAATGTTTTAAATTACAAGGCTCTTCATTTTTTAAAGTACCTGACTTAAATTCGAACCATTTAGAAGCCGATTCAAGGATGTTTTGTCACATATTTTACGCAGTAAGAATCCAATCTGCCCATATCATTATCCTTTGCACTGATATAGATGTTTTCATCCTGGGAATTTTTTTCTGGAATAAGCTAGCTCGTCTAGGTTGTTTAGGTGTATGGTTCGACGCTTCTCATAAAAAGAAATACATTTCAGGATGTTATTTGGTTGCTCAATCCCTTGGAGAAAATATCTATCGTATTTTGCCAGCATTACACTCTCTAAGTGGTTGCAATTCGACCAGCAGATTGGGATCGAAAAAAAATGCTTTAAAAGCTGCATCGTTGGATTTTATACAAAAAGCTCGGAGGCATTTAGAAAATCCATACCCAAGTATCGAACAGTTAACAGAATTGGAAACCATTTGCGCCTATCTTTTCTCCAAAAAAAAATTAATTGCTGATGAACCTCGGTATAAATTAATTTCTCAAAATATCGGCTTTGGCTTAAATTTATTAAAAGTAATTTGCACATCAGATGCTCTACATTTACATTTTTTGTTAAGAGCTTCAGCACAAACATATATATGGATAAATGCTGACCAAACACTACTACGGGCCTATTGCATTACACTTTATTAGGGTAGGGAAAAAAATGGTAAATTGTTCTCATGACAACTGATGAAGCGCCCAATACCAGAATTGTGGATGCAGCCCTGTAACTGCACATCAAATTGTCAAACGAAGGCGTTTTTGCAAAAAATTACAACTACATAGATTGTATTTCGTTGTGCAAATGTATCAAAAATGAGTGTCAAAATAAATAAGATTGATTATTTTATCAACAATTGTTGTTTTTATTTTCAACTTTTTTTTTGTCAATTGACTATACTCTGGTACCAAAATAATTGGCAGTGACTCATTTTTACCGGGGTGTGTAAGACGTAAGGGGAACGCCAATTCCAGAGGCGTGTCATTAACCACAATCACAATCATTAATATAAGAAACAATTGAATATTGTCACTAAAACAATCATTAAAATAGTTCCAAAACATTTGGTCAGTCTATTTACTTTATATCTAAGGGGATGGGGTGTAAAAAATAAATGGACCAATAATCCCCCTGGCAACATCCAGAATCATAATCTGCAAGCTTTTCTGAGTACAAAACCATGCACAGAATGCGGTCCTCATATTTTGCACACTCAACTCCATCCAGCGACCGCACTATAAGTCATATTATTAGATTCATGAAATATAATAAAATACCTACATACAGTGCTGCCACGTCTACCGATTTATCGGTAGATCTACCGATTTCTGAATAGATCTACCGACCTACCGATTCTAGTGTGAAATCTCCCGATTTATCGAAGTTTTTAAAAATACTCATATATATTTAAATTATTATACGATTTATCCTCTGAGCCATGAGCTCATAGTAATTACTCAATTGCGCCTCTCTAGTTTGTTTAAGAACATCTCTTAAAACAATCCTTTATATTTAGCGACATCTAGGGGTGCCCACCCAAATCATATAATAAATAACGTCAATACAATTTCTGTAATTCCCCGATGCATCTTCGGGTACCTATTCCCCTTTTCTGTGTTTCTGTAAAACACGTTTGAACGCTTGGACTGGGCGCTATTCCGCTATTAAGTATTAAACGTGCGTTGAAGGTTAAGGAGTAAAAGTATATTTTCCTATTCCGATATTAGTTTTCATTTGAATTTATGGCGCAATCCGCTAGCTACCGATTTTAGACCGCAATCTACCGATTTATTTTTTGACATCTACCGATATTGGTTAGCAAGAGCGTGGCAGCACTGCCTACATATTATTGCAAATAAGCAACAACAGAACAACAGTTAATAGGATACTATAGGTAGAACAAGAGTTTGTTTTGTTGGTAAATAAAATGTGGTATTTAGTACCTGCTTATTTTAGTTTCATGATGACAAAATCTAGAATGATAGCGGCAACATCGCTTTTCTTTTTCGCGCGTCGACCATTCTTAGGTAGCAAATGAAACCGCTATTAGTATTAGTAAGCAGAGTATTTTTTTTTTTTTGCGACAGTATGGTTAGTGGTCCGAATACTCGAAAATTGTTATTTGTAGGTGTTTTGTGAAGTTTTGTTTAGTTCTTTGTGAAGGATTTTATTGATATATTTAAGAAAAAGGCGTATCAATGTCAAGTTTGTGGATAATTAGATTCTTTTAACTTTTAACCCGGAATTATCTTTTCACAAGTAAGGTCATAATCTCTGTTGTTTGTCATTCAGTAGCGTAGTAATCATTAAAAAAGAGTACATACATAAAAATTTACTGAGGCCCAAATTATTAATAGGCATCTTGTTACCATTAACTTTTAAGGATACCATTATTGGAATTAAAAAAAAAAGTTACCTACAAAAATTATGTATACACTAAACCTACAGCAACTACCGTGCGAGCAAAAATTATTTGCATCAAAGAGGGCCTTGCATCTAAAGACGTAATGCTTAGTCGTAGAGCTTAATACCTGTTGGGTGTCAGTAACTACCTGAATTAACAATCAATCAGTTATTCCGTCATCTTTGACAGTCGTTACAAGTAATTTGATTCATCGTTAATTTTTCCAATTTCTTGAACAATTCACACAATGGGCTTTACGGAACTGCACAAAACATTCATGGTTGAAGCGTATTTTCGAAACGGGGTTAGAGTAAATGGTGAGTGGCAATACAATGCGGGGTTGTGCATGGACGATTTTCACGAACATTTTCCTAACGTTGCTTTTATTGCTGGGGATTTTTATCATTGCCTGAAAAGAACCGTGGCTGTGTTTAGGGAAACAGGTTCTATGCAACACAAAAAAGGAGCAGGAAGACCATCTGTAAGAACAGAACAACTTGTTGCAAACGTTCGTGAAATAATGCAAAATACGTCAACAAATTGTATAAGACGCCTGTCCCAAGAAGTGGGAAGATCTTATGGAACATGCAGGACTATTCGTAAGAAGCAGCTAAATTTATTTCCTTATAAAGTGCAAGTATTCCAAGAAATACAAGCCGCAGATTTTGAAAGACACAGGATTTACTCTCAATAGTTTACCCAAAATTTATTGGAAATAAATGATTTATTACTCCGGTTATGTGAATTCTCAGAATACACGCATGTAGAGTGGTGAAAATCCCCATTTTTTTGTAGAGTCCACATTGCACCCTCAAAAAAATGGTGTCTGGTTAGCTGTTTCCCGAAGAAGAATTGTTAGTCCTATTTTTTTCCATGATACAGTTACAGCACAGCGGTATAGGGACAATATTTTGAATCCATTTGTGTAGCAATTACTTGACGACGCACTATGTTTTGGATATTTTCAACAGGACGGTGCAACTGCCCATACAGCCGCCGAAACTATTAACTACTTACGCAATTTTTTCGACGACAGATTGATCAGTTTTCGATCAGACATTGAATTCCCACCTAGATCACCTTGTTTAACGGTTATGGATTACTTCGTTTTTCCTCATTTAAAAAAAACACTATTTTTAAAACACCAGTTGCAAATTTAGAACAATTACAAGAAAGGAAAGAAAGAAAAAACTAAAAGTCTTCCTCCACAAAATTTAATAGAAAAAATACTTAGTCTCTACATGTTTCGAACGTAGAAACGTTCATCATCAGGAGACAGAAAATATAATTTAAAAGTGCTGATGGTTTTAGCAAAAGAGAAAATGGTAAAGAACCTTAATGGAGCTTTCATGGAAATAAAAATGATTTGTAGAAGACACATAATATGAAGAAAATATTAAAATTTAAATTTTAAAGCATACTAAGTATGTAAGACGTCAGTAAAAGGGGTCTAGACCAACCCTATAAACTGGGAAAGAAAAAAAACTTTCTATAAAGAAAGTGTAAAAAATTATTTAAAATTTTTTATAAAACATTTTAGGGTAATTGTCAAAAATACATTAAAAGAGTAAAATTGGTAGTAATTAACATAGTGCAATGAAAATTACATTCCGCAGTGTCCTGTGGGGTACTGTTTCTTCGAATTCAAATTAACTTCTTGCGGGGTTACTGGGCCTTAAACCTCAGTAGCCCACGGGACACTGCGGAATGTAATTTTCATTGCACTATGTTAATTACTACCAATTTTACTCTTTCAATGTCTTTTTGACAATTACCCTAAAATGTTTTATAAAAAATTTTAAATATATTTTTGACACTTTCTTTATAGAAAGTTTTTTTTTCTTCTTTCCCAGTTTATAGGGTTGGTCTAGACCCCTTTTACTGACGTCTCACATACTTAGTATGTTTTAAAATTTAAATTTTAATATTTTCTCCATATTATGTATCTTCTACACATCATTTTTTATTTCCATGAAAGCTCCATTAAGGTCCTTCACCATTTTCTCTTTTGCTAAAACCATCAGCACTTTTTAATTATATTTTCTGTCTCCTGATGATGAACGTTTCTACGTTCGAAACATGTAGAGACTAAGCATTTTATTCTATTAAATTTTGTGGAGGAAGACTTTTAGTTTTTTCTTTCTTTCCTATACTTTAACTCCACTTTAAGCATGGACTACTTCTTCAAATTAATTACAAGAAAGGATTATCCAAGAATGTGGTAACATTTCTCCAGATATGCTGGTCAACACTTTCGAAAATATGAAGAGACGTGTGAATTTTCCAGCAATTTATGTAATTATTTTTCTTTTTCTTTCTGTATATTCTTACTTTGTTAATTTTGTAAACAACAAAAATAAATTTGTATTTGTCTACTTATTTTATTACTCATTAGTTTGGCATATCATGTCATAATATGAATTTGACAAAATTTTAACCTAGATTTGGTTGGATATATCGTCCCCGTATCATTGTGATCTAAACCAAGCCCCACGTTTTTTAATCCAAGCCCTCTTTGATGCAAATAATTTTTGCTTGCACGGTAGTAGGTAGGTATATTTCACTCATTTTTCTGAAATTTAAAACATTCAAGTGTAAAATCATACAGGGTATAATCTGTCTCAACTACGTTCTCTCGAAATCATAATCAACAAACAACAACTTATCTTATAAATAACACACCCCTAAAAACTAGTTACCTACATAAAGGATTTGGGTATTACATTTGATTCTAAATTACTCTTTGAAGAGCACGTTGAATCTGTCTTCAACCCTGCTTCAAAAATGTTGGGTTACATTATAAGAAAATGTAAACTATTTTATAATATTAAACCAATAATTTGCCTATTTAATTCCTTTGTTCTAAGTAAACTAAACTTTGCTAGTCTTGTGTGGAGACCCAAGCAAAAAAGCTATGTTGACAGGTTGGAAAATGAAAAAAAAAACAAATTTATCAAATACTTTTCGGTAAAACAGAATTTAATTATACCTAACAACGATATTTCTCTGACCCAAAATCATTTTCATTTAGAGTCCCTGACTAATTGAAGAAAATCCACTTATGTGCTCTTCTTACATAAGCTGTTTAATAACTTAGTACAAAGTCGAGATATCCTAGAACAAATTTATAAACTCCCGGACAAAAAAACCGGCACCCTGATTTTTTTGCTAACTTTGATCCTTTATAACTTCTTTATCTTTGAATCCGATTTTTACAGTTTTTTTGCCATTTTATAGATAATTTAATTAGGAATCTGCTGAACTTTTTTATTTATGGGTCATGTTCGATAGGGCGATATTATACCGAGTGACCCAATGTGTGTTTTTTCGTCCTAAGTTTTAAACACTCTGTGGAGTTATTGAGGATATTATTTTTTCATACTGTCAATTTCAGAATAAAGTTACATGTATTCCTAACATTTTCTTTTTTTGACTCATTTCGATATCTCTCTTTTTAAAAGAGATACGATTTTTTAAATGAAACTCTGCAAATTACATTATTTTATTAGACCACCAGTCATTGTTAAATTGTGTCAACTTATGTAATTGTTATAAGTATTTGACAGTGACAGCCTTCATAATAGTTATAATAATTATTGGTGTCAGCATGGTGTTATAACTACAACAGACGTAGCAAAAATAGTTGCGCTAATAGAAGCGGGTCATAATAAAAGTTTACGTTACTAATTTTGTTTAAACTTTAACATTGTTTTAAAATTAATTGTTTTAATAAAAAAGGCTTTATAAATAGAGTTTCATTTAAAAAGTCGTATCTCCCATAAATAAAAAAGTTCAGCAGATTCCTAATTAAATTATCTATAAAATGGCAAAAAAACTGTAAAAATCGGATTCAAGATAAAGAAGTTATAAAGGATCAAAGTTAGCAAAAAATTCAGGATGCCGGTTTTTTTTGTCCGGGAGTTTATTAATGAGAGGTCTCTAAGGACAACTGAATTATCGCTTAGTGATAGTAATGTTTGTTAATATCGATTTTTTCTCAATGTCCCTGCGAACAGTGAAAGGCATCCAAAATGTTTAAAAACTTATTATTTTGACGATTGATTTCATTGTATTTTTTTCAGAATTTTTTGTTTATCTAGAATAATTAATAATCTAATGTGAAATATTAGTGAATGTATTTATTTCTTTACCTTATTTTATAATTTATAGACATATATGGTATACAAATAATTATTTACACAATTTAAAATTGTAGGCCCTCCTATGAAAAGATTATTGAAAACGAAGGCTTGCCAATTTTGGACAAATATCCAGAAAAGGGGAACCTTATTTTAAGGTTTGACATAGTATTTCCCCCGTATTTGCCCAGAACAAGTAAGGATATGCTTAAGAGAGCATTTAATTTAAGTAAAATTGCAGGTGGAAGAAACCAGCATGAGTCAATAAATAAATTAGTGTTGGCTGATAAAATTTTAAGAGTTGATCCAGATGAACAGTTACCTCCAATGTAGCAATTTCTTTGTCACTAAGCGTTTTTATAATAATCTGTTTTAAAACATTTCAATAAAAATGTTAACAGTTTTGCGTTTGGATTATTTCAATTCTAATATAGGTTATTTAAAAAGTAGTAAAGTTCCAGACTCTAGCTTGTACTAACGGAGTATCATAAGTAGGTACAGTAATAGAACACTTAGGTCGGGTTTATCAGTGCACAGCTAAAGTTTCGGCTTCGTAGCTGCCAGTCAACTATAACTGGTTTGACGTTTAGATAGCCAGCAGCTAACATTTGACCACCAGCTAAAGTACATAACCGTGCACTGATAAACCAGACCTTAGAAAACCAACGTAGGAGGATTCAAAGAACCTTGGAATCAATATTTGGGCTGTTATAATTGGCAATAGAATAATATAGGACCATTTTTTTTTAAGGACGTTAACCGGTGATATATTTGGGATTCTTTAGACGATCTATCTCTGGCGGTAAGACAATTAATACAGCTTCAGTAGGATGGGGCTCCACACTGAAGAGACAGTCGGATTTTTGCCACTATGGGCCAATACAAGCACCCCGGTGAAACAGTAAATTAGCGATCTTGTATCACAAGGTCATATTTATCTCAAGCCGCGCAGCTGGCCACCAGAGTCAAATTGGCGCTGTCGTCGCTTGATGATTCTCCAGCTGGCCGAGGAACCGGGTCTTGTCGCATATTTTTGACGTATAAAGGACAGTTATATTCTGACAATCTACAACGCTCCCCTCAACTGAGCCAGGTGCTAATTGGAACAAGCCAGCCAGCTCGCCATGTCAAAACTGTCAATTTTCTTGTCCGCGTTTTTTCTCTCAGGAAATTAAGTTAATTTTTTATTATCATTTTAATATTTAATACAATTCTATTAATTTCTACTCTAGAAAACTTTGCCGATGTGTGTAATTTTTCAGTTATTATTCCAGCTTACCATGCAGGTAATTATTTTTTATTGTTTATCAAATTTATTTTACACTACCACACATACTACCAATTTTTTATATTGGAAATGTAAGTTTACAATAAATAAATTAACATGAAATGTTTCACATATTTATTATTAGTTTACAAGCCAATATTAACAAAATATCACTGGGCAGCCGGCAGACAACTGCAACAGATTTGTGCCAGAGATTATACCTAACAATCTATACTACTTAAGACTAGTGATGGGATCACTCGAGTGAAAAATAGCCTATCATTCGGTTTTTTCAATCACTTGAATTATTCGATTATCTTCGGAAATAATTCGAGTGACGAACATATGGTTTTTATTTTCCAACGCGTCTCCAAAGTTGCTGCCCGCCTGTCAATCACTCACTGCATCCAGAGCCATCTCCTAGCGAGCGGCTACACCGAGTGATTTCGGATATTATTGGCGATATAATTCAAATTAAATACTGCATTACGGGTTGCATGCGTAGGATAATAGGATTTATTATTTTATTTAGATTTAAATCGTCGGCGTCTACTGAAAACTTAATGTTTAGTGGTGAGTATTCAGTATTCATAAATATCATGAGTTATGCAATATCGTGACATCTCAAGGTCAAGTAGTTAAATTAAATTGTAAGATCTGGGAACTGGGAACCATGCCAAAAAATCCACAAATATCTCCGCCACATTTAATAATCCGCAAAACATCAATCGATTAACAACACCGAGTCAGTTATTCCCAATACAAATGCTATATATCAACATGAACGATGAACCGCCAATATTAATAATTAATATTAGCATTTGAGTGAAAAAAAAATCGATTATCATTAGGTTTTTTAAATCACTCGAATACTCGGTAGCCGATTATTAAAATAAGTCGATTTTTCCCAACACTACTTAAGACTAATTTGTTTGTTTTAAGGAATATTGTACACCGAGTAAGATGATGGCACAAGGATAATGGTTTGAGCTAACTCAATGAGAACATACTTGGCCACTGGCCCTATATTTTACATAAAAATTTAATGTCAACCCAATACTGTTTCTTTTATTTCAGAGAATGCTGTAAGAATCACCTGATAGCTATGTATGTTTAGCATGTGTCTCGTTGCAGCCTAGTGCTTGTGTTTTATTAAGTATTTGTGATATATTATATGAATTGGGCAATACCTGAAGAGTGATACCAGTGAGACGTAACCTAGGGACATTAGTTTGTTCTTAACAGTTATTTTTGTTATAGTTGTAAATGCAGTTTTTATTTATAAATAAACATAGAAAAAAGTATTTACGATAAAGTGTTTCCTAATTTATTTTCCATATAAAAGTGTGTTTTTATTTCATGAAACAAAAACGTCTGTGCGTCTTTTTATTGATTTAATTTATGATTCAATAATATTTATATTGAATCACAAATTAACTCAACAAAAAGTCGTTCAAAAGATATAAAACCGCCGTTCAAATTTCCCGCCATTGCGCCACTGGTGGCCAGCAGGCACACTAACAACCCTCTCTCTCACTCTCTCTCCATTTTGTTGCGGTTTTTTAACATGGAGTTAACATTTCTAACCCTATAAATTTTCTTTGAATACAAGTGCCACCTTGTTCATCAGAACTAACCTCATTTGATTTTTTTATGGAGTAATTTTCAAAGCCGTAACGACAAAAAAAATTGATAATGAATGGTCTATTAAAAACTATTCATTTAAATTTGTGAAATTTATTAGTCAATATTATATTACAAAAGTTTCAATGCATGAAGAGTACAAAAAATGTCATTAAATGATACCAGGACGTCTATTCTCCAATTTAAGAGAAGTGAACGCTCTCTTGCGAGAAGGGACAATTCACATCATATGCTCACATCGTCAGGGAAATGAATAGTCATTTTAAGTTTCAAGAATACAGTTTAATCATGCTTAAGAGAAAAACTAATCACTTCTCTTGAAACTTGAAATGATCATTCCCCTATTTCGAGAATAGACGTCCTGTGCGAGTTTAGTGTATTTTAGCAATGAAAATTTATAGTGTTAGAAATGTTAACTCCAATCGCAACAAAGTGGAGAGAGAAAGAAGAGAGAGCGAGAGAGAGGGGTGTTAGTGCGCCTGCTGGCCACCAGCAGCGCGATGGCGGGAAATTTAAACGGCGGTTTTAGAACTTTTGAATTTTATTATTAACTTTTGAACGAGTTTTTATTGAGTTAATTTGAGATTTAATACAAATATTATTGAAGACAAATTAAATCAATAAAAAGACGCACAAAAGTTTTTGTTTCATGGAATAAAAGCACACTTATATACATACAGTGAGGACCTAAAGTCTGCCCCCCCCCCCCTCTAACTTCTAAACCGTTCGGTATATTTTAATGAAATTTTGAACGATAATATTTGAGCAAGTCTTGCACTTTTTGACATACCAATGACAGCTTTAAATGTCAAGATAACAGCTGGGTCCGCTTTTGGAATATTTTTTTAAATGGAACACCCTGTATATTTTTACATTTTTAAATTCCACATAAAAGTATAATTATTTTTTATTAAATGCATTATTAGTCTATACTTTATAGTTTCCGAGATATTGACTCTCGAAAAGTGACATTTTTGAACTTTGACAGCTTATATCCTTCTAACAGTACGTCTTAGAGCAAAACGGCTTACATGTCCCTATCTTCAATTTTTATTATCTTCCCAAAAAAATCAACTTCCGGTTAAACCGGATGTAACTCGAAAGCAGGAAATATAGTTGTTCCGGTTTAACTGGAAGTTGATTTTTTTGGGAAGATAATAAAAATTGAAGATAGGGACATGCAAGCCGTTTTGCTCTAAGACGTACTGTTAGAAGGTTATAAGCTGTCAAAGTTCAAAAATGTCACTTTTCGAGAGTTAATATCTCAGAAACTATGAAGTATAGACTAATAATGCATTTAATAAAAAATAATTATAATTTTATGTGGAATTTAAAAATGTAAAAATATACATTTCCATTTAAAAAAATATTCCAAAAGCGGACCCAGCTGTCATCTTGATATTTAAAGCTGTAATAGGTATGTCGAAAAGTGCAAGACTTGCTAAAATATTATTGTTCAAAATTTCATTAAAATATACCGAACGGTTTAGAATTTAGAGGGGGGGGACGGACTTCAGGTCCTCACTGTATATATGGATATGGATAATAAATTAGGAAACACTTTATCGTAAATACTATTTTCTATGTTTATTTATATCACAAATACTGTATAAAACACAAGCACTGGCTGCAACGAGACACGTACCTACTAAACATCCATAAGCAATCAGGTGATTCTTACAGCATTATCTGAAACAAAAGAAACAGAAACAGTATCGGGTTGACATTAAATTTTTATGTAAAATAGAGCCAGTGGCCAAGTATGTTATCATTGAGTTAGCTCAAACCATTATCCTTATGCCATCATCTTACACAGTGTACAATATTCCTTAAAACAAACAAATTAGTCTTAAGTAGTATAGATTGTTAGGTATTACCTCTGGTACAAATCAGTTGCAGTTGTCTGCCGGCTGCCCAACGATTAATTTGTTAATATTGGCTTGTAAACTAATAATAAATATTTGAAACATTTCATGTTAATTTATTTATTGTAAACTTACATTTCCCATATAAAAAATTGGTACAAGAGTAACATTAATTTGATAAACAATAAAAATTAATTACCTGCATGGTAGGCTGAAAAAATTACACATATCGGCTAAGTTTTCTAGAGTAGAAACTAATAGAATTGTATTAAATATTAAAATGATAATAAAAAATGAATTTAATTTCCTGATAAAAAAAACGTGGACAAGAACAATTGAGTTTCAACATGGCGGGCTGGCTGGTTTGTTCCAATTAACATCTGGGTCAGTTTAGGAAGCGTTATAGTAGGTCAAAATATAACTGTCCTTCTCTTCTATACGTCTAAAACTATGCGACAGAACCCGATTCCTCGGCCAGCTGGAGAATCATCAAGCGACGAAAGCGCCAATTTGACTCTGGTGGCCAGCTGCGCGGCTTGAGATAAATATGACCTTGTGATGCAGAATTGCTAATTTACAGTTTCACCGGGGGGTGTATTTAAAGCGTCCATATTTAATGTAAAACAATATTTTTTTGTTTTTTGGAAGTGTATATAGGTACTTCAATATGTGTTTGTACATATTTTACAGACAGAATGTAAGATTTAAATGTTTTAAAGTAATTTTCAAAGCTTTGGATTTGTGTTAAAAAGCTTACTTTTTAATAATACATTCTGTATTGTTTATTTTTAAATTCTTCGAGGATCAGCCAACATTACCCGTCTCTCCAAGGTTTCCTTCATTTCAATGACGTTAAGTATAAACTGTTCCTCTAACTGGGGGCTGGAAACTTCCTGGACTTCGTCGTGGAAAACGGGTTCGTCGTATTGAACGTCCTGATTTTTCATCGGCTTCGACGCCTCGTTGTGGTTGATTTTAATCTTCAAAGCCTTCGAAAATATTTTCTGAAAGGTCTAGAAGAATTTGCTCTGCAGCCTCAGTTCAACCCTTCCTGGCATATTAACTATATTTTTTTAACAAATTATGCGTCCACTAAGATGCGCAAGTTTATTAATCCTTTTGGTTTCAAAGACATTTTTTTCTGCGACTTACGAGTGCATAAACACGTATTTAAAAAAAAATACTTGACATCGGAAAAACAATCGATTGTCTATGAAAAATCGAAACGTCTAATAGAGTAATTAAAATTATAATTATTAAAGTTTGGTAACATAAAACTCACAGGAAAACGTACAAAATAAATTTGTCTTACAATCTATCTCTGCTATCTTTTCTTTTCTCCTTTTTGAGTCTTGCGCTTTTCCTTTTTTTCTTCTTTCAATTGTTTTTGCTTCTCTCTGCAAACAAAACGATCTTTGGCATCATATTATTACTTTATTAAATTGTTATTACATTAAAACGAGTCAAATAAAGTATAATAAATTTTAAAAAGTAATCAGTTACACTTTACAAATTATTGTTTTATAAATTTACAAATAACTCATCCAGAGGTGAGCCATTCTGCGATTTTTAAGGAGCAGTGACACAATGCGACTGCTCCGGCTGTCACTGTGACAAGTAGCAGCGATTTTCCGGAGCAGTTCTCTATCGCAGCAAATACTGAAATACTGAATTGATTCATGCTAATAAAAATATAAAACTTTTTTACAATCGTTAACAACATAGTCTTATATCTAAAAAACTAGTGGTATTAAAATACATTCTAAAATTGCAATCTTATAAACAGTACACATATATATATAGATACATTTAAAAACCGGAAAAAAAACGGTAACAAATGAAAAACACTTGACGAAAAAAAAAACAATCTAAATGATCGCAGTAGTATTCAGTGGCGTACTTAGACTTTGCCAAGAATGCGAAGTTTACTATAAGTTTATAAATATATATGCAAAATGCACCAAGTCTATTGCCGTAAATATAAAAAAAAAGTTATAATTGTTAATGTAGCGGCCACCTATAATTCATTTATAATGGGTTGCCCGCAAAAGACAAAAATTGGGATATACTACACGAAATTAATTTTTTTCGTATGAAAAAAATCACGATGTTGTTACATAAGTTACATCGACCTTAAAAGTGATATCAATTCCATTATAGATCCAGATTCAGAAACGCCTGTTACCAGCCATTATCGAACTACCATCTATTTAACGTTTATAGATTTCTTCATAAACCAACTAGAAGAAAGATTTACAAATCATAAAGACATTTTTTACGGATTTATGTGATTATTATCACCATCATTAGAAAGAGCGGCAGGCAAAGCAATTGATTCAGATAATAGTCCGTGTGATAAACTACTCCATTTATATTTACCTGAATTTACCAAAAATTATTATAAAATCGGAAATTAAAATGTGGCACGAACATTTAAATCAATACCTCGAAATAAAAAACAAAGTCAGGCACTCGCTTGTTTGGAAGTTTGTAGTCAACTTGCCTACCCTAAAGTTCACAAACTTTTAAAAAAATTGTGTACATTGCCAGTATCCACTGCGACACCAGAGAGGACTTTTTCAACCTTAAAACGTGTAAAAACCTATTTAAGAAATACTACCGCTCAAGTGAGGCTTAATGGACTTGCCATGATGGCAGTGCATAGAGAAGAAGCTATCTCGACTAATGAAATAATTTATGACCTTGCTCTTAAGCCAAGGCGTATGGATTTTATTTTGTAATACTTTATTCTTTATTTTTTTTAAATCACTAAACTCAATAAATATGATTTTTTAAAAACAATATTTTCATTACCCCTAAGGTTCAGGTCTGGGTACGCCACTGGTAGTATTTAGGAATTCTTGTGCACTATAAAAATATTTGTTTAATAAATATTTTTTTGTAGTTTTAATGAAGTTTTTTTCATCTAAATCCCTAACTTCCTTGGGAGTTTATTATAAAATTCAGGTCCATAGTAATTTGCACTAATGCGTGACTTTTTCAGCCGTAGGTAATCTATGTTAATATTTGCTTTATTTCTAGTATTGTGTGAGTGTTGATTGAGAAAAAGATCATAATCACTAAGGTTTCTCTCGACATTACAATAGAGACGCAAGAATAAAGATGCAAGGCAGAGTTAAAATTTTTAGTCTTCGAAATGAGCACTTTACATCTGCTCTGTAATGTAGACCCTCGATAGCTCGGACCGCCCTTCTTTGAAGTGCGAAAATTTTATTTGCTTGTGCGCAGTGTCCCCATGCAAGAATAGCGTAGGAACAGTGTGAGTGGGACAGACTATGATAGGCCGTTAAGCAGGGTTGCAAAAAATCACGATTTTTTTGAAAAAATCAAAAATCAGATTTTTTTTGATTAAATCATGATTTTTATCAATATACAAGGTGTCCCAGGGTTAAGCGGCCAAACGTTCAGGATCGCTTGTTTAGGTAAAAATAAGATTTTTTTTTCTATAAGCATGTGGTCGCCTAACATGCTTCGTTTTCTAGATACAGGGTGTCAAAGTTAAAAAAAAAATGTTTTTTTTATTAATTACTCAAAAACATTTTGGCCGATTTTGATAAAACTTGGCACTTTTATTTGCGGTAAAAAGGGTCTTACTTTAATGTAATTAGAATAGACATGTTAATTCCATTGGCGTCCCAGAGGGTAATCCGATTGAAATTAAAGGGAAAAAACATTGTACGCCACTGCTTTTTTATATGTTTAGTATTTTTTTTAGATTAAAGCAATTAATAGTTCATTTTTTTCGCCACCTCAACTTTTTCGTAGCATGGTTCGTTTATAAGAAAAATTTTTAAAACCGTTTCCTTGCATGTCCCTTAACCCCCTAAAACAATTAAAAATCCGAGCAAAAATCCTTAAAATTTACTAAAATGTGTACTACTTTAGAACAAATATAAATTTCCTGATAAAATTGGGTAACCCTGTGTTTTAAAACAGGAAAAAACATTTCAACAAAAATCAGATCAAAGTTAATCGGGATTTTTTTTATTTGACACCCTGTATCTAGTAAACGAAGCGTGTTAGGTCACATGCTTATAGGAAAAAAAATCCTATTTTTACCTAAACAATCAATCATAAACGTTTCGCCGTTTAACCCTGGGACACCCTGTATTAGGGCTGCACCGAGTACCGAGTAGTTCGGTGCTCGGCCAGAATTTTCACCGAGTAATGAGTACTCGATGCTCGGTCTTATATTCATTACTCGGCAGAGTATAGTAGAATATTAGAAGCAATCCTTTTCGGCATGTCAAAAACAGTAAGAAATCCTTCTGTACCATTAAGGATAGCGGAAAACTTTTGACAAAGCTTATTAAGGGTTAAGAGATGCTTTTTTTTAAATTAATTTCGTCTATACTATACAGGGTGCTCCAAAAAGGCGGAACGGTAAAAATTATCCATTTTTTTTTTTTTTTTTTTTTTAATTTTTTTTTTATAACTGACCCCTAAACAGTAATGTGTTTACTGGGACTAGGGCCTTAAATTTACAATTTATTGTATTTACAATCAAATATTATAAAATATACATACTATAAATTATTTAAATAGGAACTATTTTAGGTTTAAGCCTTTGATTGTAGGTACTTTCTGAGATCACGACGCATGCTTTCCTTGGTTGGTAATGCTGTTATAATTTCTGGGATGGAGTTAAATGCTTGAATGCTTCGGAAAATTGGCGAGTCCTGTGCAGTTTTAGTTTTTACATATTCATTTCTCAGTTGATTTTTTGTTCTTATATTATGGCTGTGTGTTAATTTAACTTGCTTCAATTCTGTATTTGTTTTTTGAATTTTATTTTTAATTGAATAAATTAGTTTCACCTGTTCACATGTTTTGATTGTATTTAATTTCCAAATTTTATTATTGTACAGATCTGCACTGGGTGTGTATCGGTTTAATGAGTATATTGATTTAATGGCTTTGTTCTGAGTCCGTTGAAGTTTGTTTAGATCACATTTCGCAGCGTTTCCCCAACATGGAATCAAATATAGTAGATGTGGTAAGATGTAACTATTATATATTAATTTTCTGGAATTGTGATTTAATAAGTGGGCACATCTGTTTACCGCTCCTATCATTGGCACAATCTTTTTAATGACTTTCTGAATATGAGATTTCCAACTTAATTTATCTGACAAGACCAGTCCTAGATATTTGTATTCAGTTACTTTTTTTAACATTTCATTATTTATTTTCACATTTATATCACAGTCAGGTTTATTTTTTTGCTTAATAGTCATGTACACAGTTTTTTCAATGTTTATAGTTAACTTATTTTGGCACAGCCATTGATAGTATAAGTTTAGGTCTGTGTTTAGTTGTTCCTGGAGTTCCTGTATATTTGTGCCCGATAGGACTATCACTGTATCATCTGCAAACATGAAGTAACGTGACTTCAGCCCGAGAAATTTCATACTGTGTACGTATAGCAAATATTGCAAAGGGCCAAGTACAGATCCTTGTGCTATGCCTATGTCAAGCTGTGCCATTTCGCTTCTACATCCATTTACAGTTGTGTAGTGCATTCTGTTTTTTGAGTATGTCCGGAGTAATTTATGACTTTGGTCTTTTATTCCCATTTCGTGAAGTTTATTCAGGAGGATGTCAATGTCAACTGTATCAAACGCCTTTCTTAGGTCCACGAAGACCGCTACAACGTATTTGTTCTTATCTAGTTCATTTGAGATGTGGTCTAGTAAGTCGACAGTCGCTGCTAAGGTGCTGCTGTGTTTTTGAAAACCATATTGGTAGGGATCAAAGTTAAAGTTTGCTTCAATAAAGGCAATCATTCTGTTCTTTATGATTTTTTCCACTATTTTAGCAAATATACTAAGCACCGAAATAGGTCTGTAGTTCATTAAATGATTTTGTGGTCCACTCTTGTGTACTGGTATAATTTTAGCTACTTTTAGTTCATCAGGAAAGGTACCGCTCGTTAGTATTTCGTTTGTTATGTTTACTATTGTTTGTCCCACTATAGGGAAAAGATCTAGCAAATCTTTTTTTGTTATGTTATCCTTCCCTGGTGAGCTGTTATTTTTGAGGCCTTTTAGTATGTTACTAACTTCATTTTCATCTGTTAACTGCATTGTTATGGTGGTGTCTGTTTTTTCTTCTGGAAAGTTTTGTCCATTTGAACTTGGAATTTTTTCTGCCAAATTTTTCCCTATTTTTGAAAAGTAATTGTTGAACTCTTGTGCAATTTCTTCGTTTTCTTCTAGTTTCTTGGATTCCATTGATATAATTTGCTTAATTTGACTAGTTTTTTGTTTATTTTTACAGCATAATTCATTTATCACCTTCCACATTTTTCTAGGGTCCTTTTCAGCGTTTTGTAACTTTTGTTCGGTGTATTGTTTTTGTAATCTTCTCCTTAAGTTATTAATTTGGTTTTTCAGCATTTTAAATTGTCTTTCAGTGTAATCATTTTTAATTTTTTTCCATCTTACATAGGCTCTGTCCCTTTCTTTGATTTTTTCAATGTACTCTACTGTTACCCATTTATTTCCATTCACCATTTTGATTTCTTTTGTTTTTGAGCATTTTTGTTTGGCTTCATTTATTATTTTGGCTAAGTCACTGTAAGATTTAACTGTTTGTTCTTGTTGAAATGTTTGTTCCACTTTAAATAGAACACCCTGGGTTTTTTTTAATTTTCAGATTCTACATAAAATTATAATTATTTTTTATTAAATGCATTTTTAGTCCATACTTAATAGTTTCCGAGATGTTGACCTTTTGAAAAATATCATTACTCGGCAGCCGAGTACTAGGTACTCGGTCAATACCATCAGCCGAGTACTCGGTACTCGGTCAAGTTAAAAAACAGGGCTCGGTGCAGCCCTACCCTGTATACTGATTCTTTCCTTAAATATTCATATTCATATTCATATTCATATATTTATTCATGCTAGTACAAGATTTGTTTACAGTCGTCAATTATAAAAAAGAAATAAAAATCTTTCTATCTAGAATTAACAATTAAGATTCAAAAGTATAAAACACATTTACACACAGTCACACAGTAAAATTAAAATTTAAGGTGTATATTAAAAATCCAGGGATCAGGAATATTGCAGCACTATAAGTAATATTACATATTCTATATGTTTAGAAAGTTAAGTCCAAGAATTCCTTAAAAGAATAAAATGAGTTTTTTATCAGAATTGACCTAACTTCCTTTTTAAAAATTTTAAAAGGTAAATCCCTAACATCCCTAGGCAGTCTGTTATAGAACTTTATAGACCAGTAGCCAGGGCCATCCTGACACCTTCTCAACCTTCGATACATTGGAACCAGTCTATCTTTGTTTCTGGTGTTATGCTGGTGAACATCCTCATGAGTTACATATGAGTCCTCATCTCTCTTAAAATATAAGAGGTTCTCCAGTATGTACAGAGATGGAAAAGTCAAGATTTCCAGCTGTCGAAAAGCAGCCCGACAGTCCTCCCTGCAGCCCAGTCCAGCCAGCAATCTCACTGCTTTTCTCTGCAAGCCAAACACTCTGTATGATTCTGCCGAATGTCCCCATGCCATAATGGCATACGTAATGTGGGACTGGAACAAAGCATAGTATGCCATCTTTAGTACCTGCGTGGATACTGCGTCCGCTAAATTTCGAAGCACAAAGAGGCCGCTGCTCAGTTTCCTAGTGACACCGTTAATATGTTTCCCCCATTGTAGCTTTGGGTCCAAAGTGACACCAAGAAACCCCGCTCCGTCCTCTTTCCCGGGCAATAAACCTGTATCTCTTAAGGAAAATACAACCTGTTTTGTTTTATTATTGTTTAAAATCAGTCTATTCATGCAAAACCACTCATCTGCCCTGAGCCGAGCCGCCT
Source organism: Polydrusus pterygomalis (assembly GCA_963969555.1). NCBI lineage: Eukaryota > Metazoa > Arthropoda > Insecta > Coleoptera > Curculionidae > Polydrusus > Polydrusus pterygomalis. Next base: position 71,521,398 of record OZ018376.1, read on the forward strand.
CACAATCCTCCAAAGCACCCTCAAGACTATCCGATACACAGGATATAGTGGTGTCATCCGCAAAGAGCGTGTGTTGTTCAGACATTTTGATCGCTGGTAAATCATTAATATAGATAAGAAACAAAATGGGGCCTAGAATTGAGCCCTGCGGCACCCCAATGTCTAGCACGGTCTCCGCGGATTCAACCCCTGACGTCCTCACCACTTGGCACCTACCTATGGCAATAATGAACTTTAAAATCACTTATTTTCATTATTTTTCTCTATTCGCCTAAAAATATTTGTTGTCCAGATTTACAGTTAGAAAATCTCCTCGGTGACATACAAAATAACTTGTGTGGACATGAAAATTTTCGGCAGCGTGCCGTAGCTTTCCTGTCCCAACATTTTTTTTTGCTTCGGCGACTTGTTTTTACAGCAATTTATAATTTGATTTAAATCATGATTAAAATTGAAAAAATCAGTTGATTTAAATCATGATTTAAATCGTCGCAACCCTGCCATTAAGAGGACTTTTTGTTCGACCGCCAGTTCGGAGTCGGGCCAATCGAATCGTAGACTATTTTGTGGCATTATTTAGATCTAGCATTATTGTTTGGATTTTAGTTTGAGAGTTTTTGCAGCGTGATGCGTGACTATTTCTAATTGTTATTTTTAGAACAGTACGCCATCGATCGATACCTACCGAGATAAACGAAATACTTTTTAAAGCAAAAACAAATAAATATTAATTTATTATGGTTGCTGGACGTGTCGTTTTACGAGACGAATAGTGCTAAAATAGCAGCTATTTCTAACTATTATTTTTGTTTAGTAATAGCAGAAGCAGCTGCTAAACAAAAATAGCGGGTCGGACCCATGTCAAAGGTAGAGCAAAAACTTAAATACAGACGTTATCCGGAATTTTCATTAGATTAAAAGTGCTACCCTTCATACATGTTTAATATGACGATTTTTGAGAAAATCCCGCTTGTTTGGTCACTACAGTAACGCCCACTAGCGGCCAACCTTGAAACTTAACAGTAATTTTCAGCAATTTCTCTTAGTCACTTATGTAATAAATATTTGCCTCTGTGTGCTTTATTTTTTAAAAGGTACTTTACTCCTGAACGATTTTCATATTTTTTGCCCTACCCTGTGTTCTATTTGACTTAAAAGTTATTCTAAGTGCATCCAAAATGGTTATGGGACATGCACCAACTTTTGGCAGTATGTATTTAAACTTTGGTTGTACAACTAATAAAAAATTCCCATTTGTTGACTTGGTGGACCACACTGTATAAGAAATAAACTTTGTGAAAAGGTAACACTCCTACTTACCGATCCTCCTTATCCTTTTCTTTCTTTTTCTGGCTATCTAATCGGAATTGCTCTCTCTTCTGCTTTTCCGCATCGGCCACTAACTGACAGTTAACGTTTTTTTCTAAATTATTATCTTTGGGTTCACCCGATGCACCTTCTTCATCGTCTTCCTCAGAATCACTCATTTGACTATACTGGGATAATATGGCTTGCCTAAGTAATTAAGGGATTATTTAGAAAAATGTATATCTAATATTGGCGAAATATAAAACATGGTTCTAAAACTTAATATTAAAAGATAGTTTTAAAGGTTGGTTGACAAAGAAAAGTCCTTTCTACCTTCTTATTTATATTTATGTATATTATTAAAATTGCCTACGCGTTTCGGCTTATATAAGCCATCTTCAGGGCGTAGCTGTAAGTAAAGAAACCTCGAAAGGAACAGAAAAGTTATGTAATAAAATTAAAAAAAAAAAATTATTAAGTAATATTTTATTTTGCTAAATGTTTAAAGTAGTTTTCTAGTTACCCTATATTCTTGATAAATAGTAAGTAAACGCATTTTTTAATTTTCAAGTTAGTAAGTAGGTACCCACCTTATTTTTTTCTCTTCTTCAGTATACTCCTTTTGTTTCGTTGTTGCCAATGACTGAGATTCTAAAAGTTTAGCTAGTTTTTCATTTAAGTCATTAGTGGGAGTTTCTAATGGAGGAGGTTCTTTTGAAGACTGCCATTTTTCCAGAATTTCATCACAAGTTTTGTTTATATCATTACCCTAAAAATAATATTTATAGTAAAAAAACTCGGTAAAAAACAATCAAAAGCAAATAAATACTTCCATAAAATATCTTGAATACCTCTTGTGTAAGTTGGTTTATTAACAAGTTAACTGAGTATATTTAGGTTTAGTGTTTTTAAATATATAATATTCCCTTGGGACCAGAACTACTATTTACTTAGGTGAAAACTGGAATGCAGCCGATCTAAAAAGCCTACCCGTAAACAGCCAATCCAGTAGGTAGGTACCATCTTCTAATAAATTGAGTTTACCACATTTTCTTAAGCAGATATTCCTCATGCCAAGTTCTTGCCCAAAAACTTTTTCAAATTCTTGAACAAGAAATTGTGCTTAAAAATATTGTTTACAGCTCATTATGCTTACATTCTCTATAATTTCTGCCAGTATTCCTTGCAACGCTTCAGTTTTTTCTTCGGAAGTATCATCACCATCCAAAATTCCTCGAATATAAGATCCAAATACAGTTTCGTCAGTGTTAAGTTCTTGTAACTTTATATCTAACCAGTTCTTAAATTCTACATTTCCCTCAGAAACACGGGCCATGATAAAACTAAGCTAACACAGAACAGAAGGTGGTATAACAAAGGAACTGGGACGGAAAGCAATGCCCCAAAATTTTAATCCAAAAATAAAACGTTTTTTAAGAAATTTAATTGTCGTGATCGTTCACAGAAAAAAAAACGGTACGTTCGCTTAGTGTTCTGCACAGAACACCAATAAAAAGAAACGTGAAATGTTATAAACGTGCTATTTGGTCGATGCCGCCGTGACTTTGTAATGACATCAGACGCGAATGCAACGTCCCCAAGTGTAGTGCGTTTGAACTAATCATGTCGGTAAGGGGTATTTTTTAAAAATCAAAATTTGTTGCAAGTAATTTTATAAAAAATACGTTTTTACTACCAATAAATACAATTGTGTAATAAAAAGGAATTTTTATTAAAAATTATTTATAACAAAGTTTAAATGTCAAAATATTAATGACCGTATGCACCATTTTACCCATTAGGCATGATTAGGTGATCGTGATTAACCAGGTAACCGTGATTAAATAAAACAGCCTTTGCACCAACTAAAAGGATATGTGGGTTTTGTAATCAGGGTAAAATTAAAACCTCGATTTGGCAACGTAGCTCAGATGCAAAAATTCGTGCCATCAACCAGAAAAATAAACCCTTTATTTTTCTGTGACCAGAAACACCAAGCAGATTGACAGTTGTGGTTATGTTTTCTTTTTGTTGTTTTTTCAACTTTTCCGAGAACTTTTTCCAGTTTGGCTGTTTTGCGCATTAAACCCCCAATTTCACACTTCGGCATCTAGAGTCATGGAGTTTGACTCACAGAAAAAAAAAGGTTTGACTGGTGAGGAAGAAAATAATGATGCGAAAAAGAAAGGAACTGTGTTAGCTGAACAAACCCTATTTATCTATCAAATCAAAATAATTTTGTCTCCGAGGTCTTTCTAGCTCTCGGAAAGCCATTATTAAAAATATCGATTACATTAAAATCATCATTGAAGATGATTTCGTCTCCCATTTTAATTTTATTATTGAAAATTCAAGACAAATTTCAAAACAAAACACGAAAATAACCTTTTAATCATGATTAAATATATAACCCATCAAGATTGGCTGGTTAACTTTAATCGTGATTAAGTTCCTGAGCAGTGCTGGCGCATTGGAAATTTTCTTAATTGAGATATTTAATCATGATTATAAGCTAATCATGATTAACTGGCCTTGGTGCATACGGTCATAAATTATACCTTGATATCAAAATTCTGTTTCAGTAAAACAAACTTAAGTAAAACTTTTTTATTGTACAAAATCATTTACATGTAGGTTAATTATATAAAATAAAATAATATTACAGTTTTTTTCATTCGTATAAATCAACACCTGAAATCAAAAAGAATGAAGAGTTGTATATTACCTTAAGAAAGAGAAATAAAATTTATACCAGGTCACAGAAAGATTTTAAAGGAAAATTAGCTAACGACATCTTTGTAAAAAATTCACTTCTACAATGTAATTTTTTTACAAAATTTTTTAGTTACTCATAACGACGAGCTAACCAATCAGGGTCTGGTGTCATATAAGGTCGGTCGAATTTTGGTAGTTTTAAAATTTTAACATATAGCCTAAGCTGTATAGAACAGGTTAAAAGCAAAAAAATTGCGGATTATACACTTTTGACGCGAAAAATTAATAATAAACTTTTAATTAATTGACATTTTTACCGAAAATATAGACCCTTTATTTTTCTGCGCCGAAAATGTCAATGCGAGAAGTCTGCATTATTTGACGCAATACTTACTGTGTTGCCACGTCGGACCAATTTTCATGATTTGAAGCCATTAACGCTGGTTAGGTATTTCAAAAAGTCTTAAACCTAATTAAGTTTATTTATAATAAAATATATTTAAAAAAAATAAGGATATTTATTATTTTATTTTATTTATAAACATCCTTGGGCTACGCAATAGAACGCCGGCTACACCTTTAATGGTAACACCTTTATACGGTAATGACATTATAATACATTAGCGTTGCGGGCTTAGCCCGCCCCGCAACTATTATAAACATCCTTGGGCTACGCAATAAAACGCCGGCTACGCGACGGCCGCTGCCGCGGCCTAAGTTACACCTTTTAATAGTAACACCTTTATGCGGTAATGTCATCGTACATTAGCGTTGCGGGATTCGCCCGCTCCGCAACTATTATAAACATCGTTGGGCTACGCAATAGAACGCTGGCTACGCGGCCTAAGTTACACCTTTATGCGGTAATGGCATCGTACATTAGCGTTGCGGGCTTCGCCCGCCCCGCAACTATTATAAACATCCTTGGGCTACGCAATAGAACGCCGGCTACGCGACAGCCGCTGCCGCGGCCTAAGTTACACCTTTTAATAGTAACACCTTTATGCGGTAATGGCATAAAGTTTATTTATTACATTTATATACTAACCCAAACAAATTTAAAATTACACTTGGCAACACAGCTTCGTGTCTTCATGAATCCACTAAAATACACCGAAAACGAGACAAATGGGGTTATGTTTATGTTTTATGCGGACGTTTGCTCTGGAATTGGAATATTATAATATGTAATCATTATTCTGAAGTAAAAAATAGTTTAATTTTAATTTTTTTTGGTAATATAGATTCTACCATATTATATATTGATCTTTTATGGCCATAAGTTGATAAAATAATTGTGGATATTGTATTTATTTGATAAGTAAGTAATACGATACCTTAGGTTTAAATATTAAAAATTGCTTTAATTTGAAAAAAATGGCTTTATCCGCATTTTTTTTTGCACTAAATTGTTTCATTTCATGTTATCTTTCTAATAAACCCAAAAACAGGAAGAAATTCGACCGACCTTATATGACACCAGAACCGGAATGGGGTAATTTTTTAGTCTTAAATTTAAAAATATTAGACGTTTTAATAAAGATATAGTAATAAATGAACTAATTTGAATAATAATTATTTTTAAATAAAATTTAGTTATCGACTTTTACCCGATGGAAAATTAAAATCGTATTATTTTCAGATCCTTAAAAACAGGTATAATGTAAAATATATTATTCCAAAACTTACCCAGACATGTAATTCCACTTTCTTTGGCATTCTCAGCACGATCTTGAAAATTTCGTTAAATATTACAAAATAATTTATCGACAAACCCACAGAAAAATAAAGGGTTTATTGACAAACCCACGACAAACCGCTATCAATCATCAAAAAGTCAAAAGCAACAAGGTGCAAGGAGTGCAAGGACGAACACAAACAGGATGGTTAGGAGATGGAGCAATGTGATTGGTTGCCATTGACATAATTATGTATTTTATTTTGAGTCAACCTTTATTATCATTTCCTTGAAATGGACGCCATAAGTAGTGGATGACAAGTGACTTTAATCTTTAATAACAAGTGACATCTGCAACTTTTCGGATCTCGGTTCATACCCCGGTGTTCTGCGTTCTGCAAGAACAGCTGGGTTCGGGATTGTTTACGGAGCTGGAGTAGAGTTAGAGTGGCGTTTTAATCACGTGACCTTAGAGTTTTAGGTGTAGAATGGCCTGTCCCGAACGCTCGAGAGTTTTTAGAGTTAATCACCATAACCTCAATCGCTAGTTTCGTCTTTGTGCTTCATCAATTATTGTGGTTTATTATTATATTATGTAAATATTTTGTGTTTTTTGTACCTTTATTATTTAATTTACAATATGGATTTCTTTCGTCATCTGATGCCAATACTTAATTTTGTCAGAGAAATATTTTTTGAAGATTGTTCTGATGAAGAGAATGTTGAAGTAGTTGAGAATTTTGCAGAGATTACAGTACCTCTCATGTCCAATAAACAATTTAAACTTCATTTCATGTTTGAAGACAAATAAGCTAAACTTATAACCTATGGATATGTAAAATACTAAAAACACTATCACTGCGCATGCCCGCTCCGGAGTTCTTCTCTCGCGAGGTGGAACTGTTGGAGTGAGCTCCTTTAACTCCGTGTCGCAATACCCGACCGCACTTGGAGTCACACCTTTTACTCGAAAGGACAATACCCGAACGGATCGGGAGCGTTTTCTGCACATAGAGTTAAAAGAGTGAGCATCCCGAACCCACCTATTCTAAACAGCACAAAACACCAACAAATAGTGTCTGCTGACTGTTCTGTTCTGTTGTTTTCCTAAAATAGAATTTTTTTTATGCCTAACATCAAGACTTTAGGACCCTCAATAGACCACGAGCTCTCAGGTACTTTCCTTTTGCTTCTTTTAAACAGCAAAGCAAAGTAAAAACTTTGATAAGCCTCAAATATAAATGTCCTGTTAGTACTAACAGCCACCACAGAAATTCCATGACAACAATAATTGTTTTAATAATGGTATCCTTAGAAGAGAAGTTATCTTAGTTAGTTTTAACAGATGATAATTTGGGCCGTAAATAAGTTGTTAAAAGAATGCTTCGCGAACAACTTTGTCCGTATCGGATATATAAAGGGCCATACTTAACGGCGGCAAGGGGGGAGGAAAAAAATCTGCTAAGCTAAGTTAAATTTTTAAAAGGAACGCTCAACTTCGCCGTTGGCTTTGCTTTGCTGCTTCTATATCTTTGTTTAGCTAAGTTGTTAAAGGAACGCTTCGCTAACAATCTCGTATAATCGCTGGAGAAATATAGAGTTGCATACTTAACCGTGGAAGGGGGGAGAAAATTTTTTTGTTGTGCTTTGTTATTTAAAAGCAACCATTTAAAAGTAACGTAAAAGGAACTCGACTGTCGCTGGACGATGAAGAATGAAGAAGTGATTAGTTCACCTATCACTTCTCTGTGTAAAAGATTTAAGCAGGGATACCAACATTCTGATTGGCTATTGGATAAATAAGGAATTCCCTATTAAACAAAAACATCTTTAATTTGTTTGCGATTTTTTAGTTTAGAAGTTTCGGGAAGCGTTAAATATTAAATTAGTTTCAATTTTTTATAATTATTTTTGCTCAATATGATAAGTCAAACTGTATATTTATAAAGAAACGGCATTTGTGTCATACCTACATTTCAGTTTTGAAACCTATAGTGAAAGTTTACTTCAAAATTGTAACTTGAGAAAACGTCACAGATGACAGGAAAATGTCCGTCAGTGTTAAAAAACAAGACGACCATTGTCATTAATGCACAATTATTTGCATTATTCGACAATATTTTAATATATTGAATGTGTGAATATGAAGTACGCAAGTTCTAGTTTTATATTCTCATTGAGTTGTAAATAATGACTGGTTATTAGTGTATTTTTGGCATTAGCAGGAAAAATAACACATTAGGAACTATGTCAACTATGAAGAGTGGTGCTTTGGCCAAAAAGGAAGGCAAAATGAGGATCCGGGCCTTCCCTGTAAGTAACTTAGACGCTTAATATTAGAAATTATATTGCAAATTTTAGCCACAGCACAATATCATGTTGCAGGTCAGGTCAAAAGCTGACCATCAAAGGTACAAAAATGACATCCAATAAAGAGATGTCTTAAGTTCTATTTTCTATTTACATTTTTCTAATTTCCTTTATCATTAAATTTTGCTTTATAAGAACCCAATACCAAGCCCCAATGCATACTTATTGAACATTGTTTTTGTTTCTCTCATTTTTATGTATTTAAGGGCAAGGCCATTTTTACACATAAGTAATAAACATTGTAATTTAGACGATATGAAAAATATTCATTTTAATACATTTTTATATAGAATTGGTAGATATACTTACCTAATTACCTAAGTGTAATACTGAAAACTTAATAATAGATAAAAAAAGGAAACTATTTAGGATTTTTTTACCTAGTGTTTAAATTGCTGTTAAGTAATTGAAATAATTTTCTAGACTAGATCATTGTAATTTTTCAGGTTTTTCAACAAATATTTTCAGTCATATTTATGGTGTTATATTTATTATTTATGATATATATTTTGTGTGCAAATAATTATCGAAGAGCCAGTATTTAAAAATATTTACTTATAATAACAGCACAATATTGTATCAATCTGATAGGTACATAGCTATCTACATATTAAAATTGCAGCAATTTTCCTTCAGTTTAAAATTTACTTTACAATATGCATTTAAAAGCACTTTGATTGTTTTGGTCAAATAGTTTTTTTAAAAGAGCACAATGATATTATAATTGTATTGTATATTGCCAATAATGTATGTTATTTTGGGTACACAAATTGAATACTTATCTTAATTTTATACATTGTATTTTATTGGGCAATGCCCATTTATTAGCTTATTATAAAATTCAAACCCACTTCAAGGCTGCGTGAGGTAAACAGCGGTGTAACCTAGGGGTCGGTACGGTTCTTCTGCTTTTCTTGATATACATAAGTGATTTGCCGAGAAACTTATAGACAAAGAAATCCTTGTTTGCTGATGACAGCAACTGCTATTCCAATCCAACAACAGAATCTAAAAGACAGCAAGACATAGAAACCATTAAATCTTGGACAATTACTTACTCTAAATCACTCTCACACTCTTAAGTCCCTTATACCCTGGGACCGACCCAGATAAGCAAGGTGAAGAAACAAAGACCTAGAAGTTATTAAACACCAAGATTTTAAATGGGAAATATACATAAATAGCATTATTAAGCAGACCAACAGCCTTATATACTTCGTGTCTAAAGCCTTTAAGGGTCTAACCTACAAAAAATATTTCTAAAACTACAAAATCCAAATAACACCAAGAGTATGCACATAATATTTGGAATCCATATTATTTATTTATAGTATTAACAACTTAACAAGTCAATTATAGATACATAAACCCTCGCATAAACCTTATTTTTAAAAGCTTATACCTGAGCTGTAATAATAATTCAATTAGTATTGCAATTACAATAATTGACTAAGCAGTTCATTCCTTAATTTTAGTTTGAATATTTCAGTTAGAATTATATATGTCAATGTCTCCACAATATTTATTAAAATAAGAGCATCCTCTTATAAAAGGTTAGTTCCTATACAGATTTGTCATCAATGCAGGAATATAAAATATATCTGAGGATCTAGTATTGACTAAGCCTATTCTAAACGGAAGCTGTCCTAAGAATTCTCTATTATCTATTTTGTCTTTAATTATTTTATATAGGAAAATAATTCCTGCTTCTATACGCAGTAGTCTTAAAGAAGGGAAATTAAACGAATTACACAAAATTCTTTGATCTGATGGATCTTGGTGGATAAACTGAAAATGACATACCTAGTACAAAAATTTTAAAAGTTTATGCTGAACAGATTCCAAAAGAGCAGTTTTATTGGCATACTGAGGATCCCAAATAGTGCATGCTTACTGAAGTTTTGTAACTACCAGGGATTTATATACAGGGTGGTCCAACAAGCGCGCGTCGGTCAATAGTTGCTAATCCGTTAAACTTATGGGAAATTTTTCTTAATAAGACTTTTAACATTTGATTTCTGCTACAACCCAAAATTATTTTTAAGTATACAGGGTGTCTCAAAAAAGCGGAACAAGAAAAAATGTACTTTTTTCAAATGGTCAAAACATGTCATGTTTTTATTTTTATTTGTAATATAAAAATGAACCAATTTTGTGAAGATTTGAAACCTTAACGTTGTTTCTTTTACGTATTTATTTAATATGGATCTTCATCAAGCAACGATCGACTCAATTACACATTTGATAACAATTTGTTAACAATTAATTTTAATAAAACAAATTATATTCCTTTTACTTTAAACCTAAATAACCTACCAAGAAATATAAATAGTATTCAAATAAATGAAGACATTCAAATTTTTAAAGTTAAGAAAATAAAATACTCGTTAAAAAATTAGAAATATTACAAAAAAGGTTTCTAAAAATTATATTTAATAAAGATTATCTTTATCCTTCAAAAGAATTATATTCAGAAACAAAAAAGTTGAACATAAGACAACTTTACATTTATAACATCTTAATATAGGTATGTATATATTTAAAAATAAAAACCTTTCAATACAATAAAATTTAAAAACCCTAATCGTAATACACGTCATAAAAATGAAATAACCATAAAACCTAAAATAAAAAAGTCCATAGGACAAAAAAATTTCGAATATTTATGTTTTTATTTAAACGATTATTTACCAACAAAAATTAAAAAATTGATTTCATTAAAAAAATTTAAAGTCGAAATAAAAACAAGGATATTAAAAACAGACAATTTGAAAATATTTTTAGAAATGCTTTAATTTTTAATTAATTAATATTGTTCTGAATAATTTATATGAGTAATATTTTTTACTTAAAAATTATAAATTTATAATTTTATTATAGGTAATATATTTCTTCAAAAAAAACTGCGTTAATACTTACTATAAATTAACATTTTTACTTTAAAACTTAATTTTTAATGCATATTTATGATTTATGATTTTATATACTAAAACAAAAAATAAGATTTGCCCCTAACAAGCTCAGCCTAAGGGGATTGAAGAATAAGTTTATCAAAGACAACATAAACATATTTATTATATTATTAAATTTTAAATAAACTTATTATTATTATTATTATTATTATGTAAGAAGGCTTCGAGGCGACCTAATTGAGACCTTTAAAATAATCACCGATAATTACGCCTGCAACCTGGAAATCTTTCAGTCATTAGAAAACTGACAACTTAGGGGCCACAACAAGAAACTCACAAGAGAAAGATGCGCCAAGCTTCCGCGCAGGAACTTGTTGATATCGAACTTTGTTGTATACAACTGGAACTGACTCAGAGCAGACAGATACCTTATCCAATGGAACAATTCGCTCGTCCATTATACGCTTGTGATAAACATTTGCATGTGTTATCTACTAGGACAATAGATGAAATAGTCTCTTATTTCATTACTATTTTAACAATAACCTAATTTTTTTTATCATTCGAATGTTAAAATTCAAAAATTATTGTATTTCATTTTCTTATTTTCACTTGCTGCCGCTAGGAGGCCAAAAGATTTTCTTGCGCCGCTATAGCCCTGATTAATTCTCAATAGTTACAAATTTAGTCAATTTAAGCTGCAATAAACCCCAAAAAAAGGGGTGAGTCTTTGGCAACAGCGAATTATTCTAAAATAAAAATGGTGTATATTTTCGCGTGGTTTCATTGTAGTCTGCATTTGACGTCTTGTCGGCGTGTTGCGATAAAGAGAATGAGACGTCTATCTTGCTCTGTCATCGTTGGTCCCAATGATCTGGTACCTATAGATGGGACGTGCCATTCATAAACGCTATTAATGTGTTGATGAGGTGAAGAGAAGGGTGGGACCGGGAGTAGGGATTATGGTGGATTTACCAAATTACTAAAAGTAAATAAATTAAAATTAAATATTTCAAAAACTAAATGTATGGTTAATGGTAATAATTTAAATTGTCAAAATGTAAGTAAATGTTTTAATTGATGGTGAAAAATTGGAATTAGTAAACCGTTTTAAATATTTAGGAGGGATAATCATTTATTCAAAATTAAAATTTTTTAATTATTTTGAAAGTATCATATCGAAGATTGCCGGAAAAGTAGGCTATTTTAAAAGAACCGTTCTAATTTAAGTTTGATTTCTAAAAAAACTGTATTTAATACTATTATACTACCACCTTTTCTTTATTGTTCTTCCATTTTTTATTGTGCTATAGTCGGCTTCCATTTAACTAGGCGCACGTGACCTCCTGAATCAAATCAGTTGAATCAAAGGTTCAAAAATGTTTCAAAATATAAAAACCAATATGGCGGCATATGGACAGCTGATTTTCCATAAAATTGAATGTTAATAGTAGTGTTGGGATCGCTCGAGTGAAAAACCGCTCGAGTACTCGATTATTGAAATAACCGACATCACTCGGTTATTGACACGGCTACTCGAGTTATAATTTCAAGCGAAAATCGTCGCTTAACAAGCAGTCAAGCACTAACCACTGAGCGAAAGTTCGTTCATTCGATATCCGCTCGGCCATCGTCGCTTGACGGCTTTTAAGTTAATGCTCCGAAGTCTCACACGACATACGTCTTTGTTAACGGCACATAAACATAAAAGAGAAGGCGCTATCGCGACATGCGTTTCGTTTTCGTCGTTTTGGTTTGGATTTTGGATATTTGACAGTCGGCGTCATTCGCTATCGAATCGAATCGAGCGGCAAGCGATCAACCACTCGCTCAATGCGCTATTCATTGAATTCATTCACTACTTGATACTTGAACCGAAATTTCGAGTGATAAATCGCTCGAGTGATAAATCGCTCGAGCGATCGCTCGATTATTGAAATCGCTCGAGTAGTGACTACTCGATTATTAAAATCATCGGTTTTTCCCAACACTAGTTAATAGGTTAACAATTAATTTGAAACTATCAGTCATAATAAAAATGACATAATAACAGTGACGGGTCTCGTTCCAAAATTAATTTCCCAGGGGTGCGTTCGTGTTGTTGCACACGGTTGACAAAATAGTTTTATATTTCAAAAATTTAATAACTAAATTGATGGAAAATTAGATAAACAATATACCTACAGTAAAACCTCTGACTAGCGACCACCCTTGGGAATCAAATGTTGGTCCGTAAATAGGGGTGATTGTTTAATAAATAAACATAAGAACATCAGAATTTGTCTGCGTTTTATATTGTATATAATTTTGAATATTTTTGTGTACATTTATTTTAAGTAAACTGATCTATATACCTATATTATTGCGAATTTAGATGAAAAAATTAAACTCGCTTCCTTTATAAAACCAGTAGATGAGCCAGCATGTAATACTATGTAACGTTTTCCCGAACCACAACCTTTTTTTCGTTTTACTGATTTCACTGAGTCGTCTTGCCATGATTTAGACCCACTTTCATTCGAAAATACCCAAGTTTCATCTAAAAAAACTGCTTTTCTAAACTTTGATTCATAATTTTCAACATATTTTTTCAGAAACTTTACTCGTTCGCTTGCAATTCTTGGTAGTTCGCATAAATATCTTCTGTTGCAGTCCTTTCTATAACGAAATCCTAAGCTTTTAATGAGCGCTGACAATGACCTGAGACCTATTTCCAAAACACCTCGTTCCTTCAAAGCATCTTTCAGAGCTGAAAGCGTTATATCGACTTGTGATGCATATAAGTCGTATATAACATTCCTTACATCCATTTTTTTACCTTCCTGTAAAGTTTTAATCTTCGTTTTCCTTGATCGTCGTTGCGTTTTCTTCATTGGTATATTTCTACTACTTTCATGAACAATCCTTTGTATTGATCTTAAACTTATTTTTAGTGCTTCCGATATTTTCTCTTTAATAGACTTGGGATTTAATAACTCGCCGGTTTCAGTAGCCTATGCTTCTTCATTTTTAACACGTTAAACGCCACGGCGGTCTCTAGGGCCCGCTCAGAGTGGATCCTACCACGCCACCGCGGGCCGTAGGGACCGCCTGATACTAAATTGATTTTTCGTGCGTTGTACGCCAGCGGGCCTCTATCAAACCTAGTTAAACATTATAGCCGGACCGCTATGGCGTACAGGGAACATGTATTCACTCGAACTTTTAATTCAATAGGAGATAAAATAAAAATTCTGTGGTTAATTAAAAAATAGATGTTTTTGTTTTAATAAACTTGGCCTAGGGGGCCATTTCTATAAATTTACCATGGCGTTTAACGTGTTAAAATAATCTGTTAAATTGAGAACCATTTCTTTTGCCTGGGGATGCAGAAAACCTGCAAACCGATTTGTACTCGACATTTTATGTCACAAGTCACAATATTTTTAAGTATGACACATTTGTCAAAACTAGTGAGCTTATTCACGACATTATATAATACGGTAGTGTTCTTCGAAACATTTTGATAATTACTGAAAATTAGATGTGCTTCTCTCTTAGATTCATAAAATAACCAATAGGTTTATCGCGTTTATATTACGGATATCTTTATAATGCCGTTTTAACCTTGGTTTGAGCAAGACAACACTATTTAAGTTTCTCTATGATAAGTTCATAACGCGCCTAGTTAAGTGGAAGCCGACTATAGTGAGGAAATATTTAGTAAATTACAAATTTTACAAAATAAGGCAATGCTGATTATTTTAAATTGTGACAAATACCGGGTGGCCCACTCTCAGCGCAGGATTCCATAGCATCTAAACTGTTCAACTTTTTAATATTTTTTAAAAACAGAGTTATAGGGAGGCATTGGGTCTACAATTTAAAATTATTTCAAATTATACAGGGTGTCTCAAATAGTCAGGGTGTATCAAACATACTTTTTTTTTAAATGGAACAGCCTATATATTATGACATTTTTGGATTGGTTGATCAATTCTAAGAATATTCTGTATAACATATAATATGTTTAAATTTACCAGTTTTTTAGTTATTAACGATTTTTAAAAAATTTCGTGTTTGCAACACGTAAAGAATATGCACCTGTCGGTAGTACAGACTGACAAAAATAAATGAAATTTGGGTTATGGAATATGATTGTTCAGTAGCGTCTAAAGCATATTTTAAAAAACAAAAATATTTACAGAAGTATTTTAAAATGCCTTTCTAAATGTAACAATTTTAAAAACGTAAAAATTCTTAAAAGTCTGTTATTTTAAATACATACCCTATTATTTTTTATGCCTAATCGAAAGACATTTTTAATACAATTCTTATTATACTAGGGTTCCCTATACCTACCTTTTATAGTTTTCTCTGAAATAGCTATTTCTTCCTTTACCATATAAACTCGGTGTTTATTTTCTCATAGAGTGCCTTGAATACCGCACCGTGTCCGTACGACGCTCTTTTTCTAGAGTGCCATGGACACCCAACTATTCATTTTATTAATCTTAAGTCATTTGAAGTTTTTCTTTAAGGAAAAAATTAATGATATTGCTTAAATTTAAAACAACAGAAATATTTTTTTAATTTACAAATACTGAAAAATGTCGCTTTAAATGACTTAAGATTAATAAAATGAATAGTTGGGTGTCCATGGCACTCTAGAAAAAGAGCGTCGTACGGACACGGTGCGGTATTCAAGGCACTCTATGAGAAAATAAACACCGAGTTTATATGGTAAAGGAAGAAATAGCTATTTCAGAGAAAACTATAAAAGGTAGGTATAGGGAACCCTAGTATAATAAGAATTGTATTAAAAATGTCTTTCGATTAGGCATAAAAAATAATAGGGTATGTATTTAAAATAACAGACTTTTAAGAATTTTTACGTTTTTAAAATTGTTACATTTAGAAAGGCATTTTAAAAGACTTCGGTAAATATTTTTGTTTTTTAAAATATGCTTTAGACGCTATTGAACAATCATATTCCATAACCCAAATTTCACTTATCTCTGTCAGTCTGTACCTACTACCGACAGGTGCATATTCTTTACGTGCTGCAAAAACGAAATTTTTGAAAAATCGTTAATAACTAAAAAACTGTTAAATTTAAACATATTATATGTTATACAGAATATTCTTAGAATTGATCAACCAATCCAAAAATGTCATAATATATAGGGTGTTCCATTTAAAAAAAAGTATGTTTGATACACCCTGACTATTTGAGACACCCTGTATAATTTGAAATAATTTTAAATTGTAGACCCAATGCCTCCCTATAACTCTGTTTTTAAAAAATATTAAAAAGTTGAACAGTTTCGATGCTATGGAATCCTGCGTTGAGAGTGGGCCACCCGGTATACAAAAATTAATTTTATGTTAAAAATTTAGATTGGTTGAATGTCAGAAATTTAATTTTTTATTTACTGTATCCTTATACATAAAATTAAAAATAATTTATTGTCTGATTGTTTCAAAATTTTTTGTTTTTTTAATTATGACCATCATAATTATAAAACAAGAACTAATCAACATTTTTATGTGAATAGAGTGTCTAAAACATAAGCCTATCCTATAATTATATTTTTCAAAAAGGTTCAAATCAAATCAAAATATGCTTTATTGTCCAAGAAAATTCTGTTGATAAAGCTCTTCACTTACTTAACTATACAGGGTTGGGAAAAATTACCAGAACGGTCGATTATTTCAAAATATACAGGGGTTATTAAAAAAGTCTTATATAAAAAATGTAGGGCTGTTAAAAATCTACATATCGGTGATAAATTAAAATATACAGGGTCGCCTACAAAGTTGTGGAGAATGATAGTTTATATTTTTTTAAATGGAACACCCTGTATATTTTTACATTTTTAAATTCCACAACAAATTATAATTATTTTATTTTAAATGCATTATTAGTCTATACTTCATAGTTTCCGAGATATTGACTCTCAAAAAGTGACATTTTTGAACTTTGACAGCTTATAACCTTCTAACAGTACGTCTTAGAGCAAAACGGCTTACATGTCCCTATCTTCAATTTTTATTATCTTCCCAAAAAAATCAACTTCCAGTTAAACCGGATGTAACTCGAAAGCAGGAAATCTAGTTGTTCCGGTTTAACTGGAAGTTGATTTTTTGGGAAGATAATAAAAACTGAAGATAGGGACATGTAAGCCGTTTTGCTCTAAGACGTACTGTTAGAAGGTTATAAGCTGTCAAAGTTCAAAAATGTCACTTTTCGAGAGTCAATATCTGGGAAACTATGAATTAAAGACTAATAATGCATTTAATAAAAAATGATTATAATTTTATGTGGAATTTAAAAATGTAAAAATATACAGGGTGTTCCATTTAAAAAAATATAACTATCATTCTCCACAACTTTGTGGGCGACCCTGTATATTTCAATTTATCACCGATATGTAGATTTTTAACAGCCCTACATTTTTTATATAAGACGTTTTTTGATAACTCCTGAATATTTTGAAATAATCGACCGTTCTGGTAATTTTTCCTAACACTGTATATAATAATATAGGAAAATTTACAATCACATAAAAAAGATATTAAGTTAAAAAATTCCTAAAAACAAACGATAAACAATCTATATCAGTTATAAAACCTAGTCACTATTTAAAAAAAAGGCTCAGATCTAACATAAAATATGCATATAGATACATATTATTATACAGTGAGGACCTAAAGTCCGTCCCCCCCCCCCCTCTAACTTCTAAACCGTTCGGTATATTTTAATGAAATTTTGAACAATAATATTTGAGCAAGTCTTGCATTTTTTGACATACCAATGACAGCTTTAAATGTCAAGATTATAGCTGGGTCCGCTTTTGGAATATTTTTTTTAATGGAACACCCTGTATATTTTTACATTCTTAAATTCCACATAAAATTATAATTATTTTTTATTAAATGCATTATTAGTCTATACTTAATAGTTTCCGAGATATTGACTCTCGAAAAGTGACATTTTTGAACTTTGACACCTTCTAACAGTACGTCTTAGAGCAAAACGGCTTACATGTCCCTATCTTCAATTTTTATTATCTTCCCAAAAAAATCAACTTTCGGTTAAACCGGATGTAACTCGAAAGCAGGAAATATAGTTGTTTCGGTTTAACTGGAAGTTGATTTTTTTGGGAAGATAATAAAAATTGAAGACAGGGACATGTAAGCCGTTTTGCTCTAAGACGTACTGTTAGAAGGTTATAAGCTGTCAAAGTTCAAAAATGTCACTTTTCGAGAGTCAATATCTCGGAAACTATGAAGTATAGACTAATAATGCATTTAATAAAAAATAATTATAATTTTATGTGGAATTTAAAAATGTAAAAATATACAGGGTGTTCCATTTAAAAATATATTCCAAAAGCGGACCCAGCTGTCATCTTGACATTTAAAGCTGTCATTGGTATGTCAAAAAGTGCAAGACTTGCTTAAATATTATCGTCCAAAATTTCATTAAAATATACCGAACGGTTTAGAAGTTAGAGGGAGGGGGACGGACTTTAGGTCCTCACTGTATATATAAAAAGCCGAGTACACAAGAACATAAAATCACAAACACAATCTAAAAAGAAAGTGGTTAAACATTGTTACCATAAAATTCTTGAGTTACACTTTGCTTTACTTTACTCTAAAATCCCTTATGGTCCAAAAAATACACCTGTTAACAAAGTAATTTAGCTGTTTAAGTACACTGGTTAAAGTTAATTATTTTTAAAAACATAAATACTCTTAAGGGGTAATTGCATGGTTGCTCTAATAATCAGTAAAAAAGAAATATACAATACCTACAAAATTATTAAAAACGATCGTTAAGAAATTCGGTCACTGTTATAGTAGGCTTTTTCCAGCAAAAACGCCTTCACAGCCGATATAAACTTTTTAAGGGTTCCCAGCGATCTAATACCAGCTGGTAAGTGGTTGATAAAGTATAATAATTTGGAAAATTCTATTAAATCTCAAATATCATTAAAACTATTTAAAAAAACTTTAAAATTACATTTAATTAAAAAACAAAATGATACTTAATATTTGGGTTTAGGGGCGTTTCGGGCGTCCTGTTTCGTGCGTAAACCCAAAAAGTTCCTGTTTCGTGCTGGCACCCCAGGTAGAGAATATTCTAATAAAATATAACCCTACAAAATTCCTGTTTCGGGCGTTACTTATTCTGCTCGTTTTCACAATTAAATAAAGACACAAAATGTTATTTAAAAATGGTATATTGACAACTACAGTCATTACATTAAACAAAATTTACTATATAAACTAATTTTCTAAGGGTTTGTTAAAGACACAAAATGTTATTTAAAAATGGTATATTGACAACTACAGTCATTACATTAAACAAAATTTACTATATAAACTAATTTTCTAAGGGTTTGTGAAATAGTGGCTCTTCCTGCTGTGAGGTCTGCAATAATCGTTTCTAACCTATGGTCTCGTTCACTGTACTTCTTGGCTCGTTTAGGAACCTGCATATGTACGTTATTTCTTTCATATATGGTGTCGTAGAACAACATTTCCTCTTGTAGGCCTTTTAACAGTTCGTATATATTCGGGTGCGATTTTCCAATTTTTTTGTTAAAGCGGTTGTGCCAGCCTTCTACGGAATTGGTAGTGCGATGCCGTTCTCCACTGCAAACCCATATTTCTTCCTTGTCCATCCAACTGTCAACAAAGTAGTCATAAAATTCGGTTAGTGCTTCGTCTTGTGGTGTAGATTCCATAATAGAGAGCCATCCCTCCGAAACATATTCGATTGGCACATGTGCCAATGCAGCAACCATCTTCACATGGTCTCTGATTTCTTTATTGTCTCTGTAAGCCTGTGTCATTCCTAACTGTTGCACTTTTCTCCATAAGGCTTGGTTGAAATGAAAATTACAACCCTTTACATCAGCCGTAACAAATTCTTCTTTGACGGCACTTATCGCAGCGGCTTCAAAATCGATGTGTATCTTATATGGATGAAAACTTTTAAGTTGCTTTTTTAGACAGGAAAACAATCTTTTGTAAGTGGATTTCTTTCTGTTGGGTAACAAAGCATATATGGCGGGAACTATACATGTCCTCTCTTCGGTGCTTCCGATATCTACATGCAGTGTGTATAGTTGGTCGAAAAGCGGACAACAACTTTTAAACGTGCCATCCAGGAAAAATGTGGTATTGCCGGCGAGAAGAAGCCAGTTTGTATCCGAACGCTAGAATCCTTTCTTCGTTGCCATCGTCCACTATAAGGTTCTCCTTTATTGATTCTGGAATAATAACTTGTTCTCGGCTTTTGGGTAAGAATTTGACTCCCAGTGAGTTATGCCTTTCTCTGTAGAGCGATGTTTTAATTGATGTAAGTTCTGGAATCTGCGTGACGAAATCCAGTCCCATATTCCTCGCAGTTACCAACTCCTGGCGATATATCTGTGGTACTGGCGTGAGTTCCTCTCGGGCCCTCTTCTTTGCTTTTTGGATGCAGAGTTCTACTTCATTCTTAGCAACATCAGGAACACAGGTGTGCTGCTTGCTTTGAATTACACTTGCTGGCGCGTTATCTGTGATGATGGCTCCGGGGCAGGTTCGGTTGGCACATATCCATCTAATGGTGTTGTTTTTATTCGTTGATTTTAAATTAAATCTATAGCCGGAATAAAGAATAACTTGCTTTCCTCGCTTTGACGTCACAACTTGAAGGTCCATATTGCATAAGTCGCAGTACGTTAAAGAATATTTTTTTGAATATGCTCAGAACAATTTATAGTAAATTTTACCTACCTACCTTTGCATTATAATCCGTAATCCACAAAAATATTTATATTGTTATATTTGTATTGTAATACCAACCATAAATTAATTAAGATTTACAGCACTGGTGATGATCCTAGGTAATAAAATGCCATTAATACATTAGCGCACGAAACAGGAAAAGGTTAGCAATTGTCGTAGCTCAACGCCCGAAACAGGCCATTTTCAGGTATAATTTTTGGAGCGCACGAAACGGGACGCCCGAAAGAGGAAAATACCAATATTTGAAACAATTTGCAAAATGATTAACCTTTCTGTCTGTTTTTGTTAAAAGAAGGTTGCGTTTTAAAATTTAAAAATAAATCTATAATATGTCGTCACCTTAGAGTTATACTGTTGTATGTCGCATTTTTTCTGAAATTGACTTTTTGGTGTTAATAAGTTGTATGTACCTCAAACTTGCCTTCCAGAGAATTATAATGTTGTATGTTACACCATATGTCATTGGCAACCATAAATACATTGTTGTATCAACGTGAATTGCGATTTTTAGAGTCTCATAGTTGTATATGTGTCACATACACCTTTGTAATTTTATATTTTATTCCTATGGTCACAAATAATACACATACAACTTTGTTTTTATTTGGTTGGGTCGTTGAGTTAGTGTGCTAGTGGATTCCTGAGGTGGATAAGGCATACTATATGGCTATACTTCCCAAAAATGATAATGCCTAACATATTTATTTCTCTAGTTCTGGATTATATTCTTATTTGTAGTTATTTTGTTTTTTTGTAACGTTACAGAGTTGTATGTTTTCATAATTAATAAAAAAATAGAGTTACATAATTGTATGTGTTTTTTCTAGTGCCCAAAATATAGAAAAAACAATGTATAAGTATGTGTATATTTTTTCTAAAAACCCGTAATAATTATAATGAAACTAACTAAGTACAAATTTTCTTAGGTGTAGGTCTGTCCATAGCACTGTAATAAAAAGCCAATTTTTCATAACGCTTTTTCTCAAAACTTGGTTTACTGCACATACCACAGTATAACTCTAAGGTGACGATGTGTTAAAAAAATGTATTAAAAAATATTTAATTGTAGCTTTTTGCAAATAAAACATGTTACTACTACTACTACTACCTAACCTACAAATAACCCAACTTTCTATTTACTCCCCTATGAAAAGTAACTGCAGAATTATCATTTTCCAAATTCTCGCACACTTGCCACTTGCGACTCATCTTTAATCTTCAAAAAATATCACAAAACACTAAAAACAGCAATTATTACACAAAACCGATAAACTAAGAAAAAATTCGGACCGCTGTCAAAGAAACACAAAACGGAAATAGGGATGTTCGATATACATCGATGCATCGAAAACATCGATATTTTCAATGCGATATGTCGTTTTAAGGTAATGCATTGAGATCATTTGATATTTGATATGCCTTCATTTTATTTGTAAAATAGTTATTTTGCCGTTGCCTCTCGATCTTGATTACACCTTTTACCTTTGGTTTCAGTTAAGGTGTGAGCTTAGAATAATTAGATTTGTGATTTGTTTTGTAATTCTAATTCTATTAAAAAAAAATTTCGATTCATCGCAAATATCGATGTTTAACCGCTATACATTTTCTGTGGACATTCCTAAACGCAAATGAATGAAACAACGTCATTATGGCCTCAGACCAATGTCGTGGCGGTCATATCTTGGGGGCGGATTTGTTGCGTTGCCATACTGCACTGACTTTTTATAAGGTTTTAGACAAAAATTTTCCACATCATGTTAATACTTTTAACAGCGTAAGTTTGGCAAAATTTTCATTTTTTAAGGGCGAAATTTATGCATTTTTATGTTCCTAGCATAATCTCTGGATACTCTGATAAAACTGTTGCTTAATGACGCATTGACACCTAGGATTTACAGAAACTCGATAACCTCAATCTGCATATCGTCGTCTAAAACTCTAGATTGTTGTCGTCTTTTATTTGGAACGGATCCAGTTTCTTGAAATTTTGAAACCGTGTAGACGTTTTTGTCGGGATGTCTTTTGTAAAAAGTAATGGCAGAATGCACTATGTCCGAATTAAATTTAATTCGAAGATAAAATACAGACACAGATGCAAATTTTATTGAAGATTTTACAAAAAGAGCAAAGTGTTTGCGTTGTAAAAAAATAGAGAGCTTTAGTACTACAATACTGTTTTAATTTAGGCTTGGGATTATTTTTCATCATTTACGTGGGTATGTCTTTTGACATAATATAAGATGCCATCCCGGCATCTTGGTAGGGACAGGTTCTAAATACAGGGTGTTCCGATGATCATGTTACAAAATTCTAGGGTAGATAAAACACACGAAAATAAGAAAAAAAGTTCATGTGAACATGGGTCCGGAAACGCTTCTTCAGGGAGCTAGGGCCCTTCGAAGATGACCTTCAAAAACTACTTTTCGTTTTATAGCTTCGGTACTACTGCAGCTATCGCAACCAATTTTGGGACATGAAATCTAGTTCGTAGGTTCATCAATTTGAGCCTTCCGGATTTTGTCACCTTTAACCAGGGGCGTACAAACCAAGGGGGTATTTGAGTAAATTTGACCCTACTCCTCTTAGGCTTTAATTTCTTACCATTTTTATATCTGATTATGATTCTCCAATGCCTTTTACATAAAAAAGGTACTCTTAGTAAAAATCGCTATCTGTCACAGTTTCCTCCGAAAATGGCTAAATCCAATCAATAATAAATTATTGGTCTTAAACCAATTATTACGTTGAAATATGAAAATGAGGTTCAGTACAGATAGTTGTCAAAAATCTGTCAATAAGATATTGTGTCGCCAGTGAATCATGGATTATACTTTCGCCGAATATGCCGATATGCTATTAATTTATGGCGAAGTTCATTGCAATGGAAGAGCCGCTTCAAGATTGTATCAGGAGCGGTTTCCTGAGAGGCGTGTACCTGCTCACACGCTATTCGAGAGGGTAAATCAGCGCATAAGGGAAACTGGCTCCGTGAAAATAACGAGGCCAGATAATGGCGCTCAAAGAACTGTACGAACTCCAGAATTTGAGGAAGAGGTACTCCGACAATTTGAGGAAAATCCTAGTGTTAGTACCCGAGCTGTTGCAGAATCCATGAATGTAAGTCATGTACGTGTATGGGAGATTGTTAACGAACAACTTCTTCATCCTTACCATCGCCAAAAAGTACAGGAATTGAGACCAAATGATTATGCACCCCGCGTAGAGTTTTGCGAGTGGTTTCTTCAACAGTGTACACAAGAACCCCAATTTCCGAAATTTGTGCTTTTCTCTGATGAGGCTGTTTTTACGAGAGAAGGTATTTTTAATTCACGGAATAGCCATGTGTGGGCGGAGGAAAACCCTCATGCTCTTCAAATAAGAGGGTACCAACATCGATTCTCGGTGAACATGTGGGCTGGAATTGTTGGAGAACGTCTAATTGGACCAATCATGTTGCCTCCTCGACTAACTGGGACGGTGTACCTCAATTTTTTAAGATACACCTTACCTGAGTTATTGGATGAGCTGTCCCTCGACATACGTCGGAATCTATGGTTCCAGCATGATGGAGCACCCGCTCATTTTGCACATGTCGTACGTGAGCACCTCGATGATCGTTTTAGAGGACGTTGGATTGGACGTGGAAGCGATGTCAACTGGCCAGCCCGGTCCCCAGATTTAACTCCTATGGATTTCTTTCTTTGGGGACATATGAAAAGCCTTGTATATGAAACTCCAGTTCAGTCGGAGGAAGATTTGGTGGCTAGGATTTCTGTTGCGGCTGAAATGATCCAAACCATGCCTGATGTTTTTACTGACGTCAATTTAAATATGCTACGTAGGTGTAATACATGTATTGAACGTGGTGGCAGGCATTTTCAACAATTGTATTTTGAATTTATTTTGGTACGTACAGGGTCAGTCAACGACAGCGTTAGTAAATTCATCTTCAAGACAAAAATTTACTCTGCCTTATCCTTGACTCACTCGTTAAACCTGTTTAATTGTTTTTTTTTTGAAATATTTTGTATACGTTCCCTTTTACTTTTTATACCCCCAATTTCGAAAAGGCAATAAATCTCTCTAATCTAATTTATTTTCATTAAAGAAAAAGATTTGACTAACTTATAATGCTCACTATCTGTACTGAACCTCATTTTCATATTTCAACGTAATAATTGGTTTAAGACCAATAATTTATTATTGATTGGATTTAGCCATTTTCGGAGGAAACTGTGACAGATAGCGATTTTTACTAAGAGTACCTTTTTTATGTAAAAGGCATTGGAGAATCATAATCAGATATAAAAATGGTAAGAAATTAAAGCCTAAGAGGAGTAGGGTCAAATTTACTCAAATACCCCCTTGGTTTGTACGCCCCTGGTTAAAGGTGACAAAATCCGGAAGGCTCAAATTGATGAACCTACGAACTAGATTTCATGTCCCAAAATTGGTTGCGATAGCTGCAGTAGTACCGAAGTTATAAAACGAAAAGTAGTTTTTGAAGGTCATCTTCGAAGGGCCCTAGCTCCCTGAAGAAGCGTTTCCGGACCCATGTTCACATGAACTTTTTTTCTTATTTTCGTGTGTTTTATCTACCCTAGAATTTTGTAACATGATCATCGGAACACCCTGTATACCGGGTGTCCACGGAAGGTGGCTCGCCCCTCTAACTTTTTTGTTTTTCAAGATAATGAAATAAAATGTGGATAATTTGTATACGACATAAAACTGCATTATTTGACAGGTGACTCAACATTATGGAACTTCCGGTTTAACCGGAAGTGACATAAACTTTCGATTTTTAAATGGGACACCTGGTATATTTTTACTTTTTTTGACTCCATATGACATTCTAAATACAACGATGTGTCACTTGTCACTTTTTGTCACCAAGAAAATATTTTTTTCCAAATTTTTATTGTTTTATCTAGAGGGCTATGAATAACTTAAAATCACTTATTTCAGTTCTCTAATCTTGGGAAAAATACAATTTTACTATTTTTGATCCAATGCTATGTGCTATGTAAAATTTAATTTTTAAAGTTGTATAACTCATTTTTTTTAAATGGCAACGTGGTGGCTCGTCGGGTTAAGGAAAAAGAGGATTTTATTACGATTATTTTGATACCATACACTATTAGGTTTTAGAAAAGCTGCCATTAAAAAACTTCAAAAAGTTAACTTAGAACTTTCCTAAAATGAAGCACCTTTTGAGAATAAATTTAGATTTAAATGCATCAAGTAGCCTGTGACCAGCAAAACTTATAAAACAAAATCATGCCTTGAAGAAAATTTAAATGCCAACAGCTTCTGCCAAAGTAAAGTAGTTTGTTGTTTAAAAAACATGGAAAATAATAGTTTTACAAGGAGTGAAAAAGTTGATATGTTATTAGTGTTTGGAGAATGTAGAAATAATTCAACCGATGCTGCACGACTTTACGCACAAAGCTATGTTAATCGGCGTCGTCCAACCCGGCACTATTAGGTACCCAAAACTGGTTCCGAAAATGCGAAATGAGCCTGACAATAATAACATATCAACTTTTTCACTCCTTTCAAAACTATTATTTTCCATGTTTTTTAAACAACAAACTAATTAGTTTGGCAGAAGCTGCTGGCATTTTAATTTTCTTCAAGGGCATGATTTTGTTTTATTAATTTTGCTGGTCACAGGCTACTTGATGCATTTAAATCTAAATTTATTCTCAAAAGATGCTTCATTTTAGGAAAGTTCCAAGTTAACTTTTTAAAGTTTTTTAATGGCAGCTTTTCTAAAACCTAATAGTGCATGGTATCAAAATAATCGTAATAAAATCCTCTTTTTTCTTAACCCAACGAGCCACCATGTTGCCATTTAAAAAAAATGAGTTATACAACTTTAAAAATTAAATTTTTCATAGCACATAGCATTGGATCAAAAATAGTAAAATTGTATTTTTCCCAAGATTAGAGAACTGAAATAAGTGATTTTAAGGTATTCATAGCCCTCTAGATAAAACAATAAATTTGGAAAAAAAATATTTTCTTTGTGACAAAAAGTGACAAGTGACACATCGTTGTATTTAGAATGTCATATGGAGTCAAAAAAAGTAAAAATATACCAGGTGTCCCGTTTAAAAATCGAAACTTTATGTCACTTCCGGTTAAACCGGAAGTTCCATAATGTTGAGTCACGTGTCAAAAAATGCAGTTTTATGTCGTACACAAATCCCCTGAATTTTATTTCATTATCTTAAAAAACAAAAAAGTTAGAGGGGCGAGCCACCTTCCGTGGACACCCGGTATAAGAAAAAGGTATTTAAAAAAATATACTAAGTATACAGAAACAAAACACTGAGTAAAACCATTGAACCATCAAACTATAAGAAGGCCATATAAGCAGATTTCCTAAATCTGCTACGTTAAATTCATAGATGGCACAATGAGTTCACCAACAATAAAGCGTGTTGATGCAGCCAGTAACGACAAGCCTTTTCACTGCTAAATTAAAACATTGTTGCCGCCTGTCTGTTTGACTGGCATAATATATTATATTTATTTTTGATTGAAAAAGGACTGAGCGACGGGATATGGCTGGCAAATTTTGATTTTTTTTTAATTTTGACCTAAAGCTGTACAGAATAGACTAAAAGCTCGACTAAAAGCAAAAAACCTGCGGACTTTACACTTTTTACCCCAAAAATAAAAAAAATTGGAATGTTTAATGAACATTTTAACGCGAAAACTCTCCATTATATGGAGTATTCTTAAACATTAATAGAAATTATTGTCTTTTTGCAAATTTGTGACTTGTATTTCTTCACAAAAGTCTTGAATTTTAATATTTAAAAACTAAATCTGTACAACAAAGTACAAACCAGCCCCGATACACCTTTTAGAGCCGATCAGCAGGATGTTACTTTTTGTTTAAAATTATTTTATTTGTGTTCTTTATTGTAATTGTTCGCATTTCTTTAAGTGAAGAAGGTAAAACCTTATCTTTTTGATATATCATGAAGATAAATCGGCAAAGTTACTGTCCCTACAGTCGACCGTAGAAACCTAAAATACCGTATGTATAAATATTAAAGTTAGCTTAAATTCCAATAAAATACGATATGCGGCAACATTACGACATCACATCAGTGAATTTGAGACATCTTATAGTTTGATATTCAATGGTAAAACACATATTATGTATAGACATTTATTTGAAAAAAATCTAAAATGCTCCAATAATTCACCTAGATTATAACTGCTAATATCCCTCTTACCTTTAACTAATCGTGGAATTTTTAGTGGCGCCTCCAATACTTCACTGGCTGTATCATTCCTGAGAGTTGTTTTCTTCTCAATAAATTTGGATTGAATGGGTAATTCATCACATACCTATAAATAATATTATTGTTAATTAAAAGTTATTAAAAATCAACATACACCACCTACCCAGCTAGCTTTAGTACCGTGCGAGCAAAAATTATTTGCATCAAAGAGGGCCTTGCATCTAAGGATGTAATGCTTAGCGTAGAGCTTAATACCTGTTGGGTGTCAGTAACTACCTGAATTAACAATCAATCAGTTATTCCGTCATCTTTGACAGTCGTTACTAGTAATTTGATTCATCGCTAATTTTTCCAATTTCTTCAACAATTTACACAATGGGCTTTACGGAACAGCACAAAACATTCATGTTTGAAGCGTATTTTTAAAACGGGGCTAGAGTAAATGGTGAGTGGCAATACAATCCTGGTTTGTGCATGGACGATTTTCACGAACATTTTCCTAACGTTGCTTTTATTGCTGGGGATTTTTATCATTGCCTGAAAAGAACCGTGGCTGTGTTTAGGGAAACAGGTTCTATACAACACAAAAAAGGAGCAGGAAGACCATCTGTAAGAACAGAAGAACTTGTTGCAAACGTTCGTGAAATAATGCAAAATACGCCAACAAATTGTATAAGACACCTGTTCCAAGAAGTGGGAAGATCGATGGCCAATTTCAGCAATTTATGTAATTATTTTTCTTTTTCTTTCTGTATATTCTTCCTTTGTTAATTTTGTAAACAACAAAAATAAATTTGTATTTGTCTACTTATTTTATTACTCATTAGTTTGGCATATCATGTCATAATATGAATTTGATAAAATTTTAACCTAGATTTGGTTAGATATATATCGTCCCCATATCATTGTGATCTAAACCAAGCCACGTTTTTTAATCCAAGCCCTCTTTGATGCAAATAATTTTTGCTCGCACGGTATAGACAAGACTGCCTACGAACCCACCCAAAGTTAGCCGAACGGTGCGCGACAGTTCACGAACACTGAGTTTCGGCATGGCCGAAGGTTCGGCCGCTTTGTGGCCGAAACTAGATTTTTTGGCCGAAACTAGCCGAAACCGAACCTTCGGTCGGTCACTAATTCCTTGTTTACAGAGGTATTGGTCAGACTGTCCCTAAAATTAAATGGTCATGAGAACCTTAAAAGCACCTTATTAATAACCTTAAAACTTAAAAATAAAAAATAAATTTAGAATAATCTTTTCCTCTGGTTAAATTTTTATTAAATGAAAATAATCTAAAGAGAACTATTCGACTTTTCAGTTTTATCACCTAATGTTGTACTTTCAACAGTAATTTTTACGGCAATTGCTTGTTTTTCTGTGATTTGTTCTTAAACCTTGAAATGATAAAAATTCAAATATTTTTAATAAAATCCAGATTGAGGATGTATAATATCTAATATTGGATGGTTTTGAGCCCTGACAGGGGCAGGGGTTTAAAACGATATGCGCAAGAATAAGTTGTAGCTTACAGTATTTTGTACTGTTATTGTATGTTTTGGGTTTTTCTCAAATTTATAACACTAGTTTAGTAATTGCGACCAAAAAAGTCCTAAGTCCGATCAAATTTACAGCGATTTTACCACAAACAATAATAGGAAGTTGGACCAGTCAGAGGGTGTGTTTTCTGCTACATCAACTGTACTTTCTGTTTGTAGTAAAATATTTAAATAACATAATGATAGGGATTAAACACATCTGACGATTTCAATAGTAACGAACAGGTAACTATAGGTACTAATTGCAACCAACCATTGTATGTGAAGTCTGTCAATAATAACAACATTACCTTGTCATTTTTCGCTAAAAAATAAAACAAAAATTATTGTTTGTCATTTTACATATTTTATATTTTTTACTAAAGGTTTGAATTCAATTAAAAATAATACATAAACACATAGCAACAACTAAGTTTCACCAATGTTTAATGCATAATTCAATTTTTACTATGAGTGGACATTCCGATTATTCAGCCAAATGGGATCCTCCAGGGGACAATGTAAACTGAACAGTTTTTTTTTTTTATTTCGTACATTGATAACTTTCCTTTTTCTGTTTAGATGACTATGGACGAAAAGTATGTTGAGAGTATATGGGCTCTCCTAAAAAATGCCATTCAAGAAATTCAAAAGAAAAATAACTCAGGTCTCAGTTTTGAAGAACTTTATCGCAATGCTTATACAATGGTTCTTCATAAACATGGAGAACGACTTTATACAGGTCTAAAAGAAGTAGTAACACATCATTTAGAATTTAAGGTAAGCGTTTTAAGCTTTTATAACCTTATAATTTTTTAATATGAATTATTGGTGATGGTGCACTTTAGGACCCTCGGAATTTCAGTTTTTGAAAGACAGACTGAAAGATTATTTTATTTTGAGTAATTATTATACATAAAATTTTTTTATAGATGAATCGTTTTTTTACAAAGTTATGAGCATAAAATTATTTAAGATTGTAATACAAGGAAGTGTATTTTTTGATGCTTTTTACAGCAAGCGTACTTTATTATCGAATATTTCTAACTTAACTTTCAAAATGCCTTTATTCCAAACAAACTATTAAGCAAGAATTTATTACTGCAATTACACCAGTCAGACTGGAAAATGTTAGGAAAAAATTGATATCCAAAATTTTATTGCTGGAAACTGTTTATGGGGTAAGTATAAACGTAAAAAAGCAAAAATAGACAACTGGATCGGTCATCCCTCCCCGTGGGGGGTCGAAAGGGGGTGAAAAATGGTGTTTCGTGATTTATGGTAAAAGGAGACGTCCTAGAAAAAAATGTTTCATACAAAACTCGTAGATCATGTAAAAATCTACTAATTTTGTGAAAAGCACTTTTTCACATAACCTCAAATTTTTTTAGATAAGTGCGAAAAACTGGTTTTTGTGTTTTTTAATTAGGCAATCCAAACCACGTGGTAAAAAACTGACGTTGGTTGGCACACATGACTG
Organism: Polydrusus pterygomalis; assembly: GCA_963969555.1. Taxonomy (NCBI): domain Eukaryota; kingdom Metazoa; phylum Arthropoda; class Insecta; order Coleoptera; family Curculionidae; genus Polydrusus; species Polydrusus pterygomalis. The sequence goes on from OZ018376.1 coordinate 71,552,451, forward strand.
ACAGTCATCCATAACCAAAGCATTTATTTTTCTGTATTGAACTGTTTGGATCGTATTTTTAAGTATTTTGGTATCTTTTTTCTTTTAAATAAACTAAATTCTTCTGTAAGGGAGAGTGAATATCTACGAAAATTATTAGTAGAGAATCCAGATGTTGGTCAAAGGTAGGTTTAAATGCAATCAATTTTCTTGTTTACCTTTGTAACCATTGTTTTCTTTTTAGGTATCAACTGAAATTAAAATTAATAAGCAGCTTGGATCCGTTTCTTATTAATTCTCAGGACCTTGATTATACTATTAATGGTGTTCCACCTATATCAATCATGGACATTATTGCTTATTTGGTTTTTCCCATAGTTTTTATTCAAAAGAACAAAATGAAGGCATTTAAAAGTTTGCAGGCATACAAATATTTTGAGTCTGGCTTTCTTGTACAAGCTGGAACTAATTGGAAAAGTAAGATGTTTGTTTATTCATTACCAATTTTGTGCTTTTTACTCATAATGTCATTATATTGCTTCAAAAATTGAACACCAACGATCGATGTTATAATGTAATTAGGTAAATTAATTACAATTTTACTTATAACTTTTCAGTCAAACATTCTCAGAGAACCACTTTGAAACCATTAGAGGCCTGGGTAATAATTGGAAAAGATGGAAGTGTGTGCACTGCCCACTGTACTTGCATGGCAGGGAACAGCGAGGTCTGCAGCCATGTATGTGCATTTCTTTTTGCTGCAGAGTATGCTCACTCCAGGAAAGAAGCATTGTCTTCAAGTATTGTGCACATACAGGCATTGAGTTGCCTAGGTGCATTTGTAAATACCCGGAACCATATTTTACAATGTTATACCTACGAATAATTCTGTAAATTGTTGAAAATTATGTAAATACTGAATTGAACTGAAATATTTGTGATAATTCAAAATTGAGAATGAACTGTATGAAATATTTTTTACTTTTGACTGTATTTTCATAAATTTTTATTCTTAATTTTAATAAATATCAACGACTAAAAAGTATTTTTTTATTAAAATACAATTAACCAAGATTAAATAAAAGACAAAGAAACAACTAAAGGTGAGAGAATATTAAAAACCAATACAAATTGTTTAGTAATTTTATTTCAAATTATATAAATACCTATTTCTTTACACATCACATCTTACTATACTATAACTATCATGTGTAGTCTCTGCTTTTTTTACAATAATATAGAATTATATTTCTTAAATTGTTTCGTTCTGGCCATATTGTTAGTGATTTAAACCTTCTATATAAAATATCTATTAGATTCTCAAAGTAACTAGAAGCAGTTGTCGGAGATATTTTGAAATTATAAGCAATTAGTTTAAAATGAAGATCTAATCGTAACTTAATTAAAGTTAATACTAATTGACTGAGAGCTGTAGTAGTTGTAGTTGGGATGTATGTATCCTTCAAATGTATCTCCATTTTTCGTCGTTAGAAGTATTATCCATCAATCCGAATGGTGAATTATCTACTTTGCTTAGTTGCTCAAATTTTACTGCAAGTTGTTGTATCGGTCTGAATTGCAGTTCCTCCATCTTCCCCTTCCGAGTCAACATTTAGTTCAGTGATATCACCTTGATTTAAATCCATATTCTCCACCTGCAAATGTTATAATTTATTTACCAAATATTATCTTTAAACGAATCATAAAAAAATCACTATTTTAGCTTTTTTGGTTAAGGTTGATATAGGAAACTTGCATATCCTCATGGTAATGAGCTAAGTTTAAACACACAAAAATCAATATCACAAAAAAAACTTATACATTTAGAAAGTAAAACATCTAAGTTCAGTAATAATCTAATAAAATATCAAGAAACCTCTTAAGGTTGATATAGGAAACTTGCATATCCTCATGGTAATGAGCTAAGTTTAAACACACAAAAATCAATATCACAAAAAAAACTTATACATTTAGAAAGTAAAACATCTAAGTTCAGTAATAATCTAATAAAATATCAAGAAACCTCTTACTTCACATTGTAGCATCTTTCGTCTTTTCTCTAGACGTTAATTTCTTTCTAAAGCTGCAGGCCTCCTTTCAACACTTTGTGCAATATGCCCCATATTTTGAGAAGGAACCCAATCTGGATATTTTATGTTTTCCAATATGGCAGGCTCACCTATTAATCATAAATGCATTAGAAACAGAAACTAAAACCACTGAAATTTCCATTCTTAAAACTCTGAAGAAGGTTTTATTCTATGGAGTTTTAGAACTTACCAGTTATAAAATGTTTACTGCAGACTCTCTGATATTTTAGCTTTGATTCAGTTAAATCATCGCGCTTTATAGCCGCTATCCACAAAGCCCTACGTTCTCTCGACATCTCATTTTTATGGGGCTTATTAGATAAATTCAGTACGGTGGGAATTCTATAAAACGACACATTGTCACGATCGCGCCGACTTCCGCAGTTAACAACAATACAAAATAATAATAAAGCTCTTCAAAAACAGTATAAAAATACTCAACAGATAACAAACACCAAAATAAACTGTAAAATATGAATATAAATACTACTTTTTACGCAAGCTCAAACGGTTGTTTACATACATGTGTGCCAACCACTGTCATATTTGATAGGTCGTTGGATTGCCTAATTTTCATTTGAAAACGTGTCAACTAATATTTATGAAATTTTAGGGAGAAATAGCTTTTCTTATGACAAATAAGGAAAAAAAAAATTGTTTTTATTTCATTGGCTGTTTTGAAGATATTTGCTTTTTTTTTTGTATTTTTTTCAAATAAAATTTGTCCTTCGAAAAATCAATTTAAAAACTTTTGGTTGTGCTAATTTTTTTTGTTTTTAGTTGCACTTTAACATGAAAAAAAAAAATAAGTCGGGGCGCAAAAACATCCTTTAAAATGCACAAGAAGCCAAAAGTGAGTTATACGAAAACGAATATTTCAGTATAAGTTCATAATGCGTTTAAAATAACGAACATTTTTTAAAATCAAGTACTTATTTGTATTCTATGGGAAAAAATACTAAAAAAATTATTAAGAAATTTAGGTTAATTAAAATTTAAATTAGCAAGAATTTTAAAATACGAATTTTTGTAATTGATCGAGAAAAGTATAATTGCGTAAGCGAGTCACAAAAAAAATAATTTTAGATAATTTTGAAGTATTCTGGTTCTTTTTAACTAATAAAAATAAACTTAAACTAGATTCAAATAAATAAAATTCAAATAAATAAATAAATCTATCAAGTGTGCCTGAATTTAAAAACTAATAAAAATAAACTTAAAATAGATTCAAATAAATAAATAAAATTCAAATAAATAAATAAATAAATCTATCAAGTGTGCCTGAATTTTAAACGAATTATGAACTTATACTGAAATATTCGTTTTCGTATAACTCACTTTTGGCTTCTTGTGCATTTTAAAGGATGTTTTTGCGCCCTGACTTGTTTTTTTTTTCATGTTAAAGTGCAACTAAAAACGAAAAAAATGAGCACAACCAAAAGTTTTTAAATTGATTTTTCGAAGGACAAATTTTATTTGAAAAAAATACAAAAAAAAGCAAATATCTTCAAAACAGCCCATGAAATAAAAACAAAAAAATGTTTCCTTATTTGTCATAAGAAAAGCTATTTCTCCCTAAAATTTCATAAATATTAGTTGACACGTTTTCAAATTTATTTTTAATTTATTATTATATTTTATTTTAATTATAAAAATTAATAATTAAAAAAACACAAAAACCGGTTTTTCGCACTTATCTAAAAAAATTTGAGGTTATGTGAAAAAGTGCTTTTCACAAAAGTAGTAGATTTTTACATGATCTACAAGTTTTGTATGAAACATTTTTTTCTAGGACGTCTCCTTTTACCATAAATCACGAAACACCATTTTTCACCCCCTTTCGACCCCCCACGGGGAGGGATGACCGATCCAGTTGTCTATTTTTGCTTTTTCACGTTTATACTTGCCCCATAAACAGTTTCCAGTAATACAATTTTGGATATCAATTTTTTCCATGTTGCACTAAAATTTTGATAACTTGACTGTTTAAAAGTAACAACTATAACTCTTATTGTCCCGGGGACATGCCATAAATGGGTTTTTATTTTTTTCTCTCGAAAACAAAGCAAGATATGAAAAAAACTCAGGAAATAAAATAGCTGTATTTGTAGTTGCTTAATTCGAAAAAAATCCATAATTTTAAAAAAAGTCGGTGGCGCGCAATTTTTTTTGTCAAAAATATTAGTTGGACTGTCTTCCGGGACGCCACTGGACTTAATAATTTTAATCTAATTAAGGCTAAATTATCCTCTTATTATTACAAACAGAATTGCCAAATTTCAACAAAATCGAATAAAAGAGTATTGAGATATTTACGAACATCCCATTTTTTGTTTAAAGTTTGACACCCTGTATCGTAAAAACTATGCATTTTCGGACCCATGTTTATATGAACTTTTCTCCTTACAATCACTTAAAGAAGCACCCTTTGGAGTTTGGCCACATTCCTAAATAACACCCTGTATAGAAAGTAATAACCATTAAAAAAAAAAACTAAAAAAATGGAAGTTAATCCAATTTAATTCATTAATAAATTAACTTGTCGGTTGTCATATCAAAAAAGCAACGTTGTCAAATGTATTCTCAATTTATACATTAAAAGGGACTTAACATACTATCCATGGGTTCTAAATTCTGTATTGGCAATCGGTTTGTTCGTTGTTACCCAGAGCTTTTTTTTAAATTTAATTTTTATCAACCAATATTTCTTTAACTGAATTGGCCCAAAAAAAGTTAAATCCTTTATGAATTTCCTATCAATTTATATTTTATACCAAGTCTGGCAACATTGTTAGGAATGACTAACGTAACGGGGAGTTTTCGCATAAAAATAGCTGTCAAAGACGAACTTATTATTTTTGTTTTAGAGAAAAACTGGTCTGGTCCATATATTTTTTGCCCTTAGTACCGTTACACACGTATCGGGTAAGAATCGGCCGATATCGGGTAGCCGATGGCTTTTGTATTAAGATAGATGGGAGGTTTCACACGTATCGGACGATGGTGGCGTATCGGCCGATATCGGTTTGTCGCCGGGCGTGCTCACTACAAGACATAGACAATTTACCTTTAGATACCTACAGCTTAGCTCCTGCGCAAACAAAAGTTACGTTTTATGGGTGAAAAAATACGTTCGAGCGCATGACTCGTCGGTCAGCTGTCTTTATTCGGGGAACCTTCGTGCATGCGCACAAACCTCGTGTTATCGGCCGTCCTACTTTATCTACAATAATCGACGCGCTCAAGAATACTCTCCAGAACCGGCTCGGCCGCCATTTTTGTTGTTGTTTGTTTAAGGTTTCTTTTCTCTGCGGATTCCTTGTAGTTTTCTAAAGTTTTCAGCTATCGGATCGGCTATCGTGGATTGTGGGACTGGTGTTTAATATTTATGGATTTCTGGTTTTTGTGTAGTTTAGTTAGTGAATTGTGTTTGTGCTTTTAGTGACTCGGATTGTAATATAAACAATGACTAGTACTAGTTGCAGCCGTTGTATAATTGTATTATGCCCAAATAGGGGTAAAATAAACCCTCTATGGTGGCATATGAGCAAGAATTTAAATTTTAAAGCCCGGACCTGTCTATTTTCCCATTCATCAAACGATAATGTTGCAGTGCGCATGTCTAATAGTTCCCAGTTTTGTTTACATGCGCGAGGCCATAAAACTGCCACATTCGTGATTATTGTTTGTTTATCTAAAGGTCAATTGTCTATGCTACAAGACCGACTGTCGGCCGGTTGCTGGGACATTATGCCTAATGCGAGTTTTCACACGCATCGTGTGACAGTCGTCCAGTCGCTTGTTATTTTGTATATTCGCAATTAGTGACGAGATGGCAAGTAATACTGATATAGTTGAAGAATTTTTCTTCGTGTTCTCGTAAGTCTTGAAACAAAGTATAAAATGCTCCCACACTAGTCCTTCTCAAAACGATTGGGTGTACCCAATATCTTCTTCGCTTATGTAAACGTCGACACCTTCGTCGATACAATAGCCACATTGCGATAATACGCTTTCGATCCATTGCAGACAAAAGTTGATTATTTAATGTTCGTTCCTCGACCACATTTGCACCAAATCGGCCGGTAACCGGCAACAAAACCGGCTATATGTGAAAGGTTGGTACCCGATCGCTACCCGATATCGGCCGATTCTTACCCGATACGTGTGTAACCTGCCTATGTGTCCTATACAAATAGGTCTTTACATTGCTTTTCAAAAATTATGAAATTCCGAGGGTCATGTAAATAAAAATTTTGCTACCCGGAAATATGTGCTCCCCAAAATTAATTTTATTATTTATAAGGTCCTTGTATGATAGACCCGCACACTAAATTTTATTATTTTCCGAGAACCCAATTAAAAGTTATTTGAAAAAACCTATTTGTAAAATTTAAAAAAATTAAATACGGCTGTGAGAGTGGTTTTTGGGGTACACTCTTCAAACATTTTTTGACATAATGACTTCTACAAATGACAATTCTCATCTTTACACTGTCTTACAGACATATCAATAATTCTACAAATATTTTTATATAAATAATTTTAAAAAATCCTCGACACCTTCTCTTTAGAAGGCCTTTTTCGTCTTCCTCATTTCATTTAGTTGTTTAGACATCCTTTTTCACATGCTCAGCATGTTTTAACTCTCCGCAACTTTTTTTTATATATGTCACTTCTACATTTCAAATTTTTTAATGCCATAAAAGCTCCATTGAGGTTTTTTACCATTTTCTCTTCAGCTAATACCATCAGCGGCATCATCACTATATAAATTTGCTGTCTCCTGGTAATAAACATTTCTACGTTCGAAACATGTACCTACAGACCCCTAAAGAATTTATATATTCTATTAAATTTTGTGGAGGAAGACTTCGTTTTTTCTTTCTTTCCAATTAGGATAATGTCAAATGTTACGACATTTTTATTAATTTCAACACAGTATTCAAGAAAAAATAATGATTGTACTAATTTAATAAACGCAAGTACTTAAATAATGAGAACTGTATTTATTTCACCATTTGCACAAGTGAAAAAACAGTACTTTCAAAAAATACCTATTAAAACAACTAACTTAAATGGAAACTTAATGTTTTTCAATCGGATGATCAAATAATAGTCCTCCATTTACTGCCAAGTAACATCCTAAACGGTCGCAAAATTAATTTCTTACAGTAGTTGATACGCAGAGATTCGATTGCATACGCCTGAAGATGTAATCTTTGGTAGATTTCATCACCTTCCTTCAACTCCTAATCAGTGGCGGCTCGTGACTAGTGAGTCAGGGAAGCGCTGGCTTTAAATAAAAAAAAAATTAAAATGTCTATTATTTTCGAAAGTACGTGTCTGTTTTTTCTAACTTTCTCGTTGTGAATTTTAATTTCATCAGCATAAGCACTACTTAAACAAGTTAAAATATTAGTTTGTCCTAACATCTCAAAACTTACCACATTATAACGATGTTTTGCACTATTTTCATGTTTTTTATTTTCTATGAAAGATGTTTTAAGTCCTGCACCCCATTTTTAGTTCAATTATCATCCCCGCCAAAAAGAATACACACGAAACAAAAAAAAGAATTTTTGTCCTCATTGCACAACCGCATATCCAGAATATTTTATTATATATTTCTTTGTCAAACTTACGCGTAAACTGTGCCTTACTTTTACATTTTGATTGTACTTGTACAATGTTCAATATTGGTAGTGGCCGCCCTGCATTTTTTAAATCAAGTTTTTCACTTAAGCTCAGAGAACTAAACACAACCTTCTGTAAATCACTGACCTTCATATTAGACGAAATTTTCCAATTTTATAACATCTAATAAATAACTCAAAACAAATAAACAAAACGTCAGCGAGTCAGCGGCATCGACAGACGACAAGTCGCATCGCGATTCGCGAACAGTGGGCGCGGAAAATTGGAGCTCTCCGTGGCCGCGGCCGCGTGTGCGATGTGTAGGTGACGTCGGGCCTCCGTCGTCATGACAACCCATCGAGAAGGCGCGTTGAATCGGGACGGATAATCGGTCGCCCGCCGCCGCCCGCGCTTAGTACAACCTTGAGAGCGCGCAACTCGCTTGTCTATGAGTATAGCCTGCCCGTTAGAATAGGGCTACGTTTGGTTTGAATTATTTTAATTGATTGCTTACATACATTGCGTTATTGGTTTTTTAAGTAAAGTATTTTTGGATTCTGTTTGAAATAATTGCAGGGAGGGTGGCGCCCCAGAGCCCTTCATTAACCAGCCGCCACTGCTCCTAATGCACTTAATATTTATAATAATGTAATTAGCACAGTACTGTGGAGTGGGCCTACTGTGGAGTGATGCTTTCCTACGGTTTTGCCAAAAAGTTTGGTGTTAATTCCATTACTTTCTTCTACATGGAGTAAAAGTTCTAAATCTGTATTATTTTTTTGTGCTCTACCATCGAGCACATCATTACTTTGCTCCCAGCAGTTGTATTTAATAAGTACAGTACCTTTACTTTCAAAATTACGAGCAATATTCAGGATTGTTGTTTTGCTTGAATGGGTTGATGTAAAATTAACAGGAAGCCAATATTTGAGGGGAGCAAAATTTACATAGGATTTCCTATGGCCAGCCTAGCGGTGCACCATCCGTTATACAGGGTGTCCGGTAAGCGTGATTAAGTGTAGTGTTTCATGAATTTTTTTTCTGTTTAGTGCCCCCTGAATGACATTGGACCCCAAAGGAGTATCAAACGATTTACAATTTTCGTATTAATTATTAAACCACTTCCGTATAATACTGTGATACGCTTTTGGTACTTTGTACAGGGGATAGGCACCTTAAAAAAGGCGTAATTAAGATTTAATGATGCAGGAAAGCCAGAAACAGACTCGCCATAATACACACAAGTAAAAATTGTTGACAGGTGTCTAGGTATTGAATTAAAACTATTATTTTTGGATGCTATAAGACGTTAAACTGTGGGTCCCGTGTCATGGATGTTGGCACGTTAAAGAACCCTACCCTCGACAAAGAGGGATTCGGCAAAATTACCATAGAGTGTGTGACAAATTCCCTGGCGTCGGTAATTGGCCTCGTTGCGGAAATAGGCCGACGTAAAACTAAAAAAAAAATTAAATTAAAGGAATAAATTAGTTTTTTATAACCCATTTGCTACAGTTATTAATACTACAATAACAAAAAGGGATACTATGGGAACAAGCATCTTTCTACTATCACGTTCAAATGTCACAAATTCAGTTTTTGTGATGTCATTTTTGGTTTTGGGGAACAATTAAAGGGTACCTTTTTTGAAGTAAAATGGATCCGAAAATAATATTTCTAATTCAGTTTTAATTGACACCTGTCAAATTTTTTGCTTGTGTGTATTGGGGCGAGTCCGTTTAAGACTTTCCTAAAACATTAAACTGGATAGCACTTTTATTTTAGGTCCCCTGTACAAAATTGTATCAAAGTATACGACAAGGTTTAAAAATTATTATGAATAAGAGGTAAATCGCTTGGTCCCCCTTTGGGGACCCTATATCTCAGTCAGCAGGCACAATAGAAAAAATGTATATGATACACTAGACTTAAAATAAAACTGTCTACACGCTACCGAGAGTTTGCCCCATACTTACCGGACACTCTTGTGTATTATATTTATTTTATTATACTTTTATTTTTTGTCTACTCTTTTGATATGATTGAATATTGGTGGGCGAGGTAAAAATTAACTTATTTTTGTTTTCTCTTTAGGTCCGAGAAGATGTTTTAAAGTCTTTACATAATAATTTTTTAATGACTTTAAATCAAGCATGGAATGACCATCAAACGTCAATGGTGATGATCCGTGATATACTCATGTATATGGATAGAGTATATGTGCAACAAAATGATGTTGATAATGTTTATAATTTAGGTCTAATTATTTTTAGAGATCAGGTAAATATAATAGTTATTTTTTTATAAATGTGAATACTACCAAAGTTTTGTAGGTTGTAAGACATGGTTGTATTCGTGATCATTTAAGAGAAACATTGCTGGAAATGGTTATGAGGGAACGACGAGGTGAGAAAGTTGACAGGATTTCTATTAAAAATGCTTGTCAAATGTTAATGGTACTAGGAATAAATTCAAGGGTAGTTTATGAAGAGGACTTTGAACTTCCCTTTTTGCAACAGTCTGCAGAATTTTATAAAGTAAGAATAGTTGATATTCCCTGATTAATTCAGTAGATTAAAGACATTTTTTTAGGTTGAAAGTCAGAAGTTTTTAGCTGAAAATAGTGCATCAGTCTATATTAAAAAGGTAGAAGCGCGAATAAATGAGGAATCAGATAGAGCTAAACATTATCTGGATGAATCGACTGAGCCGAGAATAGTGGAAGTAGTCGAGAAAGAACTTATTAAAAAGCACATGAAGACAATTGTTGAGGTATGTTTTTATATATAAAAAATAAGGTCCACCATATCGAAACTGTTAATGCATAACTAAGACATGAACGCAACACTAATAGACCAGGGCTGAAGCCTTTGAAAATGGTAAAAAGTGAAAAAAAATAATAGTAGGATGAAACCCATTGGAAAAGGAAGAGAATATAACAAAAATAAAAGGAAAAATAATTTACGGGCGATCCGAGGTCGGGAAGTGAAAAGGGGTGAGTTTTTAAGGGTAGAAAACGATTTATCTCGATTTCCGGCAAAACTACAAGTCCAACGTTAAATGGCAAAGTTGTAGGTAATAAAAAGATCTACAACTTTTGTATTTGGATACACTTTTTTCACATAACCTCAAAATGTATGTGAAAAATTCAAATTACCAAGTTTTTCGTTTTTTATTTTTATCTTTTACAAGAAAAAAATTTTTATTTACGAAAGTTGGTGAAAACATACTTACCTTTTTATGTCCCAAACACACTGTAATTTTTTTGATTTAAAATATTTATTTTTTCACCTGACTTAATATTGAAAAAGCACCCTAATTTTTAATCGAAAATTCTCACGTCAAAATATCTGCTTTTTTAAAAAAGTCGGTGGGCTTTTTGTTAGTTGAAATCTCTTCTTTCTGATGGTGTAAAAAATATACATTACAATGGTAAATGTGATGAAATCCCCTTTAAATGCTACTTTTAATTATATTTAGAACAACTATTTTCGCATATTTTTTGCGATCTTTTTGTTTTATGGATTTGTAATTTTTTTGTTTATCAATGTAACATGGAATCTTGCCTTTTTTCGAGTAATTAAAGTATAAATTTTAAGAAATAGCTCAAAATTGTACATAATAATTTTTTAAAAAATCGTATCGTATCGTATTCGAGTTTTTTTTCGTTTCTTTGCATTTTTGAGAACATTTACCATAGTAATGTATATTTTTTTTACACCATCAGAAAGTAGAGATTTCAACGAACAAAAAGCCCACCGACTTTTTTAAAAAAGCAGTTATTTTGACGTGAGAATTTTCGATTGAAAATTAGGGTGCTTTTTCGATATTAAGTCAAAATAAGGTGAAAAATAAATATTTTAAATCAAAAAAATTACCGTGTGTTTGGGACATAAAAAGGTAAGTTTTCACCAAATTTCGTGAAAAAAAAATTTTTCTTGTAAAAGATAAAAATAAAAAACCAAAAACTTGGTTATTTGAATTTTTCACATACATTTTGGAAAAATGTGAAAAAAGTGTAAATACAAAAGTTGTTGATCTTTTTATTACCTACAACTTTGCCATTTAACGTTTTTCCATAGGACTTGTAGTTTTGCCGGAAATCGAGATAAATCGTTTTCTACCCTTAAAAACTCACCCCTTTCCACTTCCCGACCTCGGATCGCCCGTAAATTATTTTTCCTTTCATTTTTGTTATATTCTCTTCCTTTTCCAATGGGTTTCATCCTACTATTATTTTTTTTGGTTTCAAAAATTATCGACCCTGGTCTATAATGTTAAGTAATAACAACTTAAACAATAATGAACTAACCAAACCACTTTGACATTGGCAAAAAATTAATTTCGCACAATCAAAGTGCCCCAATTAGCTTAAAGCTGTTTACTATCCTTAGATATTTTAAGACTTTTAACACCGTAAACCATGATATTTTATTAAGAAAATTATACAGAATGGGGATAAGGGGAAAACACAAATTACTTTAAAGTTAGTTAAGCTATCGTAGACAATTTGTTCAAATCGGGGAAAGAAAAAGTTCGGTAAAAGAAATAATATGTGGAGTTTCACAAGGATCAATGTTAGGTCCAGTATTATTTTTAATTTAGATTAATTTTGTTTTTAAATGGAACTTAAAGGGTAATATTATATAACAATTATTTATTTCGCTGAAACTTTTGTAGAAATGTATTTTTATATTAATAATGGTCTACAAATCTTATGGTAAATTTGACAAAATCTTCTTTTATGTTTACAAGTAAACATAAAATAAATTCCATCGTTCACCCCTTAAACTTTAATAATGAAAATATTCAATAATCCCAAACGACAAAATTGTTAGAATTACTTTTAGACGAAAATTTTAAATTTGACAGGTTAAATCCAGTATATTATAAACTTGATATCTCTTTTGGGATCTGTTTCATACAGAGCTAGATTTATCATTCCTTTCCAATACTTAAAAATATATATTTTTCATTAATATATTCAAAATTAAAATATTTAGCTTCTGCTTGTTTATCAAACTTAAAACCATTACAAAAATTTCAAAATAAACTAAATAAATCTAGAAGCAACTTTTAATCTATATAGACCTAAGGGGTATTTTCACGTTCAAAACATTTATAAATTCAAATTTTTTATTGTAATTCACTCTATTATTTTAAAAGAAAAAAATCAAACATGACACTTTACGAAAATAAAGCATTACATGATCATAACACTAGACATTGTATAAATTATCAAACTATACCAGTAAAGAGTAATTTCGGAAAAAATCGCTTTTATATGACGGAATAATAAAATATAACAATCTTCCACTAAATATCAACAGAAATAAAAAATTGGCAATATTTAAAAAACAATTGAAGGGATATTTACTAAATTAAATTATTTATACTATTTTTTTAAATTGATTTTGTGAATCAATTAAATTAGATTAACTTCCTTTTTTATTGGTTTTTTATGGTTATTATTTTCTATATTATATTCTCATTTTCCATATAATAAACTGTAAAAGTTAGTTTGAAATAAAAGCATTTCAAAGAATTTAAAATACAACTTAATTCTTGATTTAATTTAGACAGCATTGATTGTAAGGAAATCATTTCTCACACTGCCACAATCAAAGTTGTCTGATTAGAGAATTACTGTTAGAAAGCCTTTGTGCAATCCTGACAGCATTGATTGTAAGGAAATCATTTCTCACACTGCCACAATCAAAGTTGTCTGATTAGAGAATTACTGTTAGAAGCCTTTGTGCAATCCTGTAATTTTGGGGTTAAAATTTATCTCATTTTTTGGAAATTTTCATCACAAATATCTATAACTTGTACAGAGTGTTTCATTAAGGGTGGCCACCGGCCATATCTCGGAAACTACTAGGCATAGAAACTTGGAACTATGATTAAAGCGGCCATGAGAAAATTCTGGAAATTACTTTTAAGTTCCTCATTTCGCCGCAAGGGGGCACAATTGAAATTTTTTTTTTAATTCTAAATTTCTCCGAAAATTCCCATATTAAGGTATAACTCTGATTACATCATCGAAAAGCTTAGACAATTCTGCATCATTTTAGTTTAAGGCTCATTGGCGTACCGACCTTGATAAGAGTGGGGGAAGCTATTGAATGTGTAAACATTAAAATCGCTGTAACTTCTGAACGACTTATCCGATTTTATTAAATTTAAGCTTGTTTGGCAGGGAAAGGTAAGTATGTTCAATCGCCGTATCCAACAGTACACGATAGTGTTTAATAAAATTGCTAGAGGGCGCAATTTGTAATAATAACAGTTTTTTCGATTTTATCCCGAAAATTCAAATTATACGGCATAACTATGACATCATAATCGAAAAGTAGATGAAATTTGCAAGAAAAGATGTGAAGACCGCAGTTCTATATCTTTGTTCGTTTCAGAGTTATTACCAAAACAATAATTTTTAATACAAATGGCGCCCTCTAGCAGTTTTATTAGAAACTGTCGTGTACCATTAGATACGACAATTGAAGGTTCTTCCAAACAAGCTTAAATTTAGTAAAATCGGATAAGTCGTTTAGAAGTTACAGCGATTCTAATGTTTACACTTTCACTGGATAAGAGTGGGAGAAGCTATTGAAATTGTAAACATTAAAATCGCTGTAACTTCTAAACGACTTATCCGATTTTACTGTTGTTGTCGTATCTAATGGTACACGATAGTCTCTAATAAAATTGCTAGAGGGGACAATTTGTATTAAAAATTATTGTTTTGGCAATAACTCTGAAACGAACAAAGATATCGAACTACAGTCTTCACATCTTATCTTGCAAATTTCATCTACTTTTCGATTATGATGTCATAGTTATACCGTATGATTTGAATTTTCGGGATAAAATCGAAAAAACTGTTATTATTACAAATTGCGCCCTCTAGCAATTTTATTAAACACTATGGTGTACTGTTGGATACGGCGATTGAAGATACTTACCTTTCTCTTCCAAACAAGCTTAAATTTAGTAAAATCGGATAAGTCGTTTGGAAGTTACAGCGATTTTAATGTTTACACATTCAATAGCTTCCCCCACTCTTATCAAGGTCGGTACGCCAATGAGCCTTGAACCAAAATGATGCAGAATTGTCTAAGCTTTTTGATGATGTAATCAGAGTTATACCTTAATATGGGAATTTTCGGAGAAATTTAGAATTAAAAAAAAAATTTCAATTGTGCCCCCTTGCGGCGAAATGAGGAACTTAAAAGTAATTTCCAGAATTTTCTTATGACCGCTTTAAGCATAATTTTTTTTTCCAAGTTTCTATGCCTAGTAGTTTCCGAGATATGGCCGGTGGCCACCCTTAATGAAACACCCTGTATGTTTTGGAACTTTTGGTAGTTTATGTTCTTATTTGTTAGTTTGTCTCGTATTCGGTGGTTTATTGAGTTTTAATCGCCCTTCCAAAAGTTACGTCTACCTTCTTTGTAGGCATCTCTTCTATTTTTAACAGACTCTGACTATTGTTTTTCGGAACAAAATCTAGCAAAGAAGAATGGTTTGCCCGAAATATTATTTTATAAACCTGGTCTACATTTACAATAGACATTTTCCAGATTGTGATATTTTTGAAATATGTCTTGGGGCGTTAAAGACATTGATTAATTATATTAAGTACTAGCTATATATACTCTATATTAACAATAATGCTGTGTTGATATGTACCATTTGTCGTGTACTGTGGTTGTAAATAAATATAAAAAATCCTATGTCTATTGTAACGTTGCCTGCTCTATTTCTCGTAACCTTGTACCAAATCTTGAGCATAAGCATTTTCAGCAAATAATGCGAGGTTGCTTTAGGCTATGTCTGGATTATTGAAGTCGGCCAACATAATTATATCGGTGTTCTATAAAACTAATTGTATATAAGGTTATCTATCGGATGGTAGTTGTGCTCTATTGTAACTAACTAGCGACCCGCCCCGGGTTCGCACGCGGGTCTAAAATGTGTTTATTTACGACATCACATTAGAAACCTCTAAATTTATCAGTGTTTTTCTACAATATTATGCATGTATTATACATATAAACCTTCCTCTTGAATCACTCTATCTATTAAAAAAAAACGCTTCAAAATCCGTTGCATAGTTTTAAAGATGTAAGCATACATAGGGACGGACAGACAGCGATAGCGTCTTTGTTTTATACTATGTAGTGATAGTGATATATGCATGAGCGAGTACCCATATCTATGATTTTATCGGAAGTAATAATCTTGCTACACTACATTATTCTATAATTGAAAAAATGTCAAGTGCCGCTTACCGCATATAGTAGTGGAATAAATTTGGCAAAGTCGGGGAACCTATAAACCACATGCCTTATTTTATTCTTTTTTTCTTATTTTTTTATAATGCACATTTTTTGCATTGACCTTCGAAACAAGGCTAAGCTTATATTATTATAATAGGTATGTTTTAACAAATAGTAAAATCAAGACTTATATATCTTTTACCCTTTTGAAAATAACCACTCAAATTTCGTTTTTCTTAAATATCTCTGTTATTTAATTTTGGCACTTAGCCTGTTTGTACCGAACACCCTTCAATTTTAGGGTATAAATAAAATTATCTTGTAAATTAATAAAAATGAAATATAACCAATATGACTAAATTTTTCAGCTAATCCTTAACTTATTTTTGGTTTTTATTTTCATTTTAGATGGAGAATTCTGGTGTAGTTCACATGTTAAAACATCAGAAGACTGAAGATCTTGCTTGCATGTACAAGATATTTGGTAGAGTTCAAGATGGTCTAAAAACCATGGCTGATTGTGTTAGTCACTATTTAAGAGAACAGGGAAAAGCATTGGTACAGGAAGAAGAGCATCAGCCCGGTACAAACGCTATAACCTTTGTCCAGTCTTTGTTAGACCTTAAAGACGGGTTCGATCATTTTTTAAACAATTCGTTTAACAAAGATAAGATATTCAAGCAAATGATTGCATCCGATTTTGAACATTTCTTGAATCTAAATCCTAAATCTCCAGAATACCTATCTCTTTTTATCGATGACAAGCTAAAGAAGGGAGTAAAGGGGGTAAGCAAGCATGTCTTTCAAGCGTTGACAAATATAATTTAATATATTGTATTTTTTCTAGATGTCTGAGCAAGACATAGAATTGGTGCTGGATAAGTCTATGGTGCTTTTTCGATTTCTCCAAGAAAAGGATGTTTTTGAACGCTACTATAAACAACATCTGGCTAAGCGGCTCCTCCTTAATAAGTCTGTTAGTGATGATTGGGAAAAGAATATGATTTCAAAACTTAAGGTAATAAAACGTATGAAAAATAGCAACGGGCTTTTCACTATATTTTAATTTGACCTTAACCCAAGCAGCATATTTAGGCACATTTTGGTAAAAGTATCGAACCCTATGTTTCTGTTTTCGACACAAAATGGAAACTGTTGGTTACAAATTTAGAAACATTTTTGAAACGTTGTTGTTATTAGCTGTGACTTTCGCTGTTTGAAAATGTGTCGAAACTATTATATCAAATGTGTTTATTCAATTGTGGCAGTTCAATCTTGGAGGGAGCTATAAAGGCGAAATAATTTCGCCATAATGCATTTGTCATAAGTCTATTTTCTATAAGTCATGATTTATTTTACTTAGTTATTGCAAAAAAACAACAAAAATCAGCGCAATACATTTTATCATGCAATTTAGTAATTTAGCTTTAATTTTTAAAGCGCTCGAAACTAATTTGCATTTACAGAAAAACTAATATTTAGCTAAAAAATAAAATTGAAAATATTTTTAAACTTTTACTTATTTAAAAAAAAATTAAATTGGCTAGCAAAATGGAAATAATGTGACTACTTTTCAGAAGATGCACGAATTTATTTAAAACCAAATTTAACAAGATAAAAGTCTATTTGTCAAAATAGCCGTATCTCTTACCCTACCTGTATAACTAAGTAGGTACCTAACAATGTATGTTTTGTGGTACTACATACTGTCTATGATTTTTGTGATGTTAAATAAATTTATAATTATCATAAATATAAATCTATTTTTTCAGACCGAATGTGGTTGCCAGTTTACCTCAAAGTTGGAAGGTATGTTTAAGGATATGACTGTATCAAATACCATAATGGAGGAGTTTAAAGAGCATGTTACCAAAACTGATGTAAGTGCCTATCCATTTACACAAATTGTGTCTTGTATAAATTCATACTTGTTTTTATCGTGTTGTAATTTTTTCTATTTTTACTTTAAAATGCCCTCATTCCAAACTAACTTTTACAGTTCATCATATGGAAAATGACAAAATAATATAATATATTTTTTTAAATAATATTATATATCTATATTCTCAACCAACTTAAAAAGTTTATAGACCATGGCTGAAGCCTTTAAAAATGGTAAAAAGTGAAAAAAATAATAGTAGGATGAAAACCATTGGAAAAGGAAGAGATTATAACAAAAATAAAAGGAAAAATAATTTACGGTCGATCCGAGGTCGGGAAGTGGAAAAGGGTGGGTTTTTAAGGGTAGAAAACGATTTATCTTGATTTCCGGCAAAACTACAAGTCCTATGGAAAAACGCTAAATGGCAAAATTGTAGGTAAAAAAAAGATCTACAACTTTTGTATTTACACTTTTTTCACATAACCTCAAAATTTATGTGAAAAATTCAAATAACCAAGTTTTTGGTTTTTTATTTTTATCTTTTACAAAAAAAAATTTTTTTTCCACGAAATTTGGTGAAAACTTACCTTTTTATGTCCGAAACACACTGTAATTTTTTTGATTTAAAATATTTATTTTTTCATCTTATTTTGACTTAATATCGAAAAAGCACCCTAATTTTCAATCGAAAATTCTCACGTCAAAATATCTGCTTTTTTTTTAAATCGGTGGGCTTTTTGTTCGTTGAAATCTCTACTTTCTGATGGTGTAAAAAAATATACATTACTATGGTAAATGTTCTCAAAAAATGCAAAGTCCATAGTTTTGATATTTCTTTAATTTTTTTCTCATTAAAAGCAATCAGATCAGAAGTTAGTTTAACGTTCCCTGTAATTTATTTTGGTTAGAAATGAAGATATTAAAAAAAAATATCATACTTGTACTATGGTAACGAAAAACCATACCATCACGTGTGTTTATTAAAAGTTCATTTTTTGTAGGCCAACTTGGGCGGCGTCGATTTGTTTATGCGTGTTCTAACAACAGGATTTTGGCCCACACAAAGTGCAACTCCTAAGTGTCATATCCCGGCTGCGCCACTCTCGGCCTTTGAATGTTTTAGAAGGTAAGTGAACATCTGCATCTAATAGTAATGTAAATAAAAAAATTATCGTAAATTTTAACTTTGATTTTTATCTTACCGCATAGAAAAAGAAAAATAAAAGTTTCTATGGTTTCAGTTTTTAAAATTTTGAATTAT
Source organism: Polydrusus pterygomalis (assembly GCA_963969555.1). NCBI lineage: Eukaryota > Metazoa > Arthropoda > Insecta > Coleoptera > Curculionidae > Polydrusus > Polydrusus pterygomalis. The sequence goes on from OZ018376.1 coordinate 71,571,582, forward strand.
TTACTTGTATATTAGAGTATTTTTAAAATATAAACTCGTATACACCTCTTTTTCCACCTCCTAGGGGTAAAATTGTCGTGAATGTAAACACAATGTCATGTCATGTTTGGTTCAAGCGAATATTTTATCTAAAACTCTTTACTTATACCTTTTTGTGTAGCGGTTGTGTTGGAAAATTACCGCCTCCATTTCTACCCCTTATAGGGGCAAGATTTCCCAATACATCAAAGCACATAGGTACTTGCTTTTTTTAACAGAGTAAGCATAGTACCAATTCTCAGCAATACAGCTTAAAATTATAGACAGTTAGACAAAACTGATAAAACAAAAATTGAAAATGAATTCTTTCTACATTCTCCAAACACAAATAACATATCAACTTTTTCACTCCTTGCAAAACTATTATTTTCCATGTTTTTTAAACAACAACCTAATTTACTTTGGCAGAAGCTGTGGGCATGTCAATTTTCTTCAAGGCATGATTTTGTTTTATCAGTTTTGCTGGTGACAGGCTACTTGATGCATTTAAATCTAAATTTATTCTCAAAAGATGCTTCATTTTAGGAAAGTTTCAAGTTAACTTTTTAAAGTTTTTTAATGGCATCTTTTCCAAATCCTAATAGTGTGTGGTATCAAAATAATTGTAATAAAATCCTATTTTTTCTTAACCCGACGAGCCACCATGTTGCCGTTTAAAAAAAAATAAGTTATACAACTTTAAAGATTAAATTTAACACAGCACATTGGACGAAAAATAGTAAAATTGTATTTTTCCCAAGATTAAAGAACTGAAATAAGTGATTTTAAGGTATTCATAGCCCTCTAAATAAAACAATAAATTTAGAAATAAATATTTTCTTGGTGACAAAAAGTGACAAGTGACACATCGTTATATTTAGAATGTCATATGGAGTCAAAAAAAGGAAAAATATACCAGATGTCCCATTTAAAAATAGAAAGTTTATGTCACTTCCGGTTAAACCGGAAATTCCATAAGGTTAAGTCACCTGTCAAAAAATGCAATTTTATGTCGTATACAAATCCCCCAAATTTTATTCCATTATCTTGAAAAACAAAAAAGTTAGAAGGGCGAACCACCTTCCGTGGACACCCGGTATATGATTAACGGAGTGACCCTTTTTCCGGACACCCTGTATTTAATAGTATCGATGAGAAGTTTTTACATTCCCAGGTGAAGCCACAGAAGAAGAAACGAATTCGCCATTATTCAACTCTCAAATTTCACCAAATTATAACCTCTTATTTATAAAAGTTTACATATTTTTCGTCCACCGTGAATCACCCTGTATATCTGTTTAATACACATTTGGATTGAAGATACTAATTTAAAATTTACAATAATTTCATTCAAATCAAATCATTTATACCTTTATAAATAGCATTTTACATTTTGTAGTTTCACAATTTTCGCTAGTTTTTACAATATAATGAGAAAAATTATATCTAGAGATTTAAACGAAAAATACAAGGATAAATACTTTGAAAAATAGCACTTAGATAACCAAACATCTGTATGTGCTTAAACAAAACGTTACAAAAAATGTTAAAAGATTTAGGTATTTTAAATTATGTAAACAGCTACTTTTTTTATTAAAAATTTTTTAAATGGAAGACATATGGAAAAATTATATTACGAGTTAGTTAAAACTTACGGAATTTTAGGTTGGGGAGAAATAAATAGAACTTTAATTAAAAAATTAGAAATATTACAAAAAAGGTTTCTAAAAATGATATTCAATAAAGATTATTATCCTTCAAAAGAACTATGTTCAGATACAAAAAAGTTGAACATAAGACAACTTTACATTTATAACATCTTAATATATATATTTAAAAATAAAAACATTATACAATTTAAAAACCATAATCATAATACACGTCATAAAAACGAAATAACCATAAAACCTAAAATAAATAAGTCTACAGGACAAAAAAATTTCGAATATTTATGTTTTTATTTAAACGATTATTTACCAACAAAAATTAAAAAATTGATATCATTAAAAAAATTTAAAGCAGAAATAAAAACATGTATATTAAAAACAGACAATTTGAAAATATTTTTAGAAATGCTTTAATTAATTAATATTGTTCTGAATAATTTATATAAGTAATATTTTTTACTTAAAAATTATAAACTAATAATTTTATTATAGATAATATATTTCTTCAAAAAAAAACTGGGTTTATACTATAAATTAACATTTTTACTTTAAAACTTGATTTTTAATGCATATTTATGATTTATGATTTTACATACTAAAATAAAAAATAAGATTTGCCCCTAACAAGCTCAGCTTTAGGGGATTAAAAAATAAGTTTATAGAAGACAACATAAACATATTTATTATAATATTAAATTTTAAATAAACTTATTATTATTATTATTATTATTATTATTATTATTATTAGATTTTATTTGGCCAAGCACAGCGGACGACAGCTTACTCTTCAACCGCAACTTGGTAACGCCGATCTCAATGCCGTATTCTATGGACCTCGGAAAGAAGAAACTGATGGAGCTTGTTCTTCATCTACGAGTCTTATAGGAAGTTCACGTGGTGGCCCGCGGAAACACATTATCCAGGTGTCTACCTATCAAATGGTAGTTCTTATGCTATTTAATAACCACGAGAAGCTTAGCTACGAAGAAATTCTTAACGAGTCGGACATACCGGAAAGGTAAAATTACAGTATAAGTAATATATTATCCAAAAAAATTATAGATTCTCTAAACCACCACTAAGTGGGTGGAATTTAGTTAAATTATTTTAAAATTTACTAGAAAGTACTATCCAGAATTTGTGTTTTTAAAGTGACATATTTTTACCGGTAAGTCAAAGACTATTGTAGATTAATATATTACACTCCCGTGCACAAAAAACGGGCATCGTAAAATTTGGATTAAGTTTAGGTCTTTATAACTTTTTTATTTTTACTACGATTTAGGTGATTTTTTAGAGAGCTTTAGATACATTTATTAGTTTTAACATGCTTATACAAATTTTAAGAGAAATTGGTTTTTTGACATATTATACAAGGATAATCGAAAAGTTTTTTTTCCTAGCGTGAAAACACCCTGTGGAATAATTAAGAAGTAAAATTACTTCAAACTATCAATTTTCATTAAGCCGCAAATATTTTTTGGTTCTTGGTTCATGTCAATACGTGCTTTTGTTCTCACCCAAATGCAAAATGATCTTTATGGCTATAATTTAAATTTTTCCATAATTTTCTCATTTCCATTGCATTCAAAATAATATAGTCTATTAAAATGCAAGAAAACAAATGTTATTGTAATAATGAAGATTTAATAAACAAATAAATTTACGGAAAAAGGTGCGTATACCTAAGATTTAAAAAATAACATTTTCGCAAAACAAACAACATATACCAACAACTTTTTACTTAAACACATCTCAATTTAATTTATATTGCCTCCTCTAGCCCTTACCTGTACACGTCGGTTCATGCCATCAATTAGCCCACGAATATCATCCTGGGTAATATTCCTCCATTATTCCTGAAGTGCCACACGAAGCTCATTTATTGTCGCTGGTGCCACTTCTCGGCCTCTAATGCGTCTTCCTTGTATATCCCACACATGCTCTATAGGATTTAAATCCGGAGAACATGCTGGTCAATTCATTTTTTCGATGCCAACGTCTGTGAAATATTCAGTAACTCACATTGCTGCATGTGGTTGGGCATTATTTTGCATCAAGATAAAACTGTCTCCGATAAATGGAGTAAATGGAACGACATGATTTGCCAATACTTCCTCAATATACCCCAGTGCTGTCAGCGATTCTTCATCAGTAAACACTAATTCAGTACAAGCCTTCCTTGATATTCCAGCCCAATCCTTCACGGAACCTCGTCCATAGCTAATCCGAGGGCTGAACGTACATTCAGCAAATCGTTTTCTACCTCGCCTCCATGCACGCTCTCTTCCATCTGGCGAGTATAGACAGAATCTAGACTCATCAATAAAGAGTACACTGCTCCATTGTGCCAAATTCCAATCTAAGATCTAAGAAGCAAGATTACAATTTAGTGGTGGTGAACACCACTAAATTGTAATCTTGCTACTCTTATGACATATTGGTCCAGTTGCTGTTCTGCGTGAGTTTAAATTACCCTCGGGCAACAAATGCACGTATTGACATGAACCAAAAACCAAAATGCAAAGAATATTCGCGGCTACATGAAAATTGATATTTTGAAGCAATTTTGCTTCTTAATTATTCCACAGGGTGTTTTGACACTAGGCAAAAAAGAAACACTTTTCGATTATCCTTGTATAATATGTCAAGAAACCAATTTCTCTTAAAATTTGTATAAGCGTGTTAAAACTGTATCTATAGCTCTCTAAATAAATCACTTAAATCGGAGTAAAAATAAAAAAACTTAATCCAAATTTTATGATGCCTTTTTTTTTGCACGGTGATTTCTGGCATTTTTTGTAGTTGCAAACCTATCAGATTTTGAGGATAGAAAATTGTTTTTAAGGGTTTGTTTTTAAAATTTGTTAAAAAATGATTCGTCGTCGTGTTTTTAGTTTAAAAAGGAAGAGAGCAAGTCAATTAAACTTTTATAAAATCGAATATAAAAAACAAACAAAACCAGCAAAATAACCGATCTTCGATGTTATCGCGTACCTACTAACCTCAAGTCAAATATTAGTTGATATACAGGGTGGTCCTTAAGTACATCAAGAAAATCTAGGATATGATTCCTGACATCAATTTAAGTTGAAAAGTTCATATGGACTTATGCCCTAAAATGCTTACCCTCTAAGATACAGGGTGGTAAAATATTTTCCATTTTCCTTTAAAACTACCATTTTTTCAAAAACATAGTAGAGACAACTTTTGTTCCGCTTATATCAGTAATGCATAAAAATGCATCAGAGTTTAAAAAAAACAGTGGCGTATCACATATTTTCACAAAAAAAATATTGATGGTATCTTCATGCACGCCACTGGTGGAAGTAGGCAAACCGTTTTTTAACCAAAAAGTGCAGTTTAATACGAAATCAATCGACATCAATTTTCAATACCGTATCTTCAAGGAGTTTCGAAATTTAAAAAAAACAATTATTTTTTAAAAATATTTTAACACCCTGTATCTTAGAGGGTAAGCATTTTAGGGCATAAGTCCATATGAACTTTTCAACTTAAATTGATGCCAGGAATCATATCCTAGATTTTCTTAATGTACTTAAGGACCACCCTGTATAACTTGTATTGATTTTTACAATTTGGCAAAAACTCGGGTACGTGTAAATCATTTTCAAGCACAATTTCTTGTTCAAAACTTTGAAAAAGTTTTTGCCCAAGAACTTGATCCGTGGAATACTTTCATCCTTGTATTAATATAAACATACCTAGTTATTTATTTTTTTATCTAAACTTTTTGAAGCAATATATTGCCCAAAATATAGGCGTACCTAATTAGATTGCAGGGCTGCAAATAAAAGATCCCAAAACATGCATCGGGATAATCTGTCTTGGTGTGTGTTTCTCTTTATTTTCATACCTTGTTTGTGTAGCGTAGGCCTAGTTAGATGTGTTTAAATTGATCACAATAAAATATTCGTCTCTCCTACCCCACATAGTCACACCTTCCCTTCATAAAAAATCCGACGGCATTCACGGCATACATTATGCTCCTAGATTATATCAAATCAATTTGTAAAAAAAAAACTTGTGCACAATGTCAATTTTAAAATTACAGATTGTGTAGTGCGAACATTTTGTTTATTAAAAACGGTGAATGTAAATGGTTATACTTTTTATTTCTTTCAGAGATCTCATTCGTGCTTTACAATCACTTGCCATGGGAAAAGCGACACAGCGTATTTTGATTAAATCGCCAAAAACAAAGGAAATAGAGTCTTCTCATGAATTTCAAGTTAATGACTCTTTTACCTCCAAGCTACATAGGGTTAAAATCCAAACTGTCGCGGCCAAGGGAGAAAGTGAACCCGAACGGAGGGAAACAAGAAGCAAGGTAAGAATACAATTTTTTTCAAGAATTTGGCACTATTTTCGAAGGATGTACGAACCAATGATCTGCTACCTATAGATGGCACATGTTATTTATAAACGCTATTAAAATGTGTCGACAACATTGTTTGTAGAAGAGAGGCGGTGAAGAGCTGGGTGGGGCCGGGAGTAGGGATTACGGTGCATTTACCCTTAAATGTGACCTTGCTACTATAGGATAAATCTAACTTACAAATAACCCAACTTTGAAACGTGACTGCAGAATTATTATTTTCCTAATTCTCGCATACTTGACACTTGTGATTCATCTTAATTAGTCGACAAAGAAACATCACAAAACACAGCAATTATTACACAAAACCGATAAACTTAAGAAAATTTCAAACCGTTGTCAAAGAAACACCAAACGGAAATAAGCATGTTCTATATACATCGCTGCATCGCAAACATGGATGTTTTTCCGTGATACATTCTCTATAGACATCCCTAAACGGAAATGAATGAAACAACGCCATCATAGCCTCAGACCAATGACGTGGCGGACACATCTTTGAGGACAAATCTCTTACTGCTGCGCTGCTATACTGCAGAATTTTTTAAATAAGATTTTAGACAAAGATCTAAATTTTCCACATACTTTTTACAGCGTAAGTTTTGCAAACAAAATAGAGGGGCGCAATTTAATTTGTTGATTTATTTCAGATTGGAAAACGATTTCGTCAATAGGCTCATTTGTTATTGTGTGATCTATAGGTGCCAGATCATTGGTTCGAACTATGATTAATTTTTTTAAAAGTTAAATGCAGAAATGAAAGCTAGTTAACAAATCTTTCTGCGATATGTTATACTTTCCGTTCAAATCCAATTTCGACCCCTGATCGCCTCTTGAAAAATTTTCGTCTTATATACCTAGCTGCTTCAAAAAAATATGTATGTATGTTGTCGTCTCTCTTGACATTTTCACATTTGCGATTTTTTTTCGGGAACGGTTAGAGTGGGACGATTGAAACTTTTTGGTTTTAGAAAGAAATAGTGGGGGTACGTTGGGCGAAAATTTTGAATATACGTATTAAACGTCAAAGTCGAAAAATATCGGATTATCGTTGGCACTTGATACAGGTCGCAAAAATTATTTTTACCGATTTAAACTTTTTCTACTTGTAAACGACCGTGGGCTACCGAAGCCTATTGTTTGTGAGCGCGATTGAAAGTTTGGAAATAATTTTTTTGATTTTTTCAAAGTCGAAAATGGGACGAAACAGGTACCTATTGGATCGTTAATAAGTCGAATTGGGTGCATCCGACCGACATTTGGTTTAGGTAATCGTTTAGGTCATCTCAAAAACTACATTTTTCCAATATATCGTTTTATACCTAACTGGAATGGAAATTGTCGAAAATTTTAAGAAAGTGAAAATTCCGATTTTAGACACGATTTTTTCACGGTTTATATTTTCAGCATTAACATCCTGAATTAGAATCTATTAAAAATACATCCCAATAATTAAAATCTTCCTAGAGGGTCACAAACCTTTCCTAGGGACAATTAAAAAGACGCCGCGAAGCATAAAGGTTGCAAAATTATCATTTAACGAATGGGGAAAGGTGGCCTAGGCCTAGTTTAGATCTGTCTAAATTGATTATAATAAAGTAAAATTACATATCAAGAACTATCACTACTTCATACTTACTGAAAATACGAAATACCCTGTCTTTTACCCCTATTTGGTAATAATAAAATCAAACAATGGTTTTTACTAGTCATTGTATCCGAGTCACTAAACGCACAAACACAATTTACTAAACTACAAAAAAACTAGAAATCCATAAATATTAAACACCCACAATTCACAATAGCAAAAGAAACAAGAAATCATACAGTGTGGCCAGTAAAGTCCGCATCATATGGGATTTTTTTTATTAATAGCTTTATTCGAAATTTGTCTTTGGCATCAAGTTCTGCTTTGAACGAGATGAAAATTAAGCAAAAAATAGTAGTCACGTGTTTCGCATTATCTGTCAAATTTAAATTTTTTCCCAAAAATAATTCAAGAGTGGGGTTATTTCTGAAAATATCGAAAAAGTTATTAGAACAGTTTTTTTAAATGCAGTTTCTAGCCCACATGCAAAATTTCAGCTGCATAAGATAATTTTGATTTTTACCCATATTTTGTAAATTGCACCACTTTTGCAAAATAAGACTCAACGCAACCTACATAAAATTTCTTTGTTTTGACAATGCTTTATTTTAGATACATTTTCTTTACAGTAGCGCCATATTAAATGTGTGTTTTTCTACAAAATCAAAATTGGGCTATTAAAATTTGGTCACATGTGATGCAAAGTTTATTTGTTTTTGACCCTGTATAAGGTAACTTCATAAAATAAGTAATTTTGAAAACGTCTTTGTGTCTGAAAGTAATACACCTTAATATTAAGACAAAAAGAACACAGTGTCATTAGTAAAGTGTTCATTAAGTGAAAAATAAATTTTAGTGGTGGGTAAAAAATCAAAATTTTCTTATGCAGCTGAAATTTTGCATGTGTATAAACTGCATTTAAAAAACTTTTTCCTAATAATTTTTTTTAATATTTTCAGAAATAACCCCACTTTTGAATTATTTTTTGAAAAAAATTAAAATTTGACAGATAATGCGAATCACGTGATTACTATTTTTTTGCTTAATTTTCATCTCGATCGAAGCAGAACTTGATGCCAAAGTCAAATTTCGAATAAAGCTATAAATAAAAAAAAATCCCATATGAAGCGGACTTTACTGGTCACACTGTATAAGATCTGTGAAGTTAGCAATGTTTATGCAGCCACGAAATTTTTTTGGGGTACGTGTCAATTTCGCATGTAGCGTTTGTAAACAAATTTTAATTTTTTAGTGGCGAAATTGAAATTCTACCATTTGGATTTATCGTGTTTAGTAAACTACTCCCTAAACCCGGAGAAAAAAAGTCGCAGTGTAAAAACTTTGAAAAGTAGCGTTTGTTAACGTTTTTTTTAGTGGCAAACATTAAAATTCTACTATTTGGATTTATCGTCTTTTTTGAGTCTTCAACACTAAGAAAATTAAAATTCGTTAACAAACACTACTTTTCGAAGTTTTTATCCTGTAACTTTTTCATCCGGGTTTTGGGAAATTCGTATATAGCAGCTAATTTAACCCCTATACAGAGTGGTTGTTTAAGTGTGCAACATATGGGAATTTTTTTTATTAATGATTTCTCAGAAAATTTTATTCTGGATAAAAGTTGGTGCATGTTCGAAAATCATATTAGGTGCCCTTGGAATGGTTGCAAGTCAAACGGCGTACAGGGTAGGCCAAAAAATATAAAACTTTTACAAGAATACATTTTTTTAATAAACATTTAAAATAAAAATTTTGCACTCTAAATGATGGTTTTTTAATTAGCATATTATCATTACTAATGCTTTATCTTGTTAAAAATAATTTTTAGGATATTTTAAAGGTGTGTTTAATATCGTCGCAACAAACATGAAGTTTGTGATTCCTTAATAAATTAAAAATTCAAGTAACTTTTACAAATATGCTTGAACTTGAACAAAAATATGTGAAATTGATTTGATTTTGATTAATTTATGAAGGTCTTTATGGTGAATATTAAAAAAAAAAAAAATTTTGGGAAATTATTATTGTTTTTTAAAAAAATATATTTTTTTTATTTTAGGAGGTCACGTTTTTGAATCTATGCATAACTTTTAATTCTAAACAACTTTTTTAAATAACATTTTGCTGAATTTTTTGAAATAGGGGTACTTTATTCTTGTACAAGTTTTCTATTTTTTGGCTTACCCTGTACGCCGTTTGACTTGCAACCATTCCAAGTGCACCTAATATGATTATCGAATACGCACCAACTTTTATCAAGAATAACATTTTCTGAGAAATCGTTAATAAAAAAAATTCCCATATGTTGCACACTTAAAAAACCACACTGTATAGTGCAGTAATATAGTATGTCTCGTAAGAAAGTTTTGGGGTAGTTTTGATTTTCTCCATTCTTTATGTTTTTTGGGATGCTAAACCCGAATCTGAGGTTTGCTAACAAAATTCCGTGACGCAACATTGAAAATAATGCAAAAAAGATAATTTTGGAAGACTTTTGATTATAACTCGAAAATCATCAATTTTTCGGTAAAAAAACTTCTAGTCAAAATGAAAGTACATAAAATTTTCTTCAAATTTCATTATTTTTTAATTTTCTCTCAGACAAACCGTTCGGGCTCAATCGCTAGTTGAAAAGTGGCGTGTTTTATCTATCTCCAAAGAAACCCACTTTTTATAAACAATACTCTAATGCACTGCATACTTTGCCTGCCAACCTCCTTGGACAAGTGGCACTTGATTCTATCATCTGTGACAACACCTGTACTAAGTGACATTAAGTCAGTTGTCTCTGGGAAAGGAGTTTGTTCGTGGAACCAACTCAGCAACTTATTTGCATCAGTTATGTCTCGCTTTTGCATAGCATCTCTGCTGTCAACGTGTTGTTCCGATGTCGCATCGCATGTTCCACTCCAGTGAAATGCTCAATCTCTTGGCATACATAGTGTAATGCTGTCATCCCTTCTGTCCATCTTTCCACAACGCTTTCAGTTACTCCACGGCCATGAGTGAGACCACCAGTTGTTTTCATTGACTTCATCAGAGTTTGCTCGATCGTCATATCACTCCAGGTGCCCCACCACAGTTTATCGGTCCTTCGAATGGCAAAACATCCTCCTGTAGTGAAACGCTCGTATTCAGCCGGCGGTATTGTAGTTTTTAAGGCGAGCATGTCCTGGAGTTATAGATGGCTACATTTGGCATACAGATTATGGCCACTGGCGTGAAAGAAAGGAATAATTTCATATATTATGGTTTGAAGGTGCAGGTCCCAGTCGCTGCTTCTTTCTGCTTCAATAAAGTGCTTAATCAAAGTCACCATTTTAAAATATACAACCCAGAGCTTGGCCACGTTCTGCCAACTCTTGAAGCTTATTTTTAAATTCATCTTGCACATATTTTACAATCTCCTTCACATCATTAGAAAGAATCACTGTTCTGTCCATGTTAAATAAGATTTCCTCCAATTGATCTACCATTGTAACTGACAGGTCCGTTGACTGAAAAATTATCTTAACCAAAGTTCTGTGGGTCAACATATGAGCTCGTACTTCCCTTGCGTAGGCGTTGCCAGTCATGATTCTTTCAGTTGAGTTCGCTGCAAATATTGTATTGAAAAGTTCAGTCAATCCACTACCTTGCATAATGAAACCAATTGACACCATGAACGACATTAGTAAATGGAATCCTCCGAGCCTTATTACAACATTTGAAAGGGCAGGATCATCCGGACGGCTAGCAAGAATGTCCCGTGCCTTGAAATAGAGGCGTTGATCAAATGTCACTACACAGGTAGTTTGGTTCAAGGATTTAGTCTTCTCTACTCCGGTCAACAATGCTGTGAATATTGTATCATATTCACTTGGAGGAGCGTTGATAAATGGCTGATAGCTAACAAACGTTACTTCATATGGTATATCTCTTGTAATATCTTCCATAAATCCATTCCATCCACAGAGGCCAGGCATATCTCTATTCTTTCCATAGAGCCATAGAAGATCAGGAATAGAGGGGATCGCAGTTTCACTTGATGTAAACATTTCATTAAGATCGTTTATCTTCAATTCAGCTAAGCCTCTTATGATCTTAAGCCTTTTATGATAGTTTCCTTGACCCTTAAAGCTCGAACCTGATACACAATATTGCGATTAGTTTTTTTTTCTTTGTTGTTCTATAAACTCGGGTATTATGAGGAGGTCACAAATAAAGCAATGAGTTTTGCAAGAGAAAGGTTTTAAAGGTGAACGTCTTTTAACCTGCACCTTCACCTTGCTTCACCCTCTTCAAATGATCAGCAATCATTCTCTCATTATTATAATTCTTACGATATCGCTCATGAACCACCACTTCAGATTTTTTGCTTAGATGAACATGCTCACATGCACACACTCTTCTTACTTGATACAATAAACGTATTCAAACCTTTTTCCAGCACCGTTGTCAGTTTCTCTACGTCGTTATCCAGTACTTCATCACAAATAAAACACACGTTCGAGGGCATTTTAACAGTATTCTAAAACGGAACTAATCCCTTTCTTCAGCGCTGCCAAACTTGATGTATGAAGTTATCGTGCAGCGTTACCTCAGTTATTGGATTTTTCAGAAAAAATATGTTGAGTTTTGGAGTAAAAAGGTGGGTTTTTGGAGAGGCAAATAAAACACGCTACTTTTCAACTAGCGATTGAGCCCGAACGGTTTATCCGAGAGAAAATTAAAAAAGAGTGAAATTTAAAGAAAATTGTATATACTTTAATTTTGATTAGAAGTATTTTTACCGAAAAATTGATGATTTTCGAGTTATAATCAAGACTTTCAAAATTACCTTTTTTTGCATTTTTTTCAATGTTGCGTCACGAAATTTTGTTAGCAAACCTCAGATTCAGATTCAGCATCCCAAAAAACATGAAGAATGGAGAAAATCAAAACTACCCCAAAACTTTCCTGCGAAGGGCCTTTATGAGCACAAATTTATTGAATTATATAGGGTAGTTTACTGATGATGATAGATCCAAATGGTAGAATTTCAATCTTCGCCACTAAAAATAAAAATAAAAATTCGTTTACAAACGCTACAGGCCGAACTGACACGTGCCCCAAAAAAATTTAACATTGTTAACTTCACACATATCAAGAAATCCGCAGAGAAAACGTAAAACACAACAAAATGTCGCCTAGTCGGTTCTGGAGTGTATTTTGAGAATGTTGCTAAACAAGGAAAACCTAATAACAAGAGGGCTGTGCGCACGATATAAGCTATACGGATCTAAAGGTAAATGTCTATGATAGATTTGCTCACAGCTAAGGACAAAAATGGTTTTATTTTACATCCGGCGATGAATTATTAAACTAATGGCTTCATATTTTTAGGTTGATGAAGATCGAAAACACGAAATTGAGGCTGCGATTGTACGCATCATGAAGTCTCGTAAGCGTATGGCGCACAATATTTTGGTGACAGAAGTGACAGAGCAGTTACGAAGTCGTTTTCTACCATCGCCAGTTATCATAAAGAAACGGATTGAAGGACTTATTGAACGCGAGTATTTAGCACGTACGCCAGAAGATAGAAAGGTTTACACGTACGTTGCTTGAGCTGGTTAAAAAACTTTTTTAAACTGGACTTTCCGCTCGTGCAATTAATACAACATATTGTGGTTTTACGGTGTGTGCCGCCACTTTTGCTGAACAGTTAATGAATGATGCAAATTTGGTTATTTTTGAAGGAAAATGTAAATTTAGTGATTATCGGAACTGTACAAATTTATAAGGATTTGCAATTTAAAGAACCAACTGTGCGTTGCCTTAATTGTTTCGACTTCTTTAAAACCCGTTTCTTGAGTATCTGTGACAGACTTTTATTTATTACTTTACAGTTGTAAAATAGCATGTAGACTTTCAAATCAAAAACATGACCACTATAAGTTTGCAAATAATGTTTTAAATAGAATTGATGCCTATTAATGTGTGTTTTTTATATAAAAATAAAAAGACATTTAAAATTATAAAAACGAATTCGATGTGGTCAATAAAGCCCTTTGTGCGAAAAGAATATTTTATTTTGTTTACTGCTAACAAATAATTAAATACTGGAGTAGATAAAATCATACGATCTTCTTTTACTACCTAAACCATTTTAGGACATTGTAATAAATAAAGGGCGGATTATATGCACTTAAATTCAGCCGAAATATATGGGAATTTTTTTTATTACCTATTTCTCAGAAAATTTTATTCTTGATAAAAGTGGGTGCATGTTCGATAATCATGTTAGGTGCACTTGGAATGGTTGCAAGTCAAACAGCGTACAGGGTAGGGCAAAAAATATAAAACTTGTACAAGAATAAAGTACCTACCCCTATTTTAGAAAATTCAGCAAAATGTTATTAAGAAAAGTTGATTAGAATTAAAAGTTATGCGTAGATTCAAAAACTTGACCTCCTAAAATAAAAAAAAATATATTTTTTTAAAAAACATTAATAATTTCCCAAAAAAAATATTTCTTTATATTCACCATAAAGACCTTCATAAATTAATCAAAATCAAATTAATTTCACATATCTTTGATCAAATCCAAGCATATTTGTAAAATTTACTTAAATTTTTAATTTATTAAGGAATCACAAACTTCATGTTTGTTGCAACGATATTAAACACAACTTTAAAATATCCTAAAAATTATTTTTAACAAGATAAAACATTAGTAATGATAATATGCTAATTAACAGTGCAAAACTTTTATTTTAAATGTTTATTAAAAACTTTATTCTTGTACAAGTTTTATATTTTTTGGCCTACCCTGTACGCCGTTTGACTTGCAACCATTCCAAGTGCACCTAATATGATTATCGAACATGCACCAACTTTTATTAAGAATAAAATTTTCTGAGAAATCGGTAATAAAAAAAATGCCCATATGTTGCACACTTAAACAACCACACTGTATATGCCTTGTTTGCCTTTAAAATATGCGGTTATACATTTTCTTTACCAAATATGCTGGTGTGCAATATTACAAGAAACATATTGGGTTCTAAAAAATATGTTTATTTAAAAAAAACGCAAAAAAATAAAGAAAAATAAAAGTAAAGAATTTTTTAACCCAAAATTGTATAAAAGGCATTAATTACTAAATATTTTTCAAAATTTTTAACTAAAAAGATTGAAGAAAGCTTCTTTCAACATCTACTGATACTGCAACTTAGGTAGCAAAAATATAAGGCCAAGATACAACTTCGTTGAATGGTTTACCCCCATAATTGCTTTTTACTGCAGTTAGGTATTTAAATCCTTCATTCTTTTTTACAGTTACATCCAATTTGTTCCTTAGTTGACCTCCTACTTTACCGGGAATGTTGTTACATCTAGCGGAAAAAGGTTCAACAATACTAATTGAGTCTCTTAAACTTGTGTATAACCAAAACTGCCTCAACTCCTCAACTCTAGTTTTCACTATTTTGAGATATTCAACAATTTAATAACTTGATAACCGCACCTTTTTTTTTCAAAGGAATTTTGTAATTTTTTTTTCGTAAATTTATAAATATCTTGCAAAGAAACGATAAAATGTTTTTTTTAGCTTGTAGGGTAGTATTTGAAGAAAAAAAACTGAGATGTGCCGTATTCGCTTAGGAAATATAATTGACTTGGTTCAATTCCCTAAGTAAATTTTTTAATGACGATCATTTTGCTAAATCTCCGTTACGATAGATAATAAGGTGTAGGTTAATTTCTTGTTAACAATCCAGATAAACAAATAACATAAATATACAAAAATGCAAAGTATTAAATCCTAAGCAAATAGGGCATATCTCTGAGAAATGCCCTATTTCGCTTAGAAATATGAGATAAGCCTTAGTTGCTTAGGTTTTACATATTTTTTTGAGATGTGGATATTTTTATTATAATTTTTTTGGTGTTTTGCGTTTAAGGTACGCCTATTTTGCCTAGTATAGATAATACCTTTAGGTATCCATATTGATGAAAATACCAAAATTAGAAAAAATTGAGATACGCCTTTTTGGCTTAGGACGGCAGAAAATGTAAATATAATAATTATAATCTTCAGATTGGGAAATCCCTGAAATAGGTACCGAACTGGACTTTACCGTTTTAAATTTTTTGATAAAGCCGAAAACATAAAAATATGCTCTTATAATAATAATTTATGAAAAATATGCATTTTATTATAAAATTGACAAAATATGCAAAAATGCATATACAGTGTGGTTGTTTAAGTATGCAACATATGGGCATTTTTTTTATTACCGATTTATCAGAAAATTTTATTTCTGATAAAAGTTGGTGCATGTTCGACAATCATATTAGGTGTACTTGGAATGGTTGCAAGTCAAACGGCGTACAGGGTAGGCCAAAAAATATAAAACTTGTACAAGAATAAAGTTTTTTAATTAACATTTAAAATAAAATTTTTGCACTTTAAATGATAGTTTTTTAATTAGCACATTATCATTACTAATGTTTTATCTTGTTAAAAAGAATTTTTGGGATATTTTAAGGTTGTGTTTAATATCGTTGCAACAAACATGAAGTTTGTGATTCCTTAATAAATTAAAAATTCAAGTAAATTTTACAAATATGCTTGAATTTGAACAAAGATATGTGAAATTGATTTGATTTTGATTAATTGTCTTTATGGTGAATATTAAAAAAAAAATTTTGGGAAATTTTTAATATTTAAAAAAAAATAAAAAAATGTTATGTCAGGAGGTCACGTTTTTGAATCTATGCATAACTTTTAATTCTAAACAACTTTTCTTAATAACATTTTGCTGAATTTTCTGAAATAGGGGTACTTTATTCTTGTACAAGCTTTATATTTTTTGGCCTACCCTGTACGCCGTTTGACTTGCAACTATTCCAAGTGCATCTAATATGATTATCGAACATGCACCAACTTTTATCGAAAATAAAATTTTCCTGAGAAATCGGTAATAAAAAAAATGCCCATATGTTGCACACTTAAACAACCACACTGTATATGCATTTTGCATATATTCCGCCATTTAGTAATAAATAAGCAATAAAGACAATTCGAATGCATGTCATGTTACAGTTAAGCAGTATTTTTCGTTTCTGGTTCTTGCAGACAATGGAACATAATATTCAAAATATTACGTCTTAAATATCACTTGTAAATTTTTTATAAATAATTAAGTTCGCTGTGTGACGTCACGTCCCAACAAAACATTCAAAGCCTTAGCGACCTTAAATTTGGAGGAAATAACCTATTTAAGTTCCAAATCGACTTTTTTAATGAAACGGCCAAAGAGATTAACTGCTTGGCCAAAAGAAAGTGATTCGAACTTATTATTACGTCTTCAAAGTAGGAAAATATAAGGGCCCAAGAGATGGTCCAAAATAGTAGATGTTTACCTTGTAAATCAACGATAGTTGTCTAAAGAAAGTCAGTAGTAAACGCCAAAGCAGGTTATTTTTTTACCTTAGATTGGGCCTTAAGGTGGGAGTTTCAACATGCTTGCCAACCTATAACCTATTTCGCGTAGATTTATTTATTTTTTCTAACTTTTACACAAAATTTAAACAAAATCAATATCGTCTTCATATTCTATAGGTAATAATTAACATGTTAAATAAATATCAAGGAATTTCAAAGTTATTTAAGGAGAATTGTATATCGAAAAATATGGGTTAAGATTTTTTTAAACATTACTATGTTATTGTTCTTTCACTATACAATTCTCCCAAAATAAGCAATGAAATAAATTGATATTTTTGTAATAATTCAGATATTACCTAAATAATGTGCAGACGATATTGATTTTATTTAAATCTTAGTCAATAAAATAATAAACTAAGAAAAACAAGGCGAAATAGGTTATAGGTTGGCAATAAATTAAATGACGTTGATATAATTCCACCTTAAAGCCTAAAAATCTTTTAGGCCCATAAATAAAGAGTGAATTACTTCGTTTTGTCTTTAATATCTCTTCATGGTCAGGTTACAATGTGAACATTTTCTGAGGTGATGTATACTCTATATTACTCTTACATTTTGTTCCCAAAAGGCTTTAAAGTATAAAATAGGTTATAGGAGTGACTGAAATAATTTAGTCTTAAGCACACACACACAGCACAATTGTCCGGAAACGAGAACGGGAAAAAAGTTAAGTTACACATATTTTAATGTTCCCATGCTTAACCAATTTTCGGTAACGAGAACGAGAAGATACCCGGGAACGAGAACTAGAAAGTTGGCCAAGTTTTAATATTCCCGTAATAGTTGCATTCCCAGAGCCAATCACAGCACAGATATATGATGCTAATAGCCGAGCCAATAGGAAAGCAGCCACATGTTTGCTGCAAACATAACGTTTTTTTTTTAACATAACCCCAGAAAACGCCAAACATCCCTACTGTTTCCGTTCCCGTTGTTTGTGCATCTGAATAATATTTCAGTTCACGTTCTCGTTCCCGGGCAATTGTGCAGCCGCCTTTAGTCTTAACGACAACTTGTCCCGGATCGCCACGGCCGTAGCGGCAGTGGCGGATTTACAAATTTGCCGCTTGTAGGCTATTCAATTTTTACCGCCCCTATACCAGTGACGGCTCGTGAGTTGTGAAACAGGTGAAGTGTTCGGGAAAGAAAAAGCCCGCTGCATGTGAAATGCGCCGCAGGCGAAAATTTTTAAGACCACGCCCAAATTTGGTCAATAATTTTTAGTAAATATTTTTAAAATTTATGATTACCTACTTATTTTTTTGAAAATGAAATTTCTTTCTACAAAGCCAGTAAAGTTCCAACTACCTTTTTTTATCCCCATTAACAGACACGGCCAACAATAAAGTTTATTTAAAAAAATACTACCCGTCGACCATGAATAAAGATTGTACCATTCATTTCTGTAAGACAAAAAAAAAATTTTTGGGCCAAATTTGCCGCCCCCTAAAACCTGCCGCCCTAGGCTCCAGCCTACTCAGCCTAATGGTAAATCCAGCACTGGTAAGCGCTATCTCTACCACTGAGCTACGACCGGGCAGGATCATTATTGTAGCCGAATGCGGCCTTTTGAAATACCTAATCAAATAAAAACAATCTAGTGGAAAAACTTGAAACACCAGAAATTTCGCAAATATATGAATTTTCACAAATTTTGCGAACTGCGGGAAGCAATATCCGCGATTCGCAAATGTTGCCGTTTCGAATCTTGACTGGCAGTGGGTCTTCACACCGAAGTCGCATGTGAGGACGCAGTGCTGCGGCGATTTAAATTTTCACTGTGATGCAGAGAACACCTCAAAATGTGGTACCCTTTATTTTTCTGTGGTATACTGAGGTACTTGACACCCTTGAAATTGTGGTATGTTTTTTTTATCAAAATAGTATAGGGTTGCCATCTTTCAACGGTTAAAATAGAGGACCCAGTGGCGGATCCAGATTTTTCGGGTGGCGCAAGCAATTTTATTGTAGCAAAATACGAGAAACTATCTTGTATCATTTAATGACAAGCAATGTAAACCTTTGACGGTTCAGGGAGGGGGGAAGGAGCGCTCCCCCTGCGCCCCTCCCCTGGTTCCGCCACTGAGAGTAACCCGATACAAAGAAAAATTGAAACCGAAAGAAAACTTTACCAACCTTTAACGGACGGCCGGGCAGATGAGAGATGAGTAACGAAAGCGAAAGACGAAAAATGTTGCTATTTTTATACAAACAAACCCTCTATGTTTTTATATTTCTAGTTTTGTAAGTAATAAGAGGACATTTTCTATATGTTAAAGAAAAAAAGACAGAACGATAGAAAAGAGGACGGTTGGCAAGCCTAAAATAGTGGTGCACTTTAATCCTATTAAACTTTAAATTCGGCAGAAAAAAAATCAAATTAAATTAAGAAAAACCAAAGCCAAAATAATATTTGAATAATAAATATCACAGTATAGAGACATACTACAGTAGTGTAATTTAAGGGTGATATTACAGAAAATCGGCATCTGACGTCTGCAGCTGCAAGTAGAAGTTTGCAGATGCAAATGACAAAATTGGAATTCCAGAAAACGTTTGGAAACTTGCAGAATGTAAAAAATTTGTTAAAAACTAACCTATATTTTGGGGATTTGACAGACGAAGGTATTGGTGGTTATTTACAATTTGTATATCCGATTTTTTTAATAAAACAAAACAATAAGCGAACGTTAAGAGTTTTCATTAATTCATTGTTGCCATTGGATTTGAGCATATTTCACGTAATTGGCAGTCGACCCGGACCGAAATGAAATAACGGTTCCGTTCCGGCGGTTTCGATTCCAGATGAAATAAATAATTTGGGTTCCGTTACAGTTCCGGTCCCGAAATAATTATTTCGATTCTGTTCTTACCAATTTTTAGGGGTTCCGATCCGGTTCCATACAAACTAGGAAATTTCGATTCCGATTCGGTTCCGAAAAATCAAAGGCAAATAAATAAATACCTGTTGTATTGTATAGTTGTATTCCTAGTACTTGAAGTGGCTTGAAGAAGTAAGTTCGTAGAAAATCAAAAAAGACAAGTAAACCAACGGTAAAAATTATTGTCAAATACACTCATCACAGATAACAAAAAAAATTAGGTTAAGGTTAGTGTTCCCCACAGAACAGAAGTCACGGAATAAACTCAAAATTAAACACTATCCGGCCAAGGCCAAGTATCACCCTGAAAACCGAAAAAAACCCAAAAAACCGTTATAATTTTTAGAGGTTCCGGTTTTGCACCTAAAATTGTTTGGCTAGTAAAATATGTGTTCGGTTCCGATTCCGGTCCAAAAATAATATCTGTTCCGGTCCGGTTCTTTGCAGTTAACGGTTCCGGTCCGGGTCCCTGCAGTCGACGTCAATAAATTAGAAGTAGTAAAACTGTTTAACTACAGTAAAAATGTCGGACTTGCAAATAGTTTTTGGAATGTAAAATTTTTGCAAATTCAAGTCCAGATCTCATCATCAAATGATATATAATAGGCGCGCATAAATACCGAACGCTAATTTGACCATCAACGAACCTTCAACATGGATGTTTTAGAAATAATAGAACACACCAATTGGATTCTAATAATGACTTGTAAGAATTGAATTGAAATATTTTATTGTCAATGTTCTAAAACTTCAACAATTCCCTCAATCGAAACTTTTTTAAACTTTCCTTTTTACTGTTTTGTTTTCCAAATTACCAATTTCCTATACAGGTGTTCCTAAATATCATGTAAATACGAAAAGGGGTAATTCTTTGGCTTATTTAATGACTACAAATTCATGTAAACATAGGTCCGCAAACGCTTCGTTGCCGATCTACAGAGTATTGAAATTTCCAAGATTTTTTTAGTTTTTTCCTTATAGCTCTTGTAGTTTTTGAGATATTTAGCTCTAATTTGGAATATAGGTTACGCTGTAGGACTTGCATCATTGGGCATACCAAATGGTTTTAAGAATCTACAGGCAGATATTTTTTCAGTGGTCATGTCCCCTTTTCTCCCATGAGTTTTTTTTCGGTGCGCCTTTTAATCTCTTGTAGTTTTTTGTATTTACCACCGTTATCGAGAAAAAAAAGGTTTTCTGTGTTTCGCTGGATGAAATATACAAAAAGAAAGGACCAATCAAATGGTCCCCAATTATACCACCCCATCCCATACATTTAACGAGAACTGCTCTTGGAAAGTACGTCGTCTACCTACATCATTGGTATTCTTATTAAAAGTTCCAGACAAAACGCCTGTGCTGTGAATATTTGAGAATATTCGGTGATCAGGTATCATTATAGGGTATCATCCTATCGGGATAGCGTTCCATGTACAGGGTTTTTCCGTATATTTTGGAGCACCCCTGGAGCTTTTATTTGAAGACCTAGAAAAAACTTTAAATTACCAAAGTTGCATGATTTCTCCTGAACTGCCAGAATTTGTTATCGGACAAAACAAAAAATTTGTTTAATAATGCCTATGTCGATTTTTTTAAATGGAACACCCTGTATATTACTTGTTTTTTTAACTCCTCACTCTTTTATGATTCCAAATATGTACAGGGTGTCCCAAATTCTAGCCCCTCATCATGGGGATCTCGGAAAATATAAGAGATACAGCATCGGTTAAATTGTGGCAAAGTTGCGCAATTTCATACTGAGCAATATCGCAAAAAAATATCTGAGCTATCTTTTTTAGTTTTTGAAATTTTTGCAAAAAACTAAAATTTTGAGTTTTTGTTTTTTTAAACTGCTTGACTTATTTTATCCGCCACAGAAAAACAAGCGCAACATTATTAAGGCAACTTTTTACGCTCCATATTGTGACGTTTTTAGAATTTCGTTACAACGTTTCGTTTTTATGGAACTATTATCAACTTTAATTTTTTAAATACGGACCTGCATTTTTTATTAAATTTTTTGATAGCCCATTAAGCCCTGAATTTAACAATGTACCACACTTAATTATATTTAGACGTTTTGATGTCATTATTACATCTTCAGGAATGTGATAATTATTTTTAAATACGGCCCTGGTGTTAGTTACTTAATCTTTTTACCACATACAACATGTAAATGGATCCGGAATTTTATACAAATAATTTACTATATTTAAGTTTTTATATAAATTGTAACAAAGTAAAAATAAAACCAAACAAAACAAAGGTTGCTATGAAAAGAACTTTTACTTGATTGTTTGGCTTAAGGTGGAATTCTCAACATCATTTCATCTATTGCCAACCTATAACCTATTTCGCGTTGCTTTTTTTAGTTTATTATTTGATTTACCAACATTTAAATAAAATCAATATCGTCGGTACAATATTTAGGTAATAGCTGACATATTACAAAAATATCAATTTATTTCATTGCTAATTTTGGGAGAATTGTATAGTGAAAGAAGAATGACATAATATTGTTTAAAAAAATCTTACCGGGCATTTTTCGCTATAAAATTCTCCTAAAATATTTAATGAAATTCCTTGATATTTATTTAATATGTCAATTATTACCTATAAAATATGAAGACGATAATGATTTTATTTAAATTTTGTGTAAAAGCTAGAAAAATTAAATAAATAAACGCGAAATAGGTTATAGGTTGGCAAGCATGTTGATACTTCCACCTTAATTATCTTGACAACTGCAGTCACCATTTATACTGAATATTTCAGCAAAATTATGTTTTCTGCTTTAGAAAAGCGCGACATGTTACGAGTTTATTATTCGTCCAATAGGAATTCACAAAATTTCTTGTGACCGTTATTTCAGGACTATCCTGAACGCTTGCAGCCTCATTATAGTTATTTTGCTACGCTTGATACTAATTTAGCCCAGTATGGTGGTTTTAATAAACCAAGAGTCAAATATACACCAGGGC